>QJPP01002442.1:0-149279 GCA_003996215.1 Jaltomata sinuosa | reverse complement strand
CCCCAATTTACCGGAAACTATTGATTACTAGTCATTTAATTCACTAACGACTTAATTCGCACCTTATTCCCTGTGGGATCGACCCCAACCTTAGTTGGGTTCTATATTTGATGACGACCTCTTACGCTTCGTAATTGGAATTGTAATTTGGGCGTATCAAATTTTGGCGTCGTTGTCGGGGAATACGGTTGTTTATTAAGTCTGGTGTGTTTATTTGACTCTTAGTCATATTTCCTGATTTTACTTTTATTTGTTGTTTTTGTTTATTACAGGGTACTAAGTTGTGCATGCCAAGTACCCGACGCTCGGGTGAACCAATATTACCCTACGACCCCGAGTTCGCAAGAACGCTAAGGCAAACTATGAATGCACAACAAACGGAGGCAGCAAGGCTCGCTGCAGAACAGCAGGCTCAACAGGATCAGCATCACTTGAATGCCAAAGATATAGAGGATGATACTGCATTAGACGGAGTTGGTGCTACAGGCGCCATTGTTCTTCCTCCACTAGCGCCCGGGGCCAAGTTCAACATAACTAGCACAATGCTCCAGCTGTTGAACTTAAAGGGATTGTTCCGTGGTATGGCTGGTGATGATCCAAACCTACACCTGATGAACTTTGTGGGTATCTGCAAGTCGTTCGAATTGCCTGGAGTAAGTCAGACCGCGATTAGACTCAGGTTGTTTCCATTGTCTCTATCTGATGAGGCAGCGTTATGGTTGACAGAGCTAACCCCCGACTCTATCGCAACCTGGGGAGAGTTGAAAGGAGCTTTCCTAGAAAGGTTCTTTCCTCCCTCTAGGATGATACAGTTGAGGGATGAAATTAGCAATTTCAGACAACAACCTCATGAGGCGTTACATGAGACGTGGTTGCGGTTCAAGAAGAAGCTGACACAATGCCCTAACCATCAGTTGATCGACAATTTCCTGATGCAGACATTTTACAGGGCACTAAATTCGGCTACCAAGCCGACACTGGATAATGCAGCAGGTGGAGCATTTATGAGTCGCACTTTTATCGGTGCCACAGCTATTCTGGACCGGCTCACTAAAACCAACAGGGCCTGGCATACACGGAACACCAAGATGGTTGCTAGCACTCATGTAGTCGGTATGTCAGTGGAACAGCGTAGGAAAGAGGAAGAGCGGGATCAAGATATGGCCCATCTGAAAACGCAAATGGACCTACTGACAAAACATTTGCTGTCAGGAGACATGGAGAAAGTGAAAGTTGTGGGTTCCCACAGTAGAGCAGCAGAGTTCGAGTCTGATGAGGAGGCGAATTATTTGGGGGGGTTCCAGGCCAATGGCCAGGGAAACCAAGGTCGGAACTATCAGAAGGACAACTACTATGAAAAAGCTGGCTACAGAGACCGTGATCAGGGGAACTGGATGAATAAAACTGATAGAGGTGGGTTGTACGTACCACCTGGTAACCGAGAAAGAAGTAGCAATGATACAGGGACGACCAAGTTAGAGAATATGATGGCAAAGATGTTGTTGAAGGTAGAATCTACTGACTCCAGAGTCAAGGAAATGAAATCTGAATTATCATCATTGAGTCAGTTGGTTAATTCTCATTCCACCTCAATCAAGCAGTTAGAGCAACAAATGAGTCAAGTCTCGGCGTCTCTAAATCAAAGGAAAGCTGGAACATTGCCGAGTGACACCATTCAAAACCCGAGAAACGACGGAAATTGTATGGCAATCACCACCAGAAGCGGTAAGACATTATCGGAATCACATCCGGTAATTCAGACCCAGAAAGGTAGCGTTGCTGAGAAAGATGAGTTGGTAGATGCTGAAAATATGGTCGATGAGGGTATGAAAGTGTCTGTTGAAAAACCCGGTGCGGAAGAAGATACTACTCAAGTGCTCACAGATAAAAGCAAGGAAGTTGAAAAACTTCCAACTATGATGCCTCAGCCACCACCTCCTTTCCCACAACGGTTGAAGAAGAAAGTGGAAGATAGCAAGTTCCTGAACTTCATGACCATGCTAAAACAGATATCAGTAAACATCCCTCTGGTGGATGCGCTTGAACAAATGCCCGGTTATGCCAAGTTCATGAAGGACTTGATCACAAAGAAGCGGTCGGTAAGTTTTGAACCGGAAGACAACCTCCACCATTGTAGCGTCATTTCATCAAGGTAGCTAGTCCAAAAGAAAGAAGACCCGGGTGCGTTCACTATTCCTTGCACCATAAGGGAGTTTAACTTTGCAAAGGCTCTTTGTGACTTGGGGGCTAGCATAAACTTGATGCCGTTAGCCATCTACCGGCAGTTGGGCTTAGGAGCTCCCAAACCGACGACTATGAGATTATTGATGGCTGACAGATCGGTGAAACGCCCGGTTGGTATTTTGTATGATGTACTTGTGAAGGTGGGGAAGTTCATATTTCCGTCAGACTTCGTGATTTTGGACTGCGAGGTAGACTTTGAAGTCCCTATTATTTTGGGATGACCCTTCTTGGCAACCGGAAGAGTATTAGTAGATATGGAGAGCAACGATTTGACTTTCAGGTTGATAGACGAGGTAGTGAAGTTTAATGTGTGCAAGTCAATGAGGCAACTGAGGGACATGAATGTCGTCTCGGTTATTGATGTTGTTGCCGAATCTGATGTGATTGTTTCTGTTGAAGAGAGACTTATTGTAGAGACGTTGGCAGCGGTCATGATGAACTTCGATGATGATGACATCGAAGATTATGAAGAAATTGTAAATGCTGTGGTTGGAATGGAGTCATATTGTTACGCCCCAAAGAAATTAGATCTGGACTTGAAGAACAGACCGACACCTCCTGCAAAGCCTTCTATTGAGGAAGCACCGGTATTAGAGTTGAAAGAGTTGCCAGGCCATCTGAAGTATGCATTTTTGGGTGACAAAGATACCTTACCTGTAATCATCGCGACAGACCTTGTGCAATCTCTAAAGTTGAAGCGTTATTATCCACACTGAGGAGACACAAGAGAGCAATCGGCTGGACCATTGTAGATATTATTGGCATCCAACCAGGTATTTGTACTCATAAGATACAGCTAGAAGAAAATTGCACTCCCACCACCGAGCACTAGCGGAGACTGAATCCGCCAATGCAAGAAGTGGTGAAGAAAGAGATCATCAAATGGCTCGATGCTGGAGTGGTTTACCCAATCTCTGATAGCAAATGGGTAAACCCAGTGCAATGTGTTCCTAAGAAGGGAGGAATGACTGTGGTAGCAAATGACAAAAATGAGCTGATTCTATTAAGACCTGTCACGGGCTGGCGAGTCTGTATGGATTACCGGAAGCTAAACTCATGTACTCTCCGTGATCATTTCCCCATGCCCTTTATGGATCAGATGCTGGATAGATTAGCTGGAAGAGGTTGGTATTGCTTTTTAGATGGATATTCGGGGTACAACCAAATATCTATCGCCCCGGAAGATCAGGAGAAGACCACTTTCACCTGCCCCTATGGTACGTTTGCTTTTAGACGCATGCCCTTTGGTCTTTGCAATGCTCCTGCAACATTCCAAAGATGCATGATGTCTATCTTTTCTGATATGGTGGAGAACACATTGGAAGTCTTCATGGATGACTTTTCGGTAGTGGGTGATGCATTTGATGATTGCTTGGCTAATCTGGGTCAGGCATTGCAAAGGTGTGAAGAGTCAAACCTCGTGCTGAATTGGGAGAAATGCCATTTCATGGTGAAAGAGGGCATTGTATTAGGGCACAAAATATCGATGAGAGGTCTAGAGGTGGATAGAGCCAAGATAGAAGTCATCGAGAAACTACCTCCACCCATTTCAGTAAAGGGTGTGAGGAGCTTTCTTGGTCATGCGGGTTTCTACCGAAGATTCATTAAAGATTTCTCTAAGGTTGCTACCCCATTGTGCAAGTTGCTTGAAAAGGAGACGAAGTTTGTATTTGATGCTGAGTGTTTGAGGGCGTTTGAACGCCTGAAAGAAAGGTTAGTGGATGCTCCTATTATAATTGCCCCGGATTGGTCCAAACCGTTCGAAGTAATGTGCGATGCGAGTGGTGTTGCACTTGGAGCTGTTCTGGGACAGAAGCGAGATAAACTTTTCCACCCCATCTATTATGCTAGTAAAGCATTGAATGGGGCGCAAAAGAACTACACAGTGACTGAACAGGAGCTGTTAGATGTTGTATACGCTTTTGAGAAATTCAGAGCGTACTTACTTGGTACAAAAGTGGTGGTGCACACAGATCATGCAGCCTTGAGGTATCTGATGACCAAAAAGGATGCAAAACCTCGACTAATCCGATGGGTGCTATTGTTGCAGGAATTTGACTTTGAAGTCAAAGATCGGAAAGGGTGTAAGAACCAGGTAGCGGATCATCTGTCCAGGCTTGAGAGGGAAGAGAACGTAATAGATGAACCAGAGATTGATGATGCATTCCCAGATGAGCAGGTGATGGCTGCGTCACTTGATATGGTGGCTTGGTACGCTGACTTCGCAAATTATGCGGTGAGTGACATGATCCCGGAAGATTTGAACTTCCACCAGAAAAAGAAGTTTCTCCATGATGCAAGTAAGTTTTTCTGGGATGAGCCGTATTTATTCCGGTTGTGTGCTGACAACATAGTGAGGAGATGTATACCGGAAGTGGAAATGACAAGCATCTTGCAAGCTTGCCATTCATCCCCAGTTGGAGGACATCATGCGGGTAATCGAACTGCCCGAAAAATCTTACAGTGTGGGTACTATTGGCCGACAATCCAGAAAGATTCCTATGAATTTGTCAAGTTCTGTGATTAATGCCAACGAAGAGGAGCAATCTCTCGCCGACAAGAATTGCCCATGTCCACTATTTTGGAGGTTGATTTGTTCGACGTATGGGGAATAGATTTCATGGGCCCTTTTGAAAGCTCTTATGGGAACCGTTACATCTTGGTAGCGGTGGATTATGTTTCAAAGTGGGTAGAGGTGGTTGCTTTGGCCGATAACGAAGGGAGAAGTGTGGTGGCGTTTTTAAAAAGAAACATCTTTGCTCGGTTTGGCACCCCTCGCACAATCATAAGTGATAGAGGTTCAAATTTTTTCAATAAGGTGTTCCGGGCTGCTCTAGAAAAATATGGAGTGAAGCAACACAAGGTAGCCACACCTTATCACCCCCAAACCAGCGGGCAAGTCGAAGTGTCGAACCGTGAAATTAAAGAGATCTTGGCTAAGTCTGTGAATGTGAACCAGAGAGATTGGGCAAGAAATCTGGATGACGCACTCTGGGCGTACCGAACAGCGTTTAAGACGCCAATAGGTATGTCTCCTTACCAATTTGTTTTTGGTAAAGCTTGTCACTTGCCCGTGGAACTTGAGCACAAAGCCCTTTGGGTGCTCAAAAAGTTAAATCTCAGTTGGAGAGAGGCATCGGAACTAAGGTTGGAACAATTGAATGAGATGGACGAGTTCCGATTGCGAGCATATGAGAGATCCGCTCTCTACAAGGAACGAATGAAGGTGTACCATGACAGGAAAATTGAGAAAAGGGAGTTCAAGGTTGGGGATTTGGTATTGTTGTTCAACTCCAGGTTCAAATTATTTCCCGGGAAACTCAAATCCAAATGGTCCGGACCATTCAAAGTACACCAAGTGTTTTCATCCGGTGCGATCGAACTCAAAAATAAAGATGGTGAGTTGTTCAAAGCCAATGGGCAGAGGGTAAAGCAATATCTGGGCCTCCCGGAGGAGGTACATGTTCTGTCTCTGGTGTATCTTGATGAAGTCTGAGTAATCAAGACACCCGCATCGTGCCGCGACGTTAAATCAGGCGCTGTATGGGAGGCAACCCATAGATTGTTGTTGTATTATGGTCTTAGAAAGATTTGATTTGTTAGAATTGGTTAATTTGTGCGTTGAGTGTGCAGGTACAAAAAGGTGGAAGTAACAGCATGATTCTGTCTACGAGTGACGGTTCCAGTTGACGGACCGTCACACCTACGACGGCCCATCACACGGACCGTCACATGTTGACAAATATTCATACTCACTGTCTAATTGTGACACACCAAGTGACGGACCGCCAAGTAGTTGACGGACCGTCACACCAGGCCACCGCATCAGGTAAGTTTTTTTTTATTTTGGGCGACCCGACCCAAAACCAAACCGACCCGCCCGGTTATATAATTAAATCATCTTCACCTTCATCCCCACTCATATTATACTCTCAAGCTCCAAACCTCCATTAAAATCAAAATCCTCTTTTCCCCAAGCAAGTCCCACATCCCCATTGTCCTTTCTTCACCGTGTCCAAAACGCAAGAAACCAACAAATTCCCGCTAGTTGTCCATCGGTTCATAAAAATCAAAAGGGAATAGCGATTTCTTCTCACTAACAAAATCAAGGTATGATTCTAAACTCTTCCTTGTTGGAATTATTGAATGGCATCGTGACGACTTACCGAAGGAAATTGTTGGGTTTGTATATTTGTGAAATTGTGGTAATGTAAATGTTGTTGGGTAGAAGTGGTGTTGTTGTTTGAAATCATAAGTGTGACATGGGTGAAGTCTTGAGTAACCCATAAGATCAAATACATGATGGGTGGTGACTTTGTAAAACCAATGCCCATAAAAAATGGGAAAACCCCTAATAGAGCACAAGGTGTTCGAGGAAATGCCTCAAAGAAAGTAAAATCACACTGCCTTAAAGTGACGGTTGCAATGACGGGCCGTCACACACGTGACTGCCCGTCATCCAAACCGTCAACAATAGACAGTTCACTATCTCAAACTGACGGTCGGTGCGACGGTCCGTCACCAATGCGACTGACCGTCACCCGGACCGTCACTCCAAGACAGTGGCGATAAGTGAGTGTTTTTCCAGTTCTCATGTGTTTAAACTTGTGCACGTGCAGGTACATGGCCCCCAAACAACAACCACCTCACGGTCAAGCCCAAAAGAGGAAAGAAAAGACCGTTGCCACTAGGACCCTAATTGATGAATCGAGTAGCGACGAGGAAGCAGTTGAAGCCGACTTACCAGACTAGGCTAGCTAAACAAAGAACCACCCAAGTCTCCCAGTCTGAAGAGGAGAGTGGGTCATCTAGCAGTGAGTCGGGGAGCAGTAGTGGATTTGAAGAAAGTGGTAGCTCCAGCCCAAATTCGGAGGATATAAGTGGTACGGAAACCACCAAAAATGTAGGGAAGGAACCCACGGATAGAGAATCGATCCGGTGGGCATTTGAGGGTGCCCGAAAGCACTATCTTGACGGTCTTACCAAAACGATGTCGAGAAGCCACAAAAGACCGATAGCTGAAGAAGTGCAAATTATGACAACGGATCTGCCTGAATACCCAGTTCTTCAGACACAGTTTCAGAGGTACCAACTAGAGTGGATGAGCTCACCCCCGGGATTCTATTATCCAGAACTAGTACGGGAATTCTACGCCAACTATTTGGCACTGTTGGAGAACAAATGTGAGCCAGGAAAAGGGGTTAAATCAGCACCAAGGCAGGACAGGGTGCCGGTTCGGGGTAAACAAGTGAACATCTCATGGGAAATGATTAACAGAGTCCTCTTTGGCCCTGAATATATTCCTCCACCTGATATGCCAGAGTTTCATGACAAGATTTCCAACGCCTACTCGCAGAGACCATGGTTAGCCCGAACATTGACTGATGGCTCACCATCTTGGCTAACTCAGAAGGGACGGATATCGAAGCAATCACAAAGCTTCGTAGACAAGTTTTGGTGGGCGGTTGTGCGTTAAAGGTTATTTCCAACAGGAGGAGACAATAATTTGGATGAGGGAAGAGCCATCCTTGAGGCAAGCTTGATAGCCGGGTACGTCATCAACTTCGAAATGATAATTGCAGACGAGATGCGGACCAGGGCCATAAAAACTTCTTCTTCTTTGCCGTTCCCGTGTCTAGTCACTGAGTTATGCAGGCGTGCAGAGGTACCGATATGGGATGGTATTGATAATCAAGTAACAGCGTCATCAAAGCAAAATATTGACAAATCAAAGGATGACACTAAGTTTGAAATGAGGATTCATAAGCCTCAGATCTTCGAAGAGCCAACCACAATCACCTCCGAGGCAACTGACACCCCATCAGGCACAGAAATGCCACTTGCGATGTTTGATCCGAAAATTTCACAGACAACGAGAGCTACTGCTGAAAGCTCTAGCACTGCGGCAAGGCCTTCTCTACCACCAGAATATCACATGAACCCCCGAAATTTTGCTAAAATGGTGCAAAAGCAGAAACAGTTGGATAAACAAATTGCCGCTTGGACGGACTTGTTCAAACCCACCATTGATGAAGCAATACGGGAGGCTCTGAAGCCATTTGAGGGGCTGTGCGCAAGGGTCGATGCGATGGAAACCCGGATGGATGCAAGGCTAAACAAAAAAGAGCATCCCGGACCTGGCAAGATTTGAGGTGGAACTAAAGAAGGTGAAAAATGATATCACAGTCCTCAAGCAAGAAAAAGCACTTTATGAGGAGACTTCGGAGTTCGTAGACTTGGATGAAGAAACCACGATAGTGGATTTGATGGGTCGGCCACTGAAAATTAATGAACTCCAAGCAGGTGAAAGTGGGGTAAAGAAGTCAAAGAATAGGAAGCACAAAAAGATATCAGCTGAGGAGGACGAGTTAGAGGTTGCGAAGCAACGGTCGGTAGTAGATGAGCAGCTGCGACAGGAAACAGTGCGTGCCCAAGCAGGTGGGGCATCATCCAGTGCAGTACCGGAGTCTGAAAGGACCCCAGATGTTGATGAGCCGCGTATGGAAACCTAGGTTTCCCAGGTCTCCCTATGCCTTTATTCTGAATATCTGTTTCCTTGAGCATTGAGGACAATGCTAAATTCTTTTGTTAGGGGTAGGAGTACCACCACCGGAGGTTTTTGTTGCCGTGTTTCTTTTCCTCCGGTGTGCTATCTAGTAGAACCGGCATGTTTAGGTTGTCGTTTAAATTTTGGTTGTGTTGTGATGTCTATAGCAAGCATGGATTTTTGAAAGATGAACTAAAAGGAGCCCCCTCTGAAAAAGTTGATTTTGTACTTATGTTTGAAACGATTGACTGTTCTGGATCCTTGAATGTCATTGTGTGGTTATGATTGTAATAATCATGCTTAAGCCGAGCTGTTGTTTTGATAGTTGGTAGTGGTATGGTTTCTTGGTGCCAAGTGTGTGTGAGCTTATTGTTATAAATTCTTACTCTGTGTATGCATCTAGAACTTGCCCTGTCTATTTTGTTAAGTTTGAAGTTGGTTGCTTAAGAAAGGATCACAGGCCCTTTTTGTGTGCAGTCCACTTAGCCTATAAGACCATCCAAATGCAAATAATCCCTTTGATCCTTGTTTGAACCATAATTGACCCTATTCTTTCAATAACCTGTCACCGTTCCTTTTTAACTTTGAATCCCTATTTTGGCCCTGGTCCTTCCTTGGACATCGTGCACCTCAACTCAGGCAAGCAGCCTAAGTTGACGGTGGCTACTATAGAAGTAAATGATAAGAAAAATAGGATGGATTAGATTGGTTGTGGATAGAATGAAAGTTTCGGGTGTGTGTCTAAGAACAGAAAGAAAAAGAAACGAAAAAGAGATGAAAAAGAATGAAAAAGAGATAAAAAGAATTGTCAAAATAAAGAGGACGCACCTGTAGCTAGAAAGAAGGGAATAAAAAAGTGAATAACGATGGACAGAGTAAAGTTAAGTGGAAATAGTAGGTCGGTGATTCCAAGAAGGGTTTAGTCACTATTCCCCAAACGTATCCTACCTGCACCCGAAGCCTCATTACAAGCCAAAACAAGTCATGTAGTGATCCTTAGTGGCTTTCTGAAAAACTGAAATTGAATAGCAAGGGCAAGCTTATGGCATCGCATGTGCATTGTTTGAAATCGTTTGTGAGTGTAAGCGCCTTACCTAGTCCCAAATCTTGTGTGTGGGACTTCTTTGTGGTGAGGGCACCAAGATCTCTGTATTATCTATTGACTGTTGGGATAGCTGTGCGTGTGTATGCATAATATTCTATCATATCGGAATGACATGTTAGGATCCTTGCAAGTTAGCGTTTCATACAGTTGTGTGCCACCAGGGGGCTTGATTTAAATTTAATGAACTGTTGAAGGGCCATGATTTGCTAAGGATTTGTGTTTGTATTCTTAGTTGAGTCGTCAGTTGTTTTTGTGTCATGTTGCTTGAGGACAAGCGAACGTTTTAAGTTGAGGGTGTTGATGTGCCTGGATTCTACGGCACATTTGGACACCTTTAACTAAGAATACTCGCAAGTTTTCGAGCAACTTTTGTGTCTTTTGATGTTTTTATGTTGTATTTGCAGGAAATGTAGACAAGGATAAAAAGGAAGTAAAAATACTCAAGCTAAGTAACAAGGGTTGGGCTTGACGGAGGACCTGACGGCTCGTCACACAGGTGACTGACCGTCAGGAGAGCCACCAAATCTGACATCAGCTAAAGGAGCCACTGGATAGCGGCGACGGTTGGCACGACAGCCCATCACTGACCGTCAGCCAAGCCGTCAAGTGGGAGCTCAAGATGGCATGCACTGGATAGCAGCGACGGTTGGCGTGACGGCCCGTCACATGGGTGATTGACCGTCAGCCAAGCCGTCAAGTCAGAGCTAAAAGATGGCACGCACTGGATAGTGGCGACGGCAGGGAGTGAGGGCCCTTCACATGCGTGACGGTCCGTCACATGCGTGATGGTCCGTCAGGTGACTCGTCAAACGCGACGCGGGATTCCGAAAATTCTATTTTTGGACTTTATTTCCTGGACTACTATAAATACCCTGTGTTAGGTTTTTTTTGTTATTCATTACCCAATAGTTCTAGGATATTTTTGAGCGACTTTTTGAGAGGAAAACACGACACAATTCATTGTTCTTCTTCTTCTTGATCGTTCTTGGGATTTTAGCTTCTTGTTCTTGGATAATTGAAGCTTGTGTTCATATATCGTAAGAATCTTTTCTCTTTATTATGAATATGATTTTCTTCTCTTTCTTTAATATCATGAGCAACTAACTTCCCACAACTAGGGTTGTGGGAGCCATGGAAAAAGTAGCAATATAGATTCCGGGTAGCGTAGGGTTCAATTTATATGTTGTCACGTTGTTAATCATTCGTTATGTACGTTTTCTAGTGGTTGCAAACATTAGAACATGCCTAGGTTTAATTTGCTTGACCAAAGAGATTAAAACCGGGAAATTTGATTAACTACGAGGATTCGAGACTACCAACTCTCGTCTTATGATTAATGTTGTAACTAGATTAATCTACTTGATGTTTACGATTGAAATAAGAAAGTTCACATTTTCAAGTTCAAGAGAATTGAAAAGGAAATTCGTCTATTTGGTTGAGAAACGTTTAGATGATACCATTAATTCAATCACATCGTGATATGCATATAGAAAGAACCCGGTTAAGCTTTGAGTCGAAATTGTTACAACGCCATGGTGAACACTTCCCTAGTTCACTCTCATATTGATTATTACTCGTACATTATTATTTGCTTTGATCAAATATTGTTCACACAAACCCCCCCAATTTATCGGAAACTATTGATTACTAGTCATTTAATTCACTAACGACTTAATTCGCACCTTATTCCCTGTGGGATCGACCCCAACCTTAGTTGGGTTCTATATTTGACAACGACCGCTTACGCTTCGTAATTGGAGTTGTAATTTGGGCGTATCAGGTTGCATCCCTGTCTTTTAAACATGTTTAGAGTTTTAGTACACGACTTTCAAATTTTAGGGGATTATTTTATGCAGGTTTTCTTTATTAAATTTTAGATGTGAATCTTGGTTTAATTATATGAATTGGGTTTAGCTGCATCATTTTTAGGCTAAGTATGGGTTGGTTTATTTGTTCTCCTACCAGGGATTTAGTGTGGGTGTCACTCGCTACGATTTAGATCATGACAAAGATGGTATCAGAGCCCTAGGTTCATTAATCTTATCGTACCAAAATGGGTCTAGTAGAGTCTTGCAAAATGGTACAAAGACGTCTGTACTTTTCTTTGAGAGGCTACAGGACTTTAGGAAACTATCTCTTCTTTTTTCCTTCGTGCTATAATGTGATTCCAATTGGTATTTGGTGATCCAAATTGGTATTTGACTTCCTTCATTCTTTCGTCCACAGGTGGTGAACTCTAGACAGAACAGAGTGAGGGTAGCAACTCTGGTTGCAGGATCAGCAGCTTATGGGCGAGGTAGGGGTATGGGAAGGGAGAGAGGGACACCTACCAGGGGTGGAGCTCAGGTAGTGGCTGACCAGAGGCCAACGACACCTCCCCAACCCCAGGATCATATTAAGGAGGTTGAGGTAGTGCACGAGGATGGCGCGAAACCATAGGTGGCAACACCGATTAAAGGTGTAGGTCTTCCCACTATGTTTTCTGAGGTTATTCAGTAGGTGTTGGCATTATTGAGTAGGCTTGGTGGTACTGGAGCCACTCTTACTATGCTTCTACTCAGGTTTTGATTGCCCATCCCACTGCTACTTAGCTCCCAGGATGGATGAGGTCTCAAGTACAAAAGCATTCTTCCATCTGGTGTTAGGACATGTCATGAGCGAGACCGAGCATGAGTTACTGACTAAGTTCCTGAAGATGAAACCTCCATCATTCCATGGTACAGAAGATGAGGATGCTTTTGAGTTCATCCTAGATTGTTATGAGAGGTTGCACAAGTTGGAGATTGTACAACAATATGGGGTTGAGTTTGTGACTTTGCAACTGTAGGGTGATGCTAAGCAGTGGTGGAGGGGCCATGTGAAGTGTCATTCGTCAGCTTTGCCTCTGATGACTTGGGCTCAATTTCATGCCCTATTTTTGGAGAAGTATGTGCCTTGTACTCTGAGCGATCGCAAGAAGGATGAATTTTTGGCTCTTGAATAGGGTAACACGTCTGTTACAGCTTATAAGGCTAAGTTTCATGCCTTGTTTCGCTATGCTACCCAACTGTTGGGCACTGAGAAGAAGAGAATCTGATTACATGTTAAGGGCTTGAATACTGAATTACAGGTTCTATCGGTCTACATGACTTCTGCACAGAAGAGTTTTAATGAGGTGATTGACTATGTGAAGAAACTGGAGGGAGTTAAGCAAGTTGGGTAGACTAAGGTATTAGCCAAGAAGTCCCAGAATGTGGGTAATTTTAGTGGTTCTTATTTCAGAGGTCCCAGCCAGCTGGTTCATTTGACTCGTCCTATACAATTAGCCTTGTTAGCTTCTATAGGTGGTCATTCAGGGGCCATTCAGCAGTCTCTAGCTCCTAGAATCCAGGGGGCATCCTATTCTTTGGCCAGCAGACCCTCTCTTGAGCGAGGATGTTTCCATTGTGGTGATCTGGGTCATTTCAAGAGAGAGTGCCCTTTGAGGCAAGCAGGTAATCAGGTACAACAACAGGTGGAGGTGGCAATAGCAGGGGTCATCCACAGGATGGGCGAGGTAACTATCATGGAGGTTGTGGTGGCAATAGAGGGAATAGTAACAAAGGGAAAAGTGGAGTTCAGCCTGCTAGAGAGATTGCCCAGATTGATGATAGAGCTCATTGTTATGCCTTTCTGAACAAGTCCTAGACTGAGGCGCCTGATGCTATGATAATAGGTACTATTCTCGTTTGCGACCGAATGACTTCTGTTTTATTTGATCCGGCTTCCACTTACTCTTATGTATTTGTTAGATTTGCCTTGGGTCTGGATTTGATTTGTGATGATCTTGATTCTCCTATTCATGTTTCTACTTTCATTGGGGAGTCTGTGATAGTGACCCATGTGTATCATTTATGCTCGTTGTGTTTATGGGTTTTCAGACTTGTGTAGATTTGGTCATATTGGATATGGTAGATTTTGATAGTATATTGGGTATGACTTGGTCGTCTCCTTATCATGCCGTTTTGAACTGTAATTCTAAGACAGTAACTCTAGAGATAGTGAGTATGGATAGACTAGAGTAGGAGGGTGTGTATAAGCCTAAGCCAGTGAAAGTCATATCTTTTATTTGGAATAGAAAGCTAGTGGGGAAGGGGTGTTCAGTCTTTTTGGCTCATCTTCAATATGTTAGTGCGGAGTCCCCTTCTATTGAGTCAGTCCCCATGGTTTCTAAATTTCAGAAAGTGTTTCCTATGGATTTGCCTGGTATGCCTTCGAACAGGGACATTGTCTTTTGTATTAATTTGGAGCTGCGCACTCCCCCAATCTTTATTCCTCCCTATTGAATGGCTCCGGCAGAGTTGAGGGAACTCAAAACTCAACTACAGGAACTCCTTGATAAGGGATTCGTTCATCCCAATGCTTCACTTTGGGGTGCTCCGATCTTGTTTGTTAAGAAGAAGGATGATAGCATGAGGATGTGTATAGATTACAGGCAGTTAAACAAGGTTACCATCCAAAATAAGTATCATTTGCCCCGCATAGATGACCTTTTTGACCCAGTTGCAGGGTGCTTCAGTGTTTTCCAAAATTGACTTGAGGTCAGGATACCATCAGCTAAAGATTAGGCCTGAGGATATACCTAAGACGACTTTCAGGACTCGATATGGGCATTATAAGTTCTTGGTAATGTCATTTGGGTTGACCATTGCGCTGACAACCTTTATGAGCTTGATGAATGGGGTTTTCAAGTAATTCTTGGATTCTTTCATGATTGTTTTTATCGATGACATTTTGATTTACTCTAAGAGTAAGGAGGAGCATGCAGAACATCTTCGTATTGTGTTGGGGATTTTGAAAGAAAAAAAGTTGTATGCAAAGTTTTCGAAGTGAAAATTTTGGTTATCTTCGGTTGCCTTCTTAGGGCATGTTGTCTCAGAAAAGGGGGTGATGGTAGATTCCCATAAGATTAAGAAAGTTAAGAGTTGAGTCCGACCTAGCTCTGTGACTGAGGTTAGGAGTTTTATGGGTCTTGCTAGCTATTATTGCAGGTTCGTCAAGAATTTTACTTTTATTGCTACTCACTTGACAAGGTTGACTCAGAAGGAGGTACCATTTATTGGTCGAAGTCGTATAAGTGTGAAAAGAGCTTCCAAATGCTCAAGACACTTTTGACTACAACTCTTATTCTCTCATTGTTGGTTGAAGGTAAGGGTTTTATTGTATTCTCTCATTGGGTGTTGTGTTGATGCAGCACGGTAATCTCATAGCTTATGCTTTGAGGCAATTGAAGCCTCACGAGAAGAATTACCCAACTCATGATTTACAGTTGGCAGTTTGTACTTAACATTTGGAGGCTCTATCTCTATGGTGTCAAGTGTGAGGTGTCCACAGACCATCACAACCTGCACCATGTGTTTACACAGAGGGACCTAAATCTGAGACAGAGAAGGTGGATGAAGTTGTTGAAAGATTATGACATGACAATCCAGTATCATCTGGGTAAGGCCAATATAGTGGAAGACGCATTGAGCCGGAGAGTGGTAATCATGGGCAGTTTGACTTATTTGGGGGTGTCAAAGCGACCCTTGGCTAGAGAGATTCTAACTCTAGCATAGAAGTTCATGCAGTTGGGCATTTTAATAAAAGGTGGAGTGTTTGCCAGTATTGAGGTTAAGTTCACATTTCTAAAAGAAATCAAGGCCAAACAGTTTAAGGATGTGCAATTGAACAAGCTCCGGAACAAGGTGGTGTCTGGTGAGACTTCAGATGCCACACTTGACGCATGTAGGGTGTTGTGTTTTAGAGGGCGGATATGTGTCCCTCGGGTTGATGACTTGGTTCAGAAAAAGTTAGCTGAAGCTCATAGTTCACGATACTCTGTTCATCTAGGTGTAACCAAAATGTATCGGGACTTAAGGCATCTTTATTAGTGGCCTTGGATGAAAAGGGACATAGTGAAATATGTGTCCAAGTGTCACAATTGTCAGCAGGTGAAGTACAAACATTAAAGGCCTGCATGTTTGCTTCAAAGGATGCCCATTCCTGAGTAGAAGTTGGAAATGATATCCATGGACTTCGTGGTAGGTCTTCCTAAGACCTTGGGGAAGTATGACTCAATTTGGGTCATCGTGGACAGGCTGACTAAATCAGCCCATTTCATTCCGATTGGGGTAGATTACAACTCCCAGCAGTTGGCCAAGATCTATATCAAGGAGATAGTGAGGTTACATAGGGTGCCACTTTCTATTATTTCATACATAGGTACACAGTTTACTTCTAAGTTCTGGGGAAGATTACACGAAGAGTTGGGCACCCAACTTACTTTTAGCACAACATTTCATCCTCAGACCGATGGACAATTGGAAAGGATGATTTAGGTGCTTGAGGACATGTTGAGAGCATGCGTGATTGACTTCAGGGGCCATTAGTTGTGTGAATTCTCATACAACAACAAGTATCACTCTAGTATTGACATGGCACCATTCGAGGAACTTTATGGGAGGAGATGTAGGTCGTCTATAGGTTGGTTCGAGACATGTGATGTGAAGCCTTTGGGCATTAATTTGGTAGATGAAGCTTAGGAAAAAGTGAGAGGTATCCAAACCAAGTTATTGGCAGCCCAGAGCAAGCAAAAGGAGTATGCTGATCACAAGGTAAGGGCCATGTCATTTCAGGTTAGTGAACAGGTTCTGTTGAAGGTGTCACCTATGAAAGGGGTCATGAGGTTTGGCAAGAAAGGTAATCTTAGACCTCCGTATATTAGTCCATTTGAGGTTATCAAAAGTGTGGGACCAGTAGCTTACAAGTTGACATTGCCGCCCAGTTTGTCCGGAGTCCATCCAGTTTTTCATGTATCCATGCTGAACAGATACCAGGGGAATGGGTATTACATCATCAAATGGGATTCAATATTGCTAGATAAAGAACTTAAGTATGAGGAGGAGCATGCTGCTATTCTTGATCGAGATGTTTGGAAGTTGAGGACAAAGGAGATCAGATCGATGAAGGTTCAATAGAAGCATCATCAGGTTAAAGAATCCACTTGGGAAACCAAGAAGGACATGCGGGATAAGTACCCTCACTTGTTTGAGGGTTCAGGTATTACTTTTTTCTTGGTTTAGCTAATTTTTCTTGTTTGATCGTTCAGGGACGAATGATGGATATATTGGTATCTTTTGTAATAACCCTTCTTGTCATTATGGGTGAGATAATCATGCAAGAAATCGGGTTAGAAATCTTTCGAGTTGGGAAGTTAAAAATTTTGGGCTAGGCTAGTCTTGGACAAAATCTGAGCAAGGTGAGGTCTAGGTTAATCCGAGAAAGGATTAGGTAAAATAATTACATTTGAGCTTATTTTTCTATTAGCTAAGACGTTAGAAAGTCTGTAGGACTTTAAGAAAATGAATTCGGGTGAGTAGAACTCTCGATATCGAACTTGACATACAAGAGTTGGTCTGAAATATCATGATTTGAGGGTGTATTGTGAAATAGGTAAAACTGGGAGGAATCTCGAATTTTTGTCCCGATGCACCCACTATAGCGGGTAACACGTTGTTACTGTGATGTTGCTATAGCAGAAAAAAAATTTCTATAGCGGGAGTCAAAGGGTTGTCAACTCCGCTATAGCGGGAGACTTCCGCTATGGTAGTGCCGCTATAGCGGTACTGAGTCACTATAGCGGGATTATATTATAAATGCATAAGCTTCCCCAAAAATGTTCATTATTTCACAAGAACATTTTGTGGAAGGCTGTGGTAATTTTGGACGATTCTCAGTACTTTTCCACCAAAATTCTTCATTAAGGTATGTATGTTATCCCCGTAAACTAGTACTTCAATTCTTATGACTTAGAATCGTTAGTTACAGGCTTGGGGAAGAGTTTAACTTAACCTAAGTTGAATTTTTTGGTGAAAAAGGGGAATGTTGGGATGAAAAACTTTGGATTCTTGGTTTAAGTTGTTATTTAGGATTTCTATACCGTAATTCACTAGCATGATCATGGAATTGGTAGTAATTAGGTGAAATTATGGCGGGAAGGCCCTGAAATAGATGGAATGATCATGAAATTAGCCTTGGAGTTGGGATTAAGTTGTAACCCGCAATAATATAGGTCATTTGGTTGATTATGTGTTTGTATTCTTGTTTTTAGACCACGATCAAGCTAAAGTTGCAAGAACAGGAAAGCTCGGGTTCAGTAGAGCATTCAGGCTTGAATTGAGGTAGATGATGGTGAACTTGTGATCCAAATTGTGTTATGTGTGCATGTTAACTATTTCATTAGTACTGCTTGTACAATACGTGTTTAGGGAATAACGGAATGAATGCTAAATGATATCTTATTGTCAATCTCATGCAATGAACCTGTCTTAAATGCTTGTTGGCTGTACAAGTGTGGTTTATATTCATTATGATTGTGATATCTGTAATTCTTTGATTGGATCGGATACCACGCCTGGTATAGTTTATTGGTTGGCTAGGGTACTCACCTGGTACATAATATCTATCGGTTGATTTGGGTACCACGCATGGTATAGATTTTACTATGCTTGGCTCTGGTACCACGCCTGGTACATGTGATTTGTTATTATGTGTGTTGGTTTTATGAGCAAATCGGGCTTATTTTTTGTGATATTATTACCACATGTTGTTTCATGAGTGGTCGGGTTGTGTTTAAGTGCTAAGGTGATTTCGGTGTAAAACGAGATTGCATGTTGAATACCATAGATGGTGTCTTAGGGATCTTTGAGTGGTCCGAGTTACTTGAAGGATGTGAATAAATCGTATATGGTCTGTTATTTGTGGTTCTAGACATGTCTTATGTGGTATTTAAGTCAGGTTGATGACTAGGAGTGTTGTTTATATTCACTTGACTTGATTTACACATATTTATTATGTTTTACTAAGTTATAGTTATATATTCATATTTCATATTTTGGAGTTGGCCGATAATCCTACCAGTACACTATTATTTTTGTGTACTGATACTACACTTGCTCTTCTGTTGTTGAGTACAGGGCATATTTCGACGGCGGCAACGCGACCTCAATTGTGATCCAGATGACTCCTGAATCCAAGGGTGAGTTGCATCTTTCGGGCTACCATGGATTCTTCTATTAGTTTTAGTCCCTTGTTTGGACTTAGACTTGATTTTCTTTGGGGTTGTATCCTCGTCTTTTATACATGTTAAGAGTTTTGATACACGACTTTCAGATTCTAAGGAATTTTTTCCGCAAATTTTCTTTTATTAAATTTTAAATGTGAATCTTGATTTAATTATATGACTCGCTTTTGGGCTAAGTATGGGTTGGTTTATTAGTTCTCCCACCAAAAATTTAGTGTGGGTGTCACTCGCGATGATTTAGGTCGTGACATAAAATATGAAATTAAGCATAAATCAATAGTATTAAGCTAAATTATCCTCAAAATAAAGCATAAATATGGGTATAAAGTAGTGAAAAAGAATGAATAGTAACCCCACATCATCAGTCAATATTTTTGCCATGCTCAGATGATCCATACGACCCCGTTCGCATCGTTGCTCTCTTTGTCTCTTTGTCCATGTCACTAGGTATGAACTCCTTTCCTGTCCTCGGCGATCTCTTTTCTTCTGTCTCGAAGACGTTCCTCCGAGAGGTTGGCACTATCAATTACTCACTCTCCTCAGATGCAATCACCACATGTCCCTTCCTTCTAGTGCCGCGTGCCTCAGCTAATTTCGCGCAATACAACTTTATTGGCAATATGATTTTACAAACTAAAGATTTATTGTAAAATCAAAAATTCACGACTTTTTTTGCCACATATATATACAAGTCGAAACCTTTTCCTGAAATTATATTACTTTATAGAATTAAATTAAATATATTATTTTCTTTAATATTCTCATCATAGTTTTTTATTTTTATTTTTTTGTCAAATTTATTTTGAAAACGCTTTTTTTTTTAAAAATCTAGGATCTATAAAAAATAATTTCGTTCTTATATAAGGTGTACACTCTATTTTCTCAGATTCCACTTATAAAATCATACTTGAGTATATTATTGTTATTGCACAATTTTAATGGGCTAAAAAACACACACAAATAATTTTAAAAAAATCAATCATAAAATATTAAAATTTATTTAACCAATTAAGTGTTCTAGAATATACATTGTGGTGGTATTAAAATTTAAAATAAAAATAAGAAGACGTGCACAATACGATAAGGAGATAAGAATATATTGGCCAGGTTATCAAAGTATATTTCATACCCCCGTGATAATCTTTGTTTAACTTATTAGATCCTAAGCATAATATTTTACCATGGAATTAAGATATTTTGATCAGTTACAAAATAAATAGAAAAAAATAATTTTTTTAAATTTTTACATGTAAAAATGAAGATTTCTTAGATATAAAAATTAATTTTTTTTATAAAAAATATAAAACTTTTTTCTACTATATAATAAGTGATACTTTTTGTCGTTCATTTGATATTTTCGTAAATAAAAGTATAAGTGAGGACAAAGTTTCTAACATTTCTACATTCCACGTGTTAATTTATGGACAAACCCTCCTCCACTTAAAGTATGTGTCTCTGTCTGCTTTGTAAAACTTTTGTAAGCAATTTTATAATTGATGAGTTCTCTCTCTCTCTCTATCTTCTTCTCTTCTACCTCTTTCTCTTTGTAAGCAAATTTTATTTTTGAGTTATTAGTTGTGGTGTTTTTCTTGAGTTTTATTGGTGACTTTTTAATTTTTTTGCTACAGAGACGAACATCGAATAAGCCTCAATATTGCAAATCGTCATGTGTAGATGTTGTTTGAAGGAAACCCATTCTCAGCATCAAGGAAAAATTGAAACTACTTATTTATTTAGTGAGCCCATGATTTTTTGTTGGTACAAATTAATTGTGTAGAATACTTAGCTCTTTTTTGTTCTATGACTTTCAAAGATGTACTTTGTTGTTAATTTCTTGATTCGTGATTATAATCTTTTGGGTCAACCTGTTTACATCTTTTTCACCATTCATAATTTGTGGATTTTAATTTCTCAATGCATGACATTCTTAAATATTTATGATTTATATATAGTTGGAATGTAATGGTTGCAACATTTTGATTTCACAGATTTTTAAAAGTGCAAATTGCTCAAGGTGTGAAAAAGGACACACTATTTTAATTTTAGGAGGTTATTTTTACACTTTTTCGTTCTGATGTTATATATTTAACTCCTTTGATTTTTGTTAATTTTTAAAAAAAATTCTTATGGGAATTTGATGGATTTTTGTTAGATTTTCTATCTTTAGATTTTTTTTTTGGTTCGATTTTGTTACATGTATCTTAATGTTTGCACCTGATAAATGAAAGCTCAAAAATATATATTTAGGAGCTTGGTCCAAGTATATTCTTGTGACTTTGTGAGCTAGCTAAGATAACATTTCAAGAGTGATTTTTGTGGTGGCCATGTTTGTAACAAATGTTGAGCATAAATTTCTTTATCAATCAACCTGAAAGAAAAATTATTTTGTGCTGCATTACCAAGTTATGGTGCTGAGGAGGATAACTTTAAAATACATGTCTTACTACAATTGCTGGCGTATGTTTACAACATTATTACTATACAATTTTTTATATTGTGGCATAAACTAGCCAAATAAAAGTAAAATTAAAAGAATTACTTTATAATGTAATATATACGAAGTCATTTTCTTGTACAGCGAAGACCAATGACATCAAACAGAGACTAATAATTATAGATCAAAAGATGTAGTGAAAATATCCCGAGATACTTTCTGTTTTTTAATTTATTATTTAAATATTATGATGGTGTGAAATCTTTATCAGAGTGCAATCAGATATAGTCGTTATCTTTTTGTAATACTATCATTATTCGAGAATCATTTAAACTCAAAAGGCTAAATAACAACCTGCAAGAATGATCTCCTTTATCAAGTTAGCAAATAATTTACTTAACTAATTGCTTTCTTTCTTTTTCACCTATTTGTTAAATAGCATTTTCCCTTGTTTATGTGATCTTTGAGTGTCTGTAGATCGAAATTATTAGAGCTAGCTTCTAGCTGCTTCACCCAGATTACTGAAGCATTTGCATTGCATTCTGAGAACTTAGATGAAGCCTGTCGATTTGTACCTCGCTCACCTTAATCAGTAACTCGAGAGGTGATGCACAACTAAAAGAGAAGAAATATAGTGTGAAAATTTAGATATTGTAATACATGTACATATATTTCATTTGATCATCTTCATTAGCCTATGAATGGCTCCTTGAATTATTTTTTATAAACTACTCATTGAAGGTTTTCATTTAATATCTTTTGTTACCTGATGGTATTAATCAAAGTATTAAATAGTATATAATAGAATCCCGAATATTTTCCTCCAATGTGCAAGGGTTGCTATTATAGTCTTATGCTCACCATATATTTTTAGGATTGACTCATATAATGATATGGACTCCATTGGCTTATTAAAGAAAAAGTTTTTGATAAGCTATCTGCTAATCATATCATGAAAAATAAATACATAGTCCATGACTCTTTATTATCAATTTTGACTCCTCGACTCTTTACAACTATCTTCATTTATCTTATTTTGGAGTGTTTTGCTACTTAACTTAACTTATAATTTCTAGAATTTATGATTTCTAAAGAACAGTATGACTGGTCAGCCAAGAAGAGATTAATAGTATCAAACTCTGCAATCAAGGGATTACACTTTTTTGCTACATTTAACCTTGAACTTTAGGTTAATTGAGTTTCTTTTTCAGTTTTATTTTGTCACATCTACAAAAATTCGCGGTCACCCTAAAAAATAAAGTTGATTTCATTATTCATCAGAGATGCAATTACTATTTCGCTTGGATGGATAATGTTGATGTTATAATTCGAGAATGAAACAGCTGGGGGTATTAAAAAGAGTTAGACAGGAGAAGAGTTGGTTTGGAAGATTCACTTGTCATTTCTTCATGCTAATGAATGATAATAAACCTAGTGAATAAGTTTCTGTACAACCTTATTATGTAATTTGTTTTCTTGCAGAATGAAAATATATGATTAAAAAAAATTGTGATTGTGTTACTTATTTGACATAAAATTTCAATTGCAATTGCTTCTGCTGTTGCATACTCCCTGAAATACAGCAGCATCCTCCCTGAAATGAAGTTTCTAACAAGCTGAAGAATATACTAAAAAATCAACGTTGGAATGCACTATATTTTCATTACATATTTTATAACTTTTTGAGTATCTTGTACAAAATTTGTTCCTCAAATGTATGTACACATATTATGAAGTATATATAGTTAATTATTCAATCAGTTTGGTAATCTCTTATGCTCGTGTAGAGCACGGGCACGAATCCTCTAATTTTTTTAATAAATAATCTTGAAAATTAATTCTGCTGTGATCACCATGACCGTTTAAACTAACGGGGAGCGACTCTACCCCCATTATAAAAAAAATTGGAAATAACTTTTAACATTTCAACATTTCAAATTTACAAGGACACGTGTCAGTCATCAAAGGCCATATTAACAGCTACTGGAGCAAAATTTAAGTATTACTAGTACACGAAATTTATAAAGATCGTTTAATATATTACCTCTACCATAAGAACGAATTGATTTGATAAAACCGTAAGTATTTCCTCCCTTTTTTATTATCTTAATTAATGCTCCCTCCATTTTAAATTGATTGACCTATTTTTACTTGACACGAAATTTAAAAAAATAAAAAAAAGACTTTTAAATTCTGTAGTCTTAAATTAAAGATATGTCAAATGTACCAAAATGTCCTTTAATCTTGTGACCTTCAACATGACATGTGAAAAGTTGAAATTAAAAAGTTGCTAAAAAGTAAAATAGTCATTCTTTTTTAAACGAACTAAAAAGGAAAGTAGGTCAAACAAATTATGAAAAAGGATAAAATACCCTCGAACTATTTAAAATAGAGCAAATATATCCTCCGTTTCATTTTGGGCTCAAAAATATCATTGCCGTTAATATTTTGGACTACAAATACCCTCCAACTTAACACCCCATTTTCTGTGATGATTTAGCATCCACGTGACCGTCCAATTAGGACAAGGCCACTCCACATGGCTGCCACCTAGGATCCCATTAAATTTATGAAAAAAAGCCAAAAATACCCTTGAACTATTTGTAATAGAGCAAATATACCCTCCATTTTATTTTGGACTCAAAAATACCCTTGCCGTTAACATTTTAGACCATAAATATCCTCAACTTAACACTCCATTTTATGTGATGATTTGGCAGCCACGTGATAGTCCAACTAGGATAATGTCACTCCACATGGCTACCACCCAGAATTCTATTAAATTTAATAGTCTAACCTATTCTTTCAATGATCCAACCCACTAATTGCCCCGACCCACTCCCAATTAAAAGTTATACTAAACCTAACCTGCTTCATTTGATAAAAGATTTCAAACAAATCTGATATAGGCATAATTTTTTTTTTTTTGCAAGTTATTAGTATTTAGCATGTCGTTAAAACAGAAAAGATACAATTTAGCGATTATGTCGACATCTACATTGAAGATTTTTTTAAAGGATAGCTATTATTTATAAACTAAGATAGAGCATACATCGAAGATACATCTTCACTGTCAGTGATAAGTACCTTACTAAATGCTACAAAGAAATTAAGAAGATGAACCACAAAATTGTATTCACTATTGAGAAAAGAGGTATTGATGATATGAAGAAGCAAGAAACAAAGACAGATTAAATGGATGATTTGATGAGCCTACTGTTGGAGGGTGATAATTTACTTACTGAATTATTTACTGGTTAAGTTTAAGTTTTGTGCACCTTTTGAATTTAAATTTTATACACGGATAATATATAATTTTTCCTAATGACTGATATGGGAGCTCGCTGCCCATATCAAATTTGTTTGAAATCTTTTATCAAATGAAGCGGGTTAGGTTTAGTATAGCTTTTAATTGGGAGTGAATCGGGGCAATTAGTGGGTTGAATCATTGAAAGAATAGGTCAGACTATTAAATTTAATAGGATCCTGGGTGGTAGTCATGTGGAGTGGCCTTATCCTAGTTGGACGGTCACGTGGCTATCAAATCATTACAAAAAATGGAGTGTTAAATTGAAGGGTATTTTTGGTCCAAAATGTTAACAACAAGGGTATTTTTGAGCCCAAAATAAAACAGAAGGTATATTTACTTTATTTTAAATAATTTGAATGTATTTTTGGTCCTTTTCCATAAATTTAATGGGATCCTAGATGGCAGTCATGTGGAGTGGCCTGGCCACGTGGCTACTAAATCATCACAAAAAATGGGGTGTTAAGTTGAAGGATATTTGTGGTCCAAAATATTAACAGCAAGAGTATTTTTGAGCCCAAAATGAAACAAATTCAAATAATTCAAGGTATTTTTGACCCTTTTCCGAAATAAAGATTATATAGCATTAAGTTAAAGTCAAAGTGTTAGTATATATAATTTCCTTCGTTTTCCTGTTTCCGCGATCTCCTCTGTTTCTCCTTGTGGTCCTCATATTTAGCTCCTTCCTTCTTCTCCAGCTATCTTCTTCGCCTTCAAACTTCACCCTCTCTATTCTTTTTTCCTCTAAACTTCAATTTTCCATCATTATTATTGCATAAATATTTCCAAACTGAATTCAATTTCTTATTTCCTAATAAAAGATATTGTTCCAACATCAATTCGGAGGTTAGATTTCAGACGTTTTCAGGTATGCATTTCTATATTGTAGTATTTTTATTCACATCGCCGTAATTCAGTTTGTCTTTGTGAATTTTTTTTATTTGCCAATTGCTTAAAGATCCACACTTTTTGAATTATTTCGTGCTGTGTATGTATGTATGTATGTAATATCTTCATCAGTATTTTCTAGGGTTCGCTCACTTGATCGTTGTAACTTGTGTAAATGTGCTTTGAACAGAACCCGAAATTGTAATTTCGTATGGGATCTACGAATTATCTCGTTTCTGTCTTCTTTTTTATGCATTTTTCCATGTGAACTGCGGCTAACGTTCCTCGATTTTATTGGACTTCACAATTGCAATGTGCATCAAGTGAAATTGTTTGGTATCAATCCTCGATACTGCTAAAGCAAGCGGCTCGTTTTTTTTTTACTAGCATTGGAAATAGTTTTTACTTAATAATTAACGCTACTTCTTCAGGGGACAAAGACACTGAATGAATCTGCTTCAATCTGAAATTTCAGTGGTTGTTGTGTCCTTATGAAAAAAACAGCTTTGTGCTTTGTCCAAAACTGAAGTGATTCGAAACATAACCAGCATTATTTCTTTGATGTTCAGATGACTATGGAATATTCAACTATTTCTTGAGAATTCAAAGAACAACTTTAGAATTCTAGAGTGATATTCTAGAAATATGTAGTTGGGCTATGTTGCTCGGATCCTCTAAAATTGCAGCTGGACTCATGTCAGATCCTCCAAAAATGCATAACTTTTGGACGATCCGACATGCACATGGCGACATTTTCAAAGTATCTAAGCAACATAGATAGTTGGTGGTAATAATTTAGAAGAGAGTAGTATATACCCTCACTAAATGCTTCCATCACCGCCTTTATATAGAGGTGGTCATTTTGAGTTATGAAATCAAGCAAGAAGTGAGCAATCAAGAAAGGAAGTGTATGAGCTAATGTGATAAATAAGAGAGAGAGCAACAAAGAGAGGTATTAAAGTGTAAGCAAAGGGAAAAATTGAATGTAAATGATTTATAAGACCGAAGTTGCTCCATAGTTTGCAATACTGAAATTCAAGTTGTGAGCAACTAATTGTGTTCAACATTAAGATGCAGGATTGGACTAAGGTTAGAAAGATCTTAGAGATGGTAAAGGCAGGGTTAGCTTGGTCATGAAATTAGGTGGGGAACCCAAAAAGGGCTCTAGGATATGGGGAAGGAAGCTAAAGGAAAGATAGCTGTTGTTGATCTAGGAGGAATCTCAAGTATTGACGGTTTGATTGTAGTTTCCTACAAAGGAAGGTTTTTCTATATCAGGCATCTCAGATAATAAGAAGGTTTTTCATCTCATATACTATTTAATGATAAAGGGACATAGAAGTAATTTTGGACTTATTCTACTGGAGCCTACTACAATATCTTTTTCCTACACCACCCTCATCACCCCCTACATAGATAAGAAGAGAAGGTAACTGCAAGAGTGGTAATTTCCTTTTAATTCCACTCTCCTACTCTCTCTCTCTCTCTTCTCTACTTATTTTTTTGTTTCAAGCTTGTATTTTACTTCATTAACTCTGACAAACTTTACAGCAGAATTGTGTGCCTTGGTGACTAGTAGAAAATTATTGTCTATCATGTTGTCATGAAGGTGTCTTCTAATTATATTTCAGTGTAAATTTTTGTGGTCTATATCAGGAGTCTACAATTGTTCTGTGAATCTCTAATCAATCTTTTTACACCAGAAACACTATTTTTCAGTCTTACCTCAAACATTTTCCTTTCAACTATTTCAGATACTAAGCTGAAGTGAACACAACATCCATTATGGTGGAATGACTTCAAGTACATAAGTACCTAAGTATTGAGGATGAAGGGAGGTTTAAAGGTTCCACGGATCTCTCTCATCCTTATTGGATTTGTCTGTGCCAGTGTTATTACTTTGGCATACGTGAAAAACCCTTTTCTCTCTTATTGGACATCATCCCATGATCATGTCTTCCAGTTTTCTCCAGGTTTGGCATAATTCTCTTTTGACATTTTCCATACTATTGGTAGTTCATTCTCTACTTTGGATTAGCAAATATGTTGACCCATTTAAAGATAAGGTAGTATATTAGGCCGTAGAAGCTGCTGCTATTTGGCGGTTCAACCTTTTTATTATTGTGAAAAAATAACTTTTCGTATATGTTTAGTGGAACGGAACAACATTCTTTGACTGAGATGCAGTTACGAGCCAGTGGTTGCATAAAACCCAAAACCACTGGAGCAGCCATTGTAGATAGCAGGTACCAGAACAAAGCATGTCTAAATAAACGAAGGTGTTTTTACGCCGGATCACATTGTTGTATTCGAGTTTAGATGACATGAAACTTGGCAGAAGCTGTGGTTCTTGCATGTTTTGTCTGGTTCTTTTGCATAATAATTTTCTTTGTTGTGAATACCTTCTCACCCTGTTGATATGCCTGAATTATGCTAAAACACAAAGTTTCTTTTCTCAACCTTTTCCCAGTAAATAATGATATCATCTCTTTCTTCAACAACTTTAAGTAATAAGGCTACTAATCTAAATTCCCCACTTAGTGGATGTCCCATTAAAGATCCTACTTTGACTTTTCTAGCTATTGAGAGTGAAATGTTTGGATAAGTTGTCTTATGCAGTTTTCTGGAGAAGTATTTAACAGTTTCAAATATATAAAAGTTGATTGTTAATCGGTAAGATGTCACGTCGAGTTTGAAACTATATAATATAGTATGATTTGACATCAATTTAAATGTTGGAGGCAGAAAAAAACTTCCCTCTTTAAGGCAAGTAGTTGTTTTGAGACAAACAAAAAAGGACAGTAGTATTGTGACAGAGTAAATAGAACTTGATGGAAATGCTGCCGAATCCTATTGGATCACTTATCTATTCTCTGTTCTCTTGCAGATTATAAAGTGAAAGATAAAGAAGTTTTAAGAGAAAAAAATAGATCAGGGCAATCAGAAGCAAACATGAACTTTGAATCCGCCGTTTCAAACTCTTCTACGAAGGATAAGGTGACTGAAGAACTGAATACTAATACTGAGATAGAAGGTACGGCATGTTCGAGTACAATCTTTCATCTTTTCTGAGTGCCTCAAATCATGAAGAATTAGTGGTAACAGTAAAGTCCTTTTCTTTCTCTGCTTCTTCATGCATAAATGTGTCAGTTTTCTGTCCTTCAAGTTAAAAGAAAGAGGAACTTCCCTTTTCCTGAGTTGTATGAATAAAATAGCTCCTAATCTGCTTATTGTATGCTGAATCTGTTGCTTCGAACTCCTCAACTTGATTTATGCTTGCCAAAGTGTTATTTTTATGGGGGTGCGACCCTTCCCTGGACCCTGCTAACGCATGATGCTAAGTGCACCGGGCCGCCCTTTTAAAGTGTTATCTTTATGCAGTAGAGAGCTATTTTCACTGGTATCTATTCATGTTTTATAATATCTTTGTACTCTGAGATACCATTGAGGTTAAGCGATCTCTAGTCTCCACACCTTGATATTTTGATGGTCTTTTTCAGGAAGTGCAGGTATTCCTCCCAGCTTTACCCAAAAAGGAGGAGATTTAAAAGCTTTGGAAGAAAAAAATAGTTCAAGAGAACAGGAAAACAAAGTCGCTGCTCCTGTGAATTCTGCAGGCGGCCCTACAGAAAATTTGACATCTGCCTCAAAAGATCACGGTAATTATCTTCTATTTGATTCTTTGTTTCCTTGCTCTTTGATGTCATTTAGCTATAGAATTTATCTTAATGCTCACGAAAGTCGAATCTTGACGGTTTGGATTACATTGTCATTGAATTAAATCCTAATTTCGTTCCTTATATAAATAATTTTTCACCCTTTCTTGGGTTCTGGATAATCTCAAAAATGGCCTTGTTTGCCAAGCGACCTATCCTTAAATTGGTTGGTGAATTTGGTACAATGGTTAGTATGTAATTAATTACCAATGCCCTTATCTTAATTTCCAGGTTGTAATTCTGCTAAAGGTAGATGGGTCACGGATGATAGTCGGCCTTTATATTCTGGATTTGGCTGCAAGCGATGGTTGTCATCCATGTGGGCTTGCCGCTTGACACAGCGTACGGATTTTGAATACGAGAAACTACGTTGGAGACCAAGGGATTGCGAGATGGAAAACTTTACAGTTGTTAAATTCCTGAAAAGGTATGTTCTTTTTTCTGAACCTGATCACTGTCTGATGCTTGAGATGTGTATAACCTAAGAAAAATTCTTATGAGCTCTATTTGAACCTTCTCTCTTTTCCTGAATGGCATAAGTAGTACTTACCTACCATGTCTTGTCATGTATTTCCAAGAGCAGAAGAGTGAGCTTGAGCGAACCCAACAGCAACAGATTAGAACTTATATCGCACATAAACTGCAAGAAATTGTGACTGTGAAACTCCTATGTAGTGCCTGTTGTTCTCATCTCTCTCACATCCTAATGTCTGCAAAGAGAAAATTCTGTTTGCACAATGTTTCCGAGTCTATGTTTCTTGTTATTGCATAGAAATATTGCATTGCCTTCTCTCTTAATCAAGTCTTCAGGTGATACTTAATTGACTTCACTTTTTCCACATACAAGGAATTTTCTGAACTTGGTTGTGGATCCAGGATGGAGAACAAAACTCTGGCCTTCATTGGGGATTCCCTTGGCAGACAACAATTCCAGTCGCTTATGTGTATGATTACTGGTGGTGAAGACAGACCTGATGTTCTCAACGTGGGACGTGAATATGGTCTAGTAAAGGCTCGTCATGCTGTACGACCTGATGGATGGGCTTATCGATTTCCGAGTACCCAAACAACTATTCTTTACTATTGGTCTGCTAGTCTGTGTAACTTGACACCCATTAATGCTTCTAACCCTGCTACTAATTATGCCATGCACCTGGATCATCCGCCAGCATTTTTGAGTCGTTTCCTACCCAGATTTGATGTCCTTGTGCTAAACACAGGACACCATTGGAATAGAGGAAAGCTTAATGCTAACCGGTGGGTCATGTATGTGGGTGGTGTTCCTAACACGAACAAGAAACTTGCAGATATTGATGGTGCCAAGAATTTTACAATTCACAGTATTATTAAATGGGTAGATTCACAGCTGCCAAAATACCCTGGTCTTAAAGCATTTTACCGATCTATATCGCCCAGGCATTTTTTTAATGGAGATTGGAACACTGGAGGTACCTGCGATAACACCACTCCACTTTCTGGTGGAAAGGAGGTTCTACAAGATGAATCTAGTGATGCTGGTGCAGTACAGGCAGTAAAAGGAACAGCTGTCAAGCTTTTGGACATCACAGCATTGTCTCAGCTGAGAGATGAAGGTCATATATCTCGATACAGCATCAAATCAACACCCGGAGTGCAGGATTGCTTGCATTGGTGCTTGCCTGGTGTTCCAGATACATGGAATGAAATTCTTTTTGCTCAACTTTAATATTGCAAGACCGACATCAACATTGATCTCTCCCAGGGTCGCCAATTGATGCAATACTAGACATGAAATGAATAATTCTGGAAGATTTTGCCTATTGGAGCTTGACAACTTGGATTGAGCTTTGATTCATGGGGAGTGCTGAACAGGCAGTTGCTTGTGCCTATCCCCGCCATATTTTAGGAGTAGATGACTTATACATTATTCTTGGAGTTTATAGATTGGCAATATAAACTGTTGTTCTGCCATTTGTTAAGAGACTAAATTCTTTGAGGGGTTGGGGTACGGAAGAGGCTTGACCCTTGACATGTACGGTGAATTCAAACGACGTGAGAGTGTACTTGGAAAGATAGAAGAACGACACAAGGTGATTTTTTACTAGCGATCAAATGATGCTTAAATATTTACCTTTGCTTAATGCTTATTATTAAGATGAATAATCCTTCCTGTAACTCATTCTTGTCATAGCTAGATCTATTTTGGGGAAAATGTTTCAAGTAGTCAAATGATGCTTAAATGTGTATGTATTGTCCAAATTCTGCTTAAGTTTTCAGGTTGCAGAAATCTGTTTTTTCCAAATTCAAACTTCCTCTTTAGATTAGAAAACATTCTTCCCTCCTATCTCAATATTCGGCCATAAATTGGTTATCAACTGTTGATTTAAATTGCCGTATCTACGTTTTTCTTGGAAATATCCCCCTGTAACTTTTCTTTTATTAATGACAATGGAAACTCAAGAATTCCTTTTCAATCCTAAACCAGTGTAAGAGTCTTGTATCAAACACTAATTTTTTAGTTGGTATCACAGATTCAACTCCAATGTTTTCTATCTTTTGCTAAATCTATCAAAGTTCTAAATTTTTGAGATAATTCTTTTCCACGTGATTTTAGATTTACATTTTTCAGATCTAAAAATCAGTGCATACATCTGGAGGACTATGTAACATGTGGTCAACCCATTCCGGGTGAAAAAGTACGACATGTATGACCTACTATTAAATTGTAATGTTTAAATGCCAGTGTATTTAAAAATAAAATAAAAAATAAAAAAAGAAACAACCTTCTCCAATTATAGTCGAAATGATTTTAGAATCGCATGAACGAGAAGAAAGGACAGTAGATTATCATCAAAACACTTGGGGTGAAAAGAAGTTGAAGTAGGAAAAAATAAAGCCAAGTTAATGAACAAGAAAAGAGGAAAAAATATCATGATTCTAAAAACATTTTACATAAAGGGGAGGATTAATAATATAAGAAGACACAACGAACACATCTTCTATAAAATCAACAATCAGCAACTTGTCAATCGACCGAATCATTGGTTATTGACTTTGTAAAAAGAGGGATTAAATAATAACATATCAGTATGGTTTTATAAGTGAGGTCTGAGAAGGATGAGGTCTACACAGACTTTACTTCTACCTTTATGAGGGTAGAGATGTTGTTTTCGATACACCTCCGACTCAAGAAAATTATTTTCAAGGTTTGAAAGAAATGCAAAAGTAAAAAATTATGATGAAAATATTAAAGAAAAAAATAAGTACTTACCGTGAAAAGACTAAAGATAACCAAAGTAAAATAAATGATAGTAGTGATTATGAAATTGAAGAACAATAATACTAGCATAATAATAATAACATTGATAAGGAAACAAATAGGTGTCCGGACTAGAACCCTGCTCTATCACTGGGAAGAGAGAAAAAAATGTCCAACTACCTAATAATCGTCTACCGTAATCTTCGGCTTCCATGCTCTCTTATCTAGGATCATATTTTTGGTGAGTTGAAGATGTATCATGTCTTGTCTAATCATCTCTTCTCAATTCTTCTTCAATCTACCTCTATCCCTCCTTAAACATATCACTGTCAACCTCTCGCACTTCCTCACCGAGGCATCTACGCTCATCTTTTTCATATGTACAAACCATTTCAATCTTATTTTTCATATTTTGTACACCGAAAAAAGAATATAGAAAGATGAACAATTGCGCTGATGAGTAACTTGAGTGGTCCAGATGAAAACTCAAAAAATCCATCAAGAAATTGAAATAAAAATATGGATGCAAGAGCTCCATTTGTGTAGCTGATACTAAACAAAAGTGTTTTTTTAAAAAGCAGTACCTTCTTTAACAAAGTTATAAAAAGAAAATTATCTAAAGAACTTTAGAATCACAAGTTAACCAACATGGTAAAAGAAAAAGAAAAAGAAAAGATAGACAAAAGAATATCATAATCTTAAAACAATTTTAGATGAAAGGGAGGGTTGATAATCTCGAAGGCGAAATAACATTTCTTTTGAAGCCTAAAGTTGAATAAAAGTTTGAATCTTTACACTAATTTAATAGGAGAATAAGATTTTTCACCTAGAATATAAACGTCAAGGTAACTCTTTTATACTTTAATACTTTCTTTTACTGAATGGAGAATTATCGAAGTAGAAAAAAATCTTACAGCATATAGAGAACTGGTATTTCTCTCATGGACTTTATAGTATAAGGTAAGGTTTCACACTAATTCAATAATTTTTACTCAAACCTTATATATATATTAAAATTTACTAAATAAATCACATAATTTACTTCGAAGTCAATAAATGGACCTCTACCTGTTAAATGCTTGAAATATAAAAATTTCTAAATTTAATAGCTCCATTTTTTTAAGTGCATACTGACCAACTAGTGTACTTGATCGCGCTTCACGCAATTATAAAATTACATCAACATATGATTGGATATTAATCTAAAATTTTATTTAAAAAAATCAATCTTTATTAATCAACCATTTGTTTATGGTTTTAATATTTTTTTTATTATAATTTTTTATTAGTATTCTATATATGAATTTTTTGACAAGGAATTTATAAGAAACATATCAAGTTAAATAAAGAACAATCAATTTAACTCAGTACATATGAATTTGAATAAGAAATAATAGAAAATAAAAAGATAATAAAAAATATAAATTATAAAATCTGATGACGTAGATTCTTCTTTTAAGATAAGAGTTCTAGAAAATAAAAAGTCTTTCATTTTCTTAAATGTTAATCGTTAATTGAGTAATTTATTTACATGCTTATTGACATCATAAAATAATATATATGGAACAATACTGAGAAAAATAATAATAAATCATACAAAAAAAAGAAAAATTAAACTGAATTGAATGAGAAGAAGAAAAGGAGAAAGAAGTTAAAATAGAGGTATTATTGTCCATAAAACTATGTCACATCAACACTATAGACCACAATATATAATATATAAATGGAAAAATTACATAAAAGTGCATATAACAACTTTACATTGCAAAATATGGCCAACTTTTCAAGCTCTTACAAAAAATGACCTAATGTCTATAGAAAAAGAAAGTTACTTTACATCATTAGCCAAATTTTACTCTCTCTCACACACACAATTCAATCTTCATAGTTGTTCATATTGCTATAACTAATGAACATTTATGGGAATATGGGTCTATAAAATTCGTAGATCAAGCATATAGCAAATTTACATTACAATTTCACAACTATAGCATGAATATTTTGGATATTCAGCCATTATTGAAGCTCCAAGCTTCAAAATTTGAAAATTAAATTTTCGTAAATAAGTTTTGCTTCGAGTGGGTATGATTGCAAAAGATTGATTATGTATTGAGAAGCATAAATGTGAAATTTTGGATGATTTGGTGTAGTTTTTAGGTGTTTTTGGATGAATTTGGTGTTTGAATTCAAGGAAAAAGATGAAGTACGTTTTGTTGCATATATTTGTATACTGGATTGTATATTGTTGTATATACAATACATTTTTTTTTATTTCAGTGATTTTCTTCTTCCTCTCCATACTATACACACTTAGAGCCTGTTTGGATAGACTTATTTTAAGCTGTTTTTTTTAAGTTGAAAATCCCAGCTTTTAGCTTTTAGCTTTTTTTTTTGTTATTTTGGCTTAAAATTAAGTGTCCAGAAGCACTTTTTTACCTTACCCAAACACTATAAAACAGCTTAAAAGCTATTTTTACTTAAAAAATATTTAAAATAAGTCAATCCAAACGGGCTCTTATACAATGTAGATATATTGTTTAAACATTATATATACATAATTTTACAACGTATTTACATTGTATAAGTTTGTATAGATTGGGGAGAAAGAAGCAAATCACCAAAATAAAAAGACTGTATTGTATATACAATAATATACAAATATATACATTGTTATACAAAAAAGTTACTTTACACTTATGGGCCATAAAATGTAATGTACTTTTTGGCCACGAAATTGCAATGTATATTTACTAAGTGTACTTTTTTGAAATTATCCCTATATAAATTGTATATTTAAAATATAAAAGTTCATATTAAAATATCAATAAATTTTATGTCAGCAATAAAATAATCAGTTAGAGACTATCTCATGTTGCCCTTGATACACAAAGTATAAAACTTTGTAATAGAACCTTATTCTTGGAGGGTACATATTTTATATTTGGAGAAATAATTAATTTAAAATACAAAAATAAATAACAATAAGTTTTTTTTTATATATATATATATAACACATTCAAACTTCTACTTTTCCAAACTAATATGATCATTTCTCTTGATGAATCATACACCGCTATTAACTTTTTTTATTCATCTTAACGAACTTGTACCAAATTAATTTAACCATCTCTCTTTGTACAATATTACACCGTCATCAAATTTTCTTCTTCTTGATGAACTTTTGTTTGGCTATTGTGACATACAAAAAATTCTGAAGAATATATCTACGATCTTCATCAAAGTAGTAGTCATATTGCCACATTACTATTTCTATTTTTATTTTTTGATTATTAAACACATGATCGATGAAAAAAAAATGAAAAAAGAGAAAAAAACCATACTAATAAAAAAAGAGAAAACAAAAATGAGTATCCAACAAATTAATAGTTAATTGTTATTTATAGATTGATTAAATAATAAGAATCAGGTAAAAGAGGATTGAAAAGACATGTTATTTAAGTAGAGAATGCAAATAGATGAGAGATTTTTTTTATACCTCATAAAATATAATTGGTTGCAATAAATACGATAGAATTACTTTTAATTATTAAACAAATTAATTAATAAAAAGTATGAAGATTTAAAAAAAAATGAAACAAAAGATAAATAGTTTTCTAGGTAATAGAAAGGTGTCACATCACTTTGTCTATGCCTAACTTTATTAAGAATATAAATTATTTTTTCTTTTATACATTCTCTTCTAAGTACTATTGATTATTCTTAATATCCAAAATAAATGTGCAATAAGTAATATAATAAAAAAGGGTAAATAGTTATTTTTTTCACCTAATAACCTACATCAGTGAGATAAATAAAAAATGATAAGAGTCATTACTTAGCCTACATATGCTATTAAACATTATTATTCGTAAAAAGAAAAACTTTATGAGAAAATGCGAGTTAATTCACTCTTTCCAAATTTAAAGAATAGAAAATATAAGAAAATAACAACTATTTTTAGAATAAATTTCTTATAACCTCAAGAATATATTAAATTTGTTATCAAAAGAATTAAATAAAAAGCCAAAATAACTTACAAAGAAGATAAAATATAATGCTAAATTAATTTGACATAATTTAAATATTTCTCTTCTAAATGTTAAACAAAGAGTTAATTATAGCACATTTAATATAATTAAATTTTTTAAAGGAATAACCTATTAATTTATTAACACAAAGAGTTGAAATGACAATTAAAACATAAAAGGGTGATTGAACATACTTTAAATAAAAAATAATAAAATAGCCAAAAAAAGAAAGAAAGAAAGAAGAAGAAGATTGAATGAAAAGAAAAAAAGTTGAAAAAGGCCAAAAGAGAAGAATTTATAGCCAAAAAATTATGCCATATTTTCTTTAATAGACCACAATTAATATATATATATATATATATATATATATATATGTATTTAAAAGGTAAAAAAATATATAATGATACCAATATTAAGTTTTATGTTACAACAAAATAATAAATTGAAGATTATTTCTTGTTGCACTTGACACACAAAATATAAAACTTTACAATACAGGCTCGTTCTTGGAGAACACATATCTTGTATTTGAAGAAATAATTAATTAAAAATATTAAAATAAGCAACAATAAGTTTATCTATATATATTTGTAAAATTATTCAAACTTCTATTTTTCCAACCTAATTTTATCATCTTTCTTGATGAATATTTCACCACCATTAAACTTCATTATATATATATATATAAAGGTAAAAATTATATAATCATACCAATTATAAGTTTTATGTTGCAATAAAATAATAAATTGAAGATCATTTCTTGTTTCCATTGACACGCAAAATGTAAAACTTTACAATAGAGTCTTGTTCTTGGAGAATACATATCTTGTATTTGAAAAAATAATTAATTGAAAATCTCTATCCATATCTATATTTATCTATATCTATACTATTCTAAAAGTGGGAAGCAAAAATGTTAAAAGCTGAATTACCAAAATGACCATCAAATATTGAACGACAATTTTACCCTCACATAAAAAACATTCTATTAAATGAACTATTTTCAGCTATATATATTCATAATTATTATTTATAATATCAAACTTCTCACCTTTCATCTTCCATATAACCTGTAACTTATTCCTTCATCAACCATTAACTTAGCAAATTTATCCATTAGTATAAAAATTCTGTAGAATTTGAAAAGTTGCATTAAGTAATTAAAAGTAGACTAATTTAATTAGTAAATAAGTAAAAGGAAAGTCCAAAAGTTATCCAAAAAAAACTATTTAAAGGCTCTAATGATTTTCATTTCCTAAAAATCCTTACAGTAGCAACTTTCTTTTCTTCATTATTTTAATTTTTTGTAATCTTCTTTTTTTTTGCTTTCCTTTCTTTTTCAACAAAAATAATGTAAAGGATATCGTTTGAAATTTACAGGAAATGCATGATGTTGCATATTCAGTTGTTTGGTTTGTTGTTGTTGTTGTAAGGGGATTTCATTACTAGAGTTGTAATATTTATTTTTTCCTTTTATATGACTCAAATGTATTGTTTGATGGGTGAAAATCGTTTACACCCTCCAACTTTGCTTTAAAAATCAAACTCCCCCTTCAACTTTGAAAAATAATCATTCTCCCCCCCTTATCATATGTAATGTCTATTTTATCCTTGACATTCATTTCTCCATTTATGTAAAAAAAATATTATATTATATATAATATTTTATTTTTTAATCTAAGTATTTATAATTTTTTATTTTAGTTCATTAATATTATAAGTAGAATAATTCTTTTATAAATTTATTGCAAAAATGAATATTATTTTTTATAATTATTATTCTAATATCACATGCATTAAATTTATATATGTATATATGTATATATATGAATTTGAACTCGAAACCTCAAGATGAATTTTGAACTTCCTAAATTACTGAGCCAACCTCTAGTCCTGTATTAAATAGATTCAAAATCTATATATACACACTAAAATTAAAAAAAATACCTTTTATATACAATATAATTTTTAATCGAGGGGATTCGAGTGAATACCCTCGCCCCCTCTTACGCTCCTGCATATTTCCTTTAACTTTCACTTATCTCTTATTCTCTACTGTCTATATAAATAAATGAATTTTGATTGTCATTGATGAAATAATTTCTAATATAATTTAAAATTTATTTATAACATAAATAAATATTTTTTAAAATAAAATATACTTTTATTTTCCTATTACGTGCATCAAAATATATTTATAAATTTATTACATTATAGTTTTCATTATTATTAATAAAATTATTTTTTAATTATGTTCCTTTATTTTATTATAGAACGACATTAGCTTTTATACTCAATCAAATTTTTTCCTTCTTTTTTTTCAGCAAAAATAAATTTTTTATAGATAATTTGGTACATAGATTAAAAAATAAAAATATGATAATTTTAAAGAAGTAAAAAAGAAAAAAAAAAGATAATGATTGATAATATAAGGGTAGAATAGACATTTAGAAAAATAAATTAGGAAAAAGGAGGGAGAATGATTATTTTTCAAAGTTGAGGGGGGAGTTTGATTTTTAAAGCAAAGTTGAGGGGTAATTAATTTTCATTCTCCCCCCTTTTATTCTAATTGACTTTTTAAAGTATCTATTTCACCCTTGTATTATCAACCTTTATATCTTTTTTAAAAAAACTTCTTTGTAATCACAATTTTTATTTTTTAAAATCTATATAACATATTTTCTATAAAAAAATATTATTATTTAGATGAAAAAAAGAAAAAGTGAGAAATACTAATTGAATATATAAGTTAATGACATTCCATGATGAAATAAATGAGCAAAAAAAAATTATTAATAATAATCAAAACTCTAATATCTAATTATACAAGTAAAAATAACATGTAATTATAACTTTATAAATATATTTCAATGCATGTAATGCAAAAATAATTAAAAATAGAAGTGTATATATATAACAAATTAAATGATTGTTAATATAAAATTTAAACTATAATTCAGAAAATATTTTATTATTGACAATCAAACCTCGTTTATCTATATTGACATTAGAGAATAACATAGAGAGAATTAAAATATGCATCTATTTACATAATTACATATATACATACATGTCCGTTTGCCCATAAGAATTTTTCACTATTTTTCAAAAAATTATTTCACTTTATTCAAAAAATATTGTTTGGCCATACAAATTTCAAATACAACTTAAAGTTATTGAAAAAGTGAAAGCACCTAAATATTTGTTTTCACTTTTTTCTATCTCACTTTTTCACTTTTTAGTTATGTTTAACACTTTAAATTCTAAAAAGTTTTTCAAAAAAGGTATGGTCAAACACAACTCCAACTTCAACTCCAAAAATTTCAAATAAAGTGAATTTATTTTTATTTTCATGACCAAACAGCCACTTAATGCATAAAATATAAAAATACCAATCATAAAAAATAGCATTAGATTTTGTGATTAGCTTATAAAATAATTATTTTATTAATAATGTTAATGAATTTAACTAAAAAGGTAAATACCTAGGTTAAGAAAAATAAATATATATAATATAAATTTATATATTTTTAAAATATATACAAATAATATGGGGTACACGCGCAAAGCGCGTACCCAGAGACTAGTATATATATAAAAGAGGGTCATAAACAAGGTGATGTGGCACCTCTCTATGGCCTCCATTCCTATTTATTTTATTGTGAAATTTTTGCCTATTTTTCATCTCTTCAAAATTTTATTAAATTAAAAGATTATTAATTGAAAATGAATGATTAGGATTATTACATTGTCTTTATTACTACTATATATTAATATCAATTTAGCCTCTCCAACAATCTAAATCACTTACAAGATTATAATAATTATAATTATAAGATAATCAATAAAGGCTAATGTTTAGAAAAAAGAAAAACGGATGTATAATACCGCCCAAAAACACAATTTTGACCTTTTTATTTCATTTCCCCCCATTTATTATGTGTTGTTTTTAAAAATAACTCAAAAGTCATTTACCACTCAAAATGCAATCTTTTTAACTCTTTTAATTATATTAAATGTGATATGCAAAGTTTATTTCTTTAATTCTCTTAATTATGCTGAAAGTCCAACCGTTTATCTCATTCTTAACTCTAACATTTCATTATATATATCACTCCGTGTATGTAGCATTTCTTGGACCAAATTTTTTTGCTTTTTATTTTCTTTTTCTTTTTTCTTTTTTTCAGGATATTGCTTAATTTGTATAAAGAAAATTTGCAGGCTTTCTGAGATGGGTGATTTCATTGAAGAAGCTCAAGCTAACAATTATCTTCAGGCTCTTTTTAATTCTTTAGTAAGTTTTATTTTTATTTGTTATTGAAGATTGAGATTAATTTTTGGGTTCATGACTTTCATAATTACTATTGATTATACTTTAAAACTTAAAACCTATCAACATTTTGTATTTTCAGAAACCATATACACATGATGATGAACTTCTTTTTTTAAGTTTTCAGAAATCATATACACATGAGGATGAAGTTTCAATAACAAATTCATCATTATAAATCTATATATAATAATAAAGTTGGATATAGAAGAGGTGCTCTGACACCTCTCTATGATCATCATTCTTATTTATTTTTTTCTCAATTGTTTGATATTTTTCCATCATTTTTTTACATAATAATCTACTAGATACCTCTTAATGATCACTATTTATTTACTATACAATTAAAGAGGGTAATGAAAAGTTGGAATAAACATTACCAAGAATGGATACTAAAACCTTTTCATATGCCACATTTATGGAAGGACGCAACCTTTCATATCCCATTTTAAATGGAAGATAAAAGAATTTATACAAATTCTATCCTTCACCATATTCTCTTATTCAAATACTAGAGAAAATGAGTTACATTCAAGTGCAGCCATGTCTCTTGCAAGGTAAATTTCGAATGGAAGTACAATTTATTTATTTGCTTGCAATAGTTCATGACAAATGTTCTTCCAATATATATATATATATATATATATATATATATATATATATCTTATACTTTATCTTTTGTCAGTTCTTCAAATTGCTATTTTAATACATGAGATTCATATTATGGCATCCAATATAAAGGGAACATCGTGACTTAAATTTAAATTCTTTATTGTTTTCTATTTTTGTATTACTACAAACGTATCTTCTATTTTTTGTGTTTGCTCAAGAAGACATCATGCACCTCCTGTTTGCGCCATAGATAGTGAAGCATGTAATTTTCTTTAATTCATACTAGCATTGATAGTTTTATTTTATTCTGATAATTTACGGTGAAAGTGAATTTTTTTACCAGGCTACTTTGATGCTTAATGATCATACTATTTCTTAATCAGAAAAAGATGCAACTGATTACTTTGATGCTTAATGATCATACTATTTCTTAATTAGAAAAAGATGCAACTGATATCTGATGTTATCTCTCTATTCTTGAATTGTAGCTTGAATAAACTATATACAAATTATTTATTTCTCTAATTTAAATACGAATGGGTCCCATTTGAAGAATAGAGAGAGTAGCGGTGTTGATTTGCATCAAGAACAAGTTGACGAGAAATGGTTTATATGCCCATATTGGACATATCTTGGGCAGCAGCTAATAAGGAGGCTTAGGTTTGTGTATAATTAAATAATTTTGCCATAGTGTTTTAAAAATGACTTGCACAATCTAACTTATTGAATTGCTTTGTACTTGTAATGTATGTGTTGGAAGTACTCATTTTTTGTTGAAAATGTTGTGCCAAATTGTTTTGTTATAAGAGGCTAATTCAATTGGTGAAGTTACGAGCTAATTACTGAGTAGAACCTCAAAGTTCAAAGGTACAGTGATGCATTAAGTTTATCAAGCAAGGTCAAGCACCCTTTTCCCTTTTAGTAAGTGTATTACGTTCCATTAATCATATCAATTCTTAAAATAATTACAACAATTGAGATGATATTTTATTTAATTTTTTAGGATTCATTGCATTATTTTTTTTATATATGCCTTATCTAATTTAATTAGATAGAGAAGATCATATTTCACAATATTTTTTTTGTTACGTTGAGTAACTTGATCTTTCAAATTTAGGTAGTAATTATCTTTTTTATGATTGTTTGGCGTGAGGGATAAAAATAAATAGTCTTGAGATAAAATAAATAGTCTAGGGATAAAATTTTGATGTCTTGTTTGATTTCCAAGTCCGGGATAACTTATCCCACCATTTATACCATAGTGATGGGATAAGTTATCCCAGATACATGGTGGAATAACTTATTCCGAAATAGCTAATCCCAGAATAATTAATCTCAGGATAATTTGTTCCCAGTCAAACGACAACTGCCCATATTGTATAGGCCATTAATTAATTTATTTTTTTGAAAGGTGGAGGGCTAAAAGTTAGATATACACGAACTATATCTCACAATCATGAGTTTAAAAATGATCATTTTATAAATTTATTAATGTAAATTCTAACCTATCTGGGAGGAACTTAAATAAAAGAAGGGCTTTCGGTTTTGGTCTTGCAGCTATTTTCAAAATATATATATAAGAATCCCTTTTTTAGAAGAAAGATTATATATATGTCCAATCTCTAGTGGTGGTGGAACCAACCAAGATCTATGTCGTCCAACCCGACCTCAAACTCTTTCTTCCCGACGGTGTATTCCATGGCTCAGCTGATCACATTTGAGACCTGAGAACCGGTGTCCGCCATATAATCGCGTGGATAGTTTCACTAGTGAAATAAAAATCACTAATAATCTGTTGGTAAATTGTTGCTAAATTAAGCGCCAAATTTTTCCCGTCATATTTACCAACGGAAGTTATCTGTTGATAAATTTGATTGGCAATTCGTTAGTAATCAGCTGGTGCGGTCTTTGAGAAATTTTAATTTTTAATTCTGTCAGCAATTTACCAATTAATTTGGATGGTTAGTAAATTCCATTGGTAATTCCAAATTTTTTGTAGTGAAACTCAGTTAATCAATGAAAAAATATTTCAATTTCTGCATTGATATCATGGATAACTGTAACATCAAGGTGTGCAACTATTACAATATTCCTTCAAATAAACGTGATAATTTTATCTAAATTTTTATTCAAAAATAGAAATAGTTAGTTCGAAACTATTATGAACAATAGTACCTAATTTAAATATTTATATGTTGTGTATTTAATTTGATTTTTTGTAAGTAAGATATTTAGAAGAGTCGGGGGTGTTTGGCCATGAAGTTTTTTCCCTTTTTTTTTTGGAGTTAAACTCCAAAAAACATGTTTGGCCATAAAAATCTAGAAAATTCTGTTTTCACTTTTTTCAAAAATTTTCAGAATTTTTTTTTTTTTTTAAAATATTTTCACTCCAAATTACTCACAAAAATTTAAAAATAACTTTAATTTATTTGATGAGCCAAACAAAACTTCAATTTTTAAATATCATTTTCTCACTTTGAAAATAAAAATTATTGTATCCTATTTTTATAATGAAATATGGCCAAACGCCTTACTTAAGTCTTTTTTATTTTTTAGCTTTAGGATTCACAGAATTGATTTTACTCAATAAGAAACCTATTCAAGACACCATATATGTCATTCTACTAAATCACTTATTTTTATATCTCAATTATAATAACTTTCATCCTATATATGGAATGAAATTCTCGTGACGTGAAAGTAAATAAAACTAGAGTCTACAAAGTTGATCAATTTTAACATTAACTTATTCATTCTTAAACGCAACACCATATATACACTCAAGATTATAATAAAATAATTAAGTCATTTACCGTAACATTTATGTCGATAATTGTGTTTCATGTAAAAATACAAATAGAATTGATAAATAAAATAATACTTCATTGAAGTTATGGGAGTATTCAATTTTGTTGTCACTTTCTCATTGACTCTCATTTATATACATATATATATATATATATATATATATATATATATATATATATATATATATATTTTGATGTTTACCCTTGTCCAAGGCCGGCTCCAGGGGGAGCCATGCTTTAGGCCTTTCAAATTAATATTGAAATTCTTAAGAAAAATACTTGATCACGAGCATTGTAGAAAAATCTTCAAAGTTTGAGGTGTGTCAAAGACATTGTCTTTACCCTGTATAAGTGAATTCCCAAGATTCAACAAGTTATTCTAATATAAAATTAGAAGTAATTGTCTAACAAAGATTCAATAAAGAGAAAAATTCAACACAAGAGAAAATAAAAGAAAAGTCTTCTTTATATCTATTCTTGATCTCTAACAATGAAAGATATATGAATATAAATGGCCAAAGAAATTTGGACAAGTCTTGCAACTGTCAAACATATTCAATACTAATCATTTTTTTTGTTTTTTTAGTAATAATGACTAATAATGCGTGGTTATAGCTAATTATTGTCTTAAAAATAATGGCCAACAAATGCTATTTCAAGAACAGGATATAATGTTTGTCAGCATAAAAAAATTTCATAAAGAAAGTCATTAAAGTTATTCAATTGTAGAATAAATTATCGATTACAAAAAGTTAATTGAGAGGTTGACCACTTGAATAATAATAATAAATGGTATTAAAGAAATGAATCTAGACAATAAAAATGAGTATTTCTTTTTGAGATAATAAAATTATTTTCACAATAATTTAAGGCCTCATTATTTTATATTAAATATTATTTATATATTATAAAATAATTATTTTTAAAACTAATTTATGTGAAGGAGTTTAAAATACGAGGGTTAAAATACTTGTTCTTAATTATGAAATTCAGTAATGATTCTTCTAGTTTTTTTCTCAAAAAAATCATATTTTAGAACTTCAATAAGTATAACAAGTCAATATCGCTAATATAAAAATATCTATTGAAAAAAAATAGAAAATTTATTTTTAAAAAATTATTTGACTTTCCAAACAATAAAATCTTCACATAAGATGCAATGAAAATACACATACAACGCACGAGATGCACGTACGTACGAATGATGCACGAGATGCGTGCGGCACAAGAGATGCACGTACGATGCACGAGATGCGTGTGACACAAGAGATGCACGTACGATGCACGAAATGCGTGCGACACAAGAGATGCACGTACGATGCACAAAATGCATATACCACGCACGGGATGCACATATGAAACACAAAATATATGTACAACGCACGAGATATACGTGTGATGCACGCAATACCTAATTTTATTAAATATATTTAAGACCTCTTATTAAGAATTGACTTTAGATCACCAATTATATTGAACTGCCCCTAATATAGGCAATGCTATGTTATCTAGCATAGCACCTTGGACTCCCATTGATTCTAGCACCCATGATAGAAATATAATAGCAATGATCGTGCTAAAAAATGGAAAAGCATATGATGACGGATCACTTCTCCAACCTAAAGACTTCCCTCAAATCTTATTTCCATTGGTATATTCTATCATCTACAATCAAGAGATTGTCGAATGTAAATTAAGATTGATGTAAGGCATTGATGTTAAAGGTAAGATTGTGGTTTGTAATTGTAAAAGGTCAATAACTAATTATCACAGAACTAATTATCAAGGCCAAATGGTAAAGGATGTGGTGGTGTCGCCATAATTTTTGTCAATACAAAATTTTTCGTCGATACCATTTTTGAAATTGCTCATGTCCTTTCAATAATTAATTTGATTTATGATGAAGAAGAAAAGATTAAAGCTTACTTTAAGTTCATCCTCCAAGATATGTCAGGGCTCCAATTCAAAGGAACAAAAATGAGATTTATGAATGCACCATCTGTAACATCTTTTTTGTCCAGGGAATCAAACTTGCAAGTCCAGACATTCTAAAGCTTGATATTATCGACCCTGAATTGAATATTCTTGTTACATGGCCTTTCTCATTGAAGAACATAAATTCAGTATCATCTCTGACACCTCAATGTCTTTTTCTCACCTCAGTGATATTGCGATTTTGCTCAAATTTGCACAGTCAAATTGATTTTCAACTGTAATTAAATTTGTGATTATGACTATAACTGATCAATTCAATCGAGAGGATTAGTCCCTTTTTTATGAAAGAAAACTTCCTGCTGATTTATTTATCATTGATATTGACTACGTGAATCTATCAAAAGCAAATAATCTAGGGCTAATATATGATATTCACCCCATAAATTACACTCAATACTTATGCAGCCTTGACTACACAAACATGGAGATTGAGCTCTTTGCGCATTAAAATGTGAACTGCTCATTAATATAGGGTATATCTGACAGAGTTAAACTTGTTAAAAAAATTAATAATCTGCAAATAAAGCTTGAGGCATGAGAATAACTTCTCTAAAAGAAGATATTGGTCGTATACAAATTTAGAAAAAATACTGAGAATCTTCTTTAGAATATAACACGCCACAAATACGATATTTGTAGATTTTTATAAGATGCTTCATAGGAAAGTCACATTAATTTATAGAGCAAAAATCAAATTTCTTTTAAAAAATCTCTTTATTTCATAAATAGACGTGTCTTGATATTTTGTTATAAAAATAAAATAAAATAATTAATTTAATATTAATATATATTTTCTTACATAAATACATAAGAATATTCTTAATCAAATGAATAGACTGGACAACGACTGAAAAGATCAATTTGATGGTTATCAATCATCAATGCGGGAGAATCTCATTTTTTTTATATATAACAAATTATACAATAAAATTATCCTTCTTTCTTTATTATACTTGGATCAGAGAATAAAAAATATACAAGAATAGTTATAAATGTTTGTGATGAAAATTCCACGTATGTTATTAGCATCCCTCAAATTTCAGAAGTTCATATGGTGTTTGAGCCTATGTAGCTTGTCTTCATCAAGGTGAATCAACAAGATATATGATATTCTTTACTCGAACATGTAAAATTTTTGAGCTTATTATTGAGGAATCGATATCATAAATTTCTGAAAAATAGATTGTTAAAAGTTTAATTTCAATCAAGTTTATGTCCTTTAATATCGCAAATAATATTTTGACAACGAGAGTCATTAGAAGTTTACTTTGGCTTTGTACTTTTCTCTTTTATTTTAGTGTATTTTGAGTTATCTTGAAAAGTTTGTATAATAAGTCTAAATGCTCTTTATTGATGTTATTAAATTTTGATATCTCTGTTTGAAGTAAAAAAAAAATCAATAAAAAAATATTTATTTATTCTCAATTAATGAGTAATTACATTTCAAACAAAAAAAATCAGCATTTACTGAAAGATATTTCCAATGATGCTTCTAACACCTACTTTATGACTATCATCCTTCTATATTGTTGGTGGGTAAAAATTAAAATGTCGCATATAATCAGTCAATTTTAGCACTAAATTAGCTATTTTTGTATAAGTAATCTAACAATAGCCATTAAGGATTTACTTTTATGCTGAGAAATTCTTGCATTTCTCTCTGCTAAATGTGATAAGTTGCAGCAGCCAAAGTTATGAGATAAACTGCAACTCGACTATTATGAAATAAAACTGTAGCTCGATCACTATAACCTTTGCAATGTTTTACTGTCGATGCTACTTTCTCTTCTCAGCTCATGCTACATCTCTGAATTTCTGCCATTGTAGGAGTTTAATCCATATCATAGCAGACATATTAAAATGAAAGAGAGGCGTTGAATTGATTCATTTGCTTGACTGCATTCATTTGTCTATCCTTTATATTCAATTTCTCTATGATAGTTAATCTTAAGATGAAGATTCATTTGTGACTGTCCTTGCTATTGTACATCAATTTTCTTTGAAAAATTACTCTAAAGCCTTTTATACACATTTCTATGGGGTCATTTCGTAGAGTGTATAAGAATAGTATTGAATATGATGTATTAGTAATATTGATATTAGTTATGCTTGCATTAGTTATACTGAGATTATTTCTTATGCAATATTTGATTTGGTGTATTAAAAATAACATGCATCCATAATTTTTTTAAAATTATTTGTTTACAAAAATACCCTCGCACAAATATGATCAAAAGGATGTGAAAACAAATTTGATGGACAATTATGTCTTTAACCATGCTACTAATACATGCATTAAAACTCTTTGTATTATTATTATTATTATTATTTTTTTTTTTTGATAACTAATGAATTTTATTTACCAAATGAGAATTTGTCCAGCTCAAGAGAAAAGAAAAAATAGAATCAAGTTTTAGCTGGTCAGGACAATTTGCTCCTAGACCAGGAGTACATCAGCCTATCACCAGTAGCTCCCTCCCTTCTAAGACCTCTTCCAACTAGCTAGGTTGGGTATTTATCAAACTGTGCTATATATGTAATTAGTTTGGGGTACATATTAGCTCTATAATAAACCTCCTGGATGATTCGTCTAATGATATCCTCCTCTACCCTGTGTCTATTCTGAAAGATTCGGCAATTTCTCTCTTGCCACACATAGTAAGTTGCAGCAGCCAGTGTAATTTTATACAATGCAGCTCCTCTACTCTTTCCTTTGCAGTGTTCGATCGCCCATGTTAGCTCTCCTTGCCAGTCGAGGTTCCTTCATGGTACTCCTTGCCATGCTAGTAGTTTGTTCCACAGGTGTCCAGTGACTCTACATTGAAAAAATAAGTATTGTATGGTCTCAATTTTCAAGAGACATAAGGGGCATATTGGGCTAGTGTCCATGCCCCATTTATGCAGCCGATCTAGTGTAAGCATTCGTCCATGTGCTACCATCCTTGAGACTAAAAATTCATTTTTCATATCCTTTATTTTCACATACAATTCTATACCAGGGCACCTTATTAATTGGTCCTGTTAGGGATTGATAGATAGCCTTGATGGAGCATTGTTCTATCTGATGCACAATGACTAGATCATAACCAACTTCTTCAAAGTGTTGCTTTGCCTTGAGAATTTGCTGGAGCATCCATGAAGCATTCTTAACACTAGTTTCCCAAACACTACCACCCTTTATATAATAAGCATGATTCCAAAGCACCCACAACTTATCCTTTTTCTTGGCCAAGTCCCATAATAATTTGCACACATCTGCCTTATTCCAATGCGAAATATTAATGATGTTGAGTTCCCCTGCTGCACTAGGACTACAAACTCTACTCCATGCCAACAAGGCTTTCTTTGATAATTCAGCCTTTTCAATCCACAAGAATTTTCGACAGATGGCTTCAATGAATTGGACTATCTTTACTGGAAGTAAAAATACTTGTGCCCAGAAGGTTTGGATTGCAAACAACACACTTCTAATTAGTTGCACCCGTCCTGCATAAGACAAGAATTTGTTTGTCCAGGAACTAACTCTCCCAAGCATCTTCTCTATTAAAGGTTCACATTGGACAACGGATAACTTTTTAGAGCTTAGGGGTACCCCCAAGTATTTAAAAGGAAGCATTCCCTTTGTATAGCCTAGGGATGTCTAGAATCTGTTGTTGCATTCTAGCATTCGCGCCACCAAAATACGCTGCACTTTTTTTTTTGTTGGCGACCAAGCCAGAAGCCTCAGAAAATAATTTGAATTTTTCATGTATACAAGTAATAGAACTGATATTGCCCCTACAAAACAATAGCAAATCGTCAGCAAATCCCAACTGCACTAAGTCAAACTTAGTACATCTGGGGTGAAACTTGAATCTAGGATTTTGTTTCAAAGGCCTCAACAGTCTAGTTAGATAATCCATGGATATGACAAACAAGAATGGAGACATGAGATCCCCTTGTCGTAGCCCTTTCTTTAGGCAAGCCATGATCCAGTTGATAAACAATTCTGGGAATCCCAGTAGGCTCAACACTTGCTCAATGTACATCCATTCTACCGAATCATACGCTTTCTGCATATAGGCCTTAATCATACATCTAGGAGAGATGCTCTTTCTCCCGTATCCTTTCACCAACTCATGACTCATGATAATGTTATCTGCTATCAGCCTTCCTGGCACAAAAGCATTTTGACAATTATCAATTAAACTAGCCATGACACCTTGCATTCTTGTTGTTAAGATCTTGGAAATAATCTTGTATAGCGTGGTACAACAAGAGATGGGTCGAAACTCTTTAATAGAAGAGGGATTTTTGACTTTTGGTATGAGAGTAACCGTGGTGCAGTTTATTGCTTTGCACATTTTTGAAGTCTCAAAAAATTCCTGGACTGCTACAACTACATATTTACCAATGACAGATGAAGCTTTCTTGAAAAACAAGCATTAAAGCCATCACAGCCAGGGGCTTTTCTATCTTTTATATCCATCAATGCAGCTTTGATTTCCTCTTTAATGATTGGTTGTATTAGTTTCACTTGTTGGCCTCTACTAAGGGCAGATCCTTGTTTTATAATATATGGATGTACTGTTGGTAGATGGGATGCAGATGTCCCCAACAATTGCTTATAGAATCCTAAGACTTCATGCTCTATTTCTACAGGTTTTTGCAATACTATCCCCGCGTCATTGCTCAGCCTTTTAATAAGATTTTGGGACTGCCTGTTTCTCAAACAAGCATGAAAGTATGAAGTATTGGCATCTCCTAATTTCAACCACTATACTCTAACCTATTGTTGCGCAATACTCTCCTCGACCAACAACCACTTTTCCAGATTTTTCCTTAGCTCTTTCTCTTTGTGCATAAACACTAAGTGTTGGTCGGGTGTCCTCATCTCACTTTGAATCTGCTGTAATTCTTCTCTGGAATTTTTAATTCTCATCTCAACTTCCCTATATTCTCATTGCTTCCTTCATGCTTTTCAGTTTCGTCCATACACCCATCATAGAGGCATTATGTGTTTGTTTTTTCCAGCAGTCTGTAACTACGCGCAAGAATTATTTGTGGTCTGCCAGGTAATTTTTAAATCTGAAAGGTATTTTTACAATCAACTGAGGCTCATCCATTGTGATACTCAAGGGACAATGGTCAAAAAATTGCGGCTCCATTATAACACCCTCTGAATAGGCCACGTGTGCAACCATGCTGCATTGACAATCAACCAGTATATCCTGCTATGTACAGTGTTATTTGTCCACCTGTACTGTCTTCCTATGGTTTTGAGCTCCACCATCCCAGTGTCCAGTAAAAAATTCTTGAAGTCTCTTATCTCCTCCTTAACTATTGGTTTACCATTAGCTCTATTATCTCCATATAACATTGTGTTAAAATCACCTATCAGGATTGTTGGATCAGTAGCAGTGTCTACAATGGTCCTAAGGTCCTCCCACATGCTTTTTCTATCCTGAATTGTATGCAGGTCATACACTGCACATAAGTAGAAATTATGATTTGCTTGAGTCTTTGTCACCTGGCCATAAATAAATTGTCTATGTATGTGCATAACTTGGAAATCTACTTTTGCTTCATTCCAAAGTAACCAAATTCTACCCCCAGGATCTTCACTATAATTATCAGCCCATTACCAGCTTCCCACCAGTTTCTTGATAATTCTCTGAGCATTCCTCTGCTTTAGTCTATTTTCTAATACTGCTATAAGAGCTACATTATTGTCCCTACAAAAGGTATGTAAGTCCTTCTGCTTATAGACTTTATTTATACCTCTCACGTTCCGTGTGATGAACTTCATCCTGGTAGCTGCAGTTGTGTCCCTTCATGCCCGTGCTCTAGCTGGAGCAACTGATCTAGGTCCTATTGTGCCCCCGTCTTCTATACTAAATGAGCTAGTAAAGCTTTAAACACATTAGCCGTGGCTATTCTGCTTTCCCCTGCTCTCTTCTGTGTAATTTTACCTGCGGATTTACCCTTTGCTAATTGCCATTCTAGGCCAGGTGCTTGAGTTGTCACTGGTGCTACTAGGCTATTTTGATACGCCCAAATTACACCTCCTTTTAGAAGCGTAAGCGGTCGCTATTCAAATATAGAATCAAATGAAGGTTGGGGTTGATCCCACGGGGAATATGGTAGGACTATGGTTGATTAGTGTTTACTTGCACTGTTAGTCATTTATTTCCCTACGAAGAGGGATTTTAAGTGACAAGTAATAATTGTAACTAGAATGTGAACAAGTAACACGTGACAGTTTTAAGAGTTGTAATCAATGAGAGAAGCGACTAGGGTAGTGTTCCCCATGAGATCATAACTTAGTAAGGTGTTTGTACTTAGTAAACTAGATTGGTGCTTAGCATGCAGAATCGGTAAGTTAGGTTCACCTAAATCATTGGTCTGGCAGATAGATGAATTTCACCACACGCCTTGTTTCGGCCATGGGTGTATATTGTACTAACCATTACCATGGATCCTAGATTAGCTATTCCCGGACAAGGTTAAGCTATTAGATGAGGGTTGGTAGCCTCAAATCTCCGTTGTTAAACAATTTTTTTCCCATCCGTTACCTCCTTGGTCCGGCAAGTAAGGATAAGGCGAGTTCTAACGTTGGCCACCGTTAAAAAGCAATCAAATTGAAGGGAAGAACAATACATGCATAAACACTGCCCTAGAATACCCAAGTACTTTGCCTACTTCGTTAATCCTTCATGGTTCCCACAACTCTAGTTGTAGATTTAACTACTCATGTTCATAAGTAAACAATCAGAAGTTATTGGTGCATTCATGATCATATACTTACAATACGAAGTAAAGAAATCCGTGAACTTGAATAGATGAAGATGGAAGCAAGAACAATGAACTATGAATGTGTGTAACTCTCAAAACCAAGAATAAACCAAGAACACAATGTTTCGAATGTGTTTCCTACAAAATATCGAGCATAAAAATATAAAATAAAACATAGGACAAGTATTTATAGACAATGGAAATCCTGTCCTAACAAAACTAGGAAACTGAACTCGGCACGGAACACGGGTTGGACGATGCCCCATCATTTGGAATGACGGTTCATAGTCTGCTAAGGTCAACCGTGGTCCTGGCTAGTCAACATCTTCTGTCATGAGAAACTACGAGTGGAACCACGAGTCGTACTTCTGAATTATGGTTCATCTCTTGACTCGTGGTTTCTTGGTCCCTTCTTGTGCCTTCTCTGATCAGTGACCACGAGTCCAACAGGACAGGTCGTACTTTGGGAGTACAGTTCGTACTATGAGTCGTGCTTCCTGCTCTTGCACCTCTGCAGTACCTCTGGTCTACGAGTAGGCAGGACGAGTCATGGTTTGAAACCACGACTCGTAGACTGACTCATGCTATTCTTCCTGACTTGCACAGTTTCTGAACTTCGGTGTACGAGTCAACAGGACGGGTCCGTGGTCCAAAACCATGGACCGTCAAGTGATCCGTCATCTCTGTAGCCTTCCCTTTTTAGCTCAATTTTCAGTATTTTGTTCTAGGATCCATTTTCTTGCACACTTAACAAAAAATATCAAATCTACCAATAAAATGCTAAAGAACTTGTGACAATCCTAAGTATTAAGCGTCGAAAGTGACGTACTTCTACATCACATCATGTTTCAAGTTCCAAAGTTTTAACAAACGTGCCTCTGGCATCAATAGTTAGGTCTATAGATGGGTCTAGCTTCCTCACAAACTTCCACTCTTGTTTTCCTTTTTGCTGGTCTGTCAAGTTACCAGGTTTGGCAATGTCCTGTCCTTTTGGTTTGCATTTATGCCCCACTTGGCAACATTTGGTACAATATTGGGGCTCCCATTCATACACAACCAACTGTTCGAAAATTCTTCCATTAGGTTCTCCCACTTTCACACTGCGTGGTAGAGGCCTCGTAACATCCATTTCTATTAAAAGTCTTGCATATGAAATTCGTTGTACATTGGTGGTGCACTCATCAGCATACACTGGGCTTAGGCCACTTCCTATCTTACTTAGGGCTTCTTTGTTCCAGCAGTTGAGAGGCAAATTCGGGAGTTTCACCCAAAGTGGTATCGTTTTCAGGACCTCCTCCTTGAAATCAAAGTCCGGCGCCCAAGCTTTCAGGATAATAGGTCGACTAAACATAGTATATGGTCCTGAGAGCAACACCTTATCTCTATCCCCAATACTGTTGAATTTGATAATAAAATAGCCTTCATTATGCAAGAATATCTTTGGTTTGGCCACAAAATTCCACTGAGTCCCCACAAATCTTTCAATAGAGCCAATCGAGGGGGTATTGCTGACTACATACATCACTATAGCCTGGTTCCATTGTATATTATCAGTTTCCACATCCTCTTTCGTCAGCTGGACCATTCGTTCCCCATCTTTGATCACTGATGGTACATATTTGAGCAACATACCTTTAGCCGCAAATTTGTTCGCATCAAACAACCCTGCCCATGCGCGACCACCGTCTTGTTTTTGAATCTGCCCTTGTGCCCCATCTCTAATCTTCGGTTGTTCATCCAGTTGAGCTTCCCCAATATTCCCAAGGATTTTCACTCTAGTTGTGAGATTGGGCGTTGTTGGGTTGGAGTGGCTAGGCGCAGTTGGAGGCGTTGTCGTCCCCTTAGAATTGCTAGGTGATACTCCTTGAGGGGTCCCTGATGTTCCCCGAGCAACCCCCGATAAGGGCAACTCTGGCCACCCTAGATCCCCCTCCGAAACCTGATCCTCCAGAATAGTAGCTACTTGCATCTTCCCTTTCTTGTTACCTTTGTTGTGTGTGCTTTGTTCACCAACATGAACGTCGGTGATAGGTGTTAGTCGTGGTCTTCCCCTTCCCCGCCCCATCGCGGAGGTGCGCAGGTTAGAGGGTCTAACGTGCGCCGAGAGAAAAAGAAGACCAATTATGTGACTTTAACTCTTTGTATTATTAATACTATAAATTTTTATATATTAGTTATACATGCCTTAATATATCAAATATAGGGTATAACTAATGCTATATAAGTTGAAAAAGTGTACCAAATAAAGTACTAGTAACACACAAAGTTATTGCATTAATTATTTTTTTCTAATTCACTCTATCAAATGACCCCGTGAAAAAGATTCAAGCTACTGCACATTTTGGAAGGTGTACCCAGCTTCAGCCTTGAAAAGTTTTTGAATTAACCAGGATGCATTCTTGGATTTTTTCTACAACTTCTTTTGCTTTCCAGAAAAGTCATAAATAAGGGTGGGCATGATATGGTATTTGAAACTTTAGTTCGATATTTTTGATTTTTGATTTTTCAAATAATATACTATTAGAATACGGAATTACTTAAGTTTGATTTTGGTAAGTTTTGTGATATATTAAATCAATAACTATAGTTTGTTCAATTTCAACTTATATATACTGATATAATAGAGAATTACAATTTTGCATTTTCAAAAAAAATTCTTTTTTCCACCCAATTGAATTGGCTTCAATTGTCTTTATGACATTTGATAACCATTAACTTGGGTCAAATTTTCAATTACATTACATTCAAATTCAATTTAATACAATTGTTTTTACCATTTACTCTTGGAATGTTGGTAGTCATTACTTTTGACATATAAATATGTGACATTATGCTTTTGTTTGAGACAGCGAAAAACAAAGCCATTCTTCTTCTTATTTTATTTTGCTGATTTTTTTTTCTTATTAAATCTTATTTAGTTTTTGTATTCCTAATTTTATATTAGAAGGGCTTGTTAAATTTTGAGGGATACATCTATACTAGGTAAAAAAATTCTAAGGATAATGCCATTGACATGCTTCAAACTATGAGAGTTCCCTACAAGTATTTGTGATAAAATATTTTTCATAAGATCTACAACAAGTCCCAACATCTAAACACTTAGGGGTCATTTGGTACAATGTATTAGGATAGATAATACATGTATTAAGGGTAATATTATTTAATATTTTATTTGGTAAAAAATTTGTGGCTACGTATAACTAGTACATGTATTAGTTATACACCCTATTTGATATTATAGGGTGTATAACTAATACATCACAATCCATAGTATTAATAATACAAAGATTTTAATACATGGGATAAATATGAACAAAAATAAAAATATCCTCAAGTTCTCTTTAAACCTTTTATATACTCATTCTAAGTTGTTGTTTATTTTTTTGGTTTTCATATTTTATATTTATACTAATATAGTACCCGCATGATGCATGGAAAGGGGTTTAGGTTGATCAGGACCAAGACTGAATATATGGAGTGCAAGTTCAGTGAGGCGACTCAGGATGATGACGTAGAAGTGAAGCTGGATACACAGGTCATCCAAAAGAAAGGGAGTTTCAAGTATCTTGGGTCTATTATCCAGGAAAATGGAGAGATCGATGAGGATGTCACTCACCGTATTGGTGTTGGGTGGATGAAATGGAGGCTCGCATCTGGAGTCTTGTGTGATAAGAAGGTGCCTACTAAACTTAAAGGCAAATTCTACAGAGTGGTGGTTCGACCAGCTTTGTTGTATGGAGTAGAGTGTTGGCCAGTAAAGAACTCCCATATTCAAAAGATGAAGGTGGCGGAGATGAGGATGTTGCGATGGATGTGCGGGTTTACTAGGAGAGATAGGATTAGGAATGAGGATATCCGAGATAAGGTGGGTGTGGCATCGGTGGAAGATAAGATGCGGGAAGCGAGGTTGAGATGGTTCGAACATGTAAGGAGGAGAGGCACAGATGCTCCAGTGCGGAGGTCTGAGAGGTTGGCTATGGATGGATACCGGAGAGGACGAGGTAGACCGAAAAAGTATTGGGGAGAGGTGATTCGACAGGACATGGCGCAGTTGCAGCTTACCGAGGACATGACCCTAGATAGGAAGGTGTGGAGGACGCGGATTAGGGTAGAAGAGTAGTAGGTAGAAGTGTGGGTAGGCTAGTAGGTAGGAGTGTGTTTCCTTGTTGTCCTGACTAGTAATCGTAGTGCTCGCTTATAGTTTTTTGTGCTTGGATTCCTCGTAGTAGTATTTTGTGGCAGTGTTCTGCTTCTGTCTGTTGTTTGTTACTACATATTACTTCCTATCGTCTCTTGTAGTTTTATCATGTTTTTGTATCCTGTATCTTTGTTACGTCCTTTTTAGCCTATTCTTAGACTGTTTTTGTCTTGAGCCGGGGGTCTATCGGAAACAGCCTCTCTACCTCACCTCTGAGGTAGTGGTACGGACTGCGTAAACTCTACCCTCCCCAGACCCCACGTTGTGGGAATACACTGGGTATGTTGTTGTTGTTGTTGTATGATGCATGGAAAATATTTTAAAAAAAATTCTTTAAAAAAATTATATTTGAGAACACTTAATAAAAATTTCAATTATAATCATGCCACAAGATTTTCTCTTAGGCCTAAAATAATTACCAGCAATCAAAAATTTTATTGCTAAAAATGTCTTCTTAATGCATGATAAGAAGACATGCATTTCATCTCTTTGCTAATATGTAGCTAAGTTCCATTTGAATAAGTCTAAAATAATTTCTATTTATGCCTCTAATTTTTTTTCATGTATCTATGCTCATTTTTTTAGTCCACTTGATCATCATTTACTATTAATTTTTTAAAATTTTAGGAAAATAAACTTAACCATTCAACCTATTTTAATCACCATAAAATGTATAAGCTTAGAAATTATCACTATAAGAAATAATTCAAAAAAAATTAACCACAACTCAAAAAAGGTTATTTTTCATTTGAAAACGCCAATAAAAGTCTAGAGCTCAATAATAAAAAATTATGAATAACTTGTTTCCAATTTATCAATGTGAAAATTTTCTTCGAATATTTTGAGTGAGAATATAAAAAAAATATTTTTTATTTTTAAGAATAAATAATAAAGCCTTGTAAAGAAAGTACACAAAGCTATAAAATATGAAGGATATTTTTATAAATAAATAATATATTTATAGAAATATACTAATGCATGTTATTTTTAATTCATCAAACCAAACACTGGATAAAAAATAAGTTCAACATAACTAATTCCAGCTCTATTAATCCCAGCATTATTAATCCCAACATAACTAATACACCATATTTAGTACTATTCTTATACACTCTATCAAATGACCCCTTAATTTTGTATTAATACTAGATTCAAGGCCGACTCTACAAGGTTAAGAAAAAGGCAAGTGCCTTAGGCCTCCAAGTTTGAGGGGGGCATATTTTTTTAGCAATAATAAATTATGAGTTTTTTTAAAAAAAATATTGAATACTATTTGTAAGAAATTAATTTTCATTTGAAAACGCCAATAAAAATCTAGAGTTCAATAATAAAAGTTTCCAATTTATCAATATGAAAATTTTCTTCGAATAATTTAAGTGAGAATATAAAAAAAAAAAGATTTTTAAGAATGAATAATAAAGCCTTGTAAAGAAAGTACACAAAGTTATTAAATATGAAGGGTATTTTTATAAACAAATAATATCTTTTTAGAAATATACTAATACATGTTATTTTTAATACATCAAATCAAACACTGGATAAGAAATAAGCTCAGCATAACTAATCACAGCATTACTAATACACCATATTCAGTACTATTTTTATACACTCTACCAAATGACCCCTTAGTTTTGTACTAATACTAGATTCAAGACCGGCTCTACAAGGTTAAGAAAAAGGCAAGTGCTTTAGGCCCCCAAAATTTGAGGAGGCCCATATTTTTTTAATATAATAGATTATAAGTTTTTTTTAAAAAAAAAGTATTAGTACTATTTGCAAAAAAAAAAAAAAACTTTTTCATATAAAATAAGTCTGACATATTTGGAGTACTATTTCTCAAGAAAATTTAAACGGATTGATTATATTATTAATTGAAAAAGACCTATTAACAATTTTACATCGCAAGAAAATTAGAAAAATAGACTTTACAAGAAAAATATATTAATTATATTTTATAAGTTTAAGGTCTTTTTATAGATTTTGACTTTAGACCACTGTGCTTGAGCCCCTGCCCTGTCTCACAGAGCTTCTTCCTATTGAAAATTTCTTCATCGTTGATGCAACGAGTATTCCACTTTTTATCTTTTCCCAACTCTTTTTTTTTTGTTGGAATTTTGCAAGTAGGTTAAGAAGAAAATCCTGATCCATTTTTATCCCTTTTAAAGTCACAATCACCTAAAGTTTTCTAACAATAAATTTTGGAAGATGCTGCTAGTACTTTAAAACCTTGTAGCTACTATAAAATAGAGATAGCCAGCAAACCTTTTAATCCAAAAAGTGAATAAAAGTTAATTTGACCAACTTTCTAGCCCAAACACCCTCTTAGTGAAGGTGATCAGCAATTATAGATGTGTAGTAAAGGCTGGTGATAATGGCAGTTTGTGAAAACTAGTAGTGGTGATTATGCAGGGTGAAGATCTCTTACGTGTGAAAATAAAAATCTCTTCTAAAAAACATAAAACTAAAAATAAATTTGTAAAGAAAATAAATCGATTGGCCTGTTGTAAAAGAAAAAGACAGATGCATTTAATGGAGTAAGATATGAATGATTCAAACTCAAACTTCATTAACAAAATGGGCCTAAGTTAACAACATAATACAATTTATAATCACATAACAAAATAAATAGAGCACTAAGGGGATGCGAGTTGCCTAAGAAATTTCAGGCCATTAGCCAGCTCAGTCATTCCACTTTTTTCTCAGTTAGGACTAACAAAGAATGAACTAATTTTAATGTCAAGAGTACAAAAAGCCTTGTGAGATGTATTTTGACCATACAAGCTGGGAAAATGTACAGTCAGCTTCCCTCAGTTGCAAGTCATCCCTGATATATCCCAGACCCAAAAGCACAAAGAAACATCCAATCTGCTGCAACAAATAGTCAGTCTTCTATACGTCAGAAGAGACATCAAATTAACTCATCTTTTTAATAACAAGGAAATACTCCAAGTAGAGTAGTTCATCAAAATAAAGGCCGACATGGAAGACGTGTGTCGAGCTTCCACAGGCTAAACACTCAAGTATTTCTCCAGGGGCTAATTACAAGCAGCAGAAAAAGACTGAAAGGCCAGAGCAACAAATGACTGCTCCAGGACCGAAGCACGATCAGAAACTACTAGGAGCAACACCCCTAATTTCATTTGGCTCCTTGCCGTGAAGCTTATGATGACCTGCAAGATGCAAAAATAGCTGAAACTAATAGCAATACACTAGTGCCTTTGGCCAGACGACATTTACATGCACCAAGGCACCTTCCACATTGCTATAAAGTTGTGACTACCTCAAGAAAAGGTGAAATGGATAGAGGTAGAGCAGTTGTCTTACCAGTTTTCTGGGTTTTCTCTCCTTTCTCGGGGCACCTAGCAGAAGGTTGGTTATCATCAGGGCCTTCTGAAAAATCTGGAGCAAAAGAATACCATATAATTACTGATAATAAAAAAAAGAATAGCATGTTAATCTTTTAATAAGTCAAGTATATCTCATCGATTCAGACCAATATGGTGTTAGTCATAACAACTAACAAAAGTTTGATCCAAGTATGCGTAAGACCTCCCTAAGTCTGACCATCTATACAGCAGAGTATTTTCTCTTCATACCAAGACAAATGAAACAAGAAAGAAATTTGACTTTTGAATTCAATAAAGATTCTAGCCTGTCTTTCTCCGCATATTAGCCAAAAAATACATAGGGTAGCTGCTTTTCTATGTCTTCCTTCCCTAGCATCCAGTTGCTCATCCTCCAACTTGTTATCGTCACTGCTACTGTTCTAGGAAACACCCACGGCCCACCAAATAGCATGCAATTAATTAGATCCAGAAAATCACGAAATCATTTTAACTTGCCACAAGGTCATTGGAGTAGGAAATAAATATATTGCACATAGATAGCTCTTGTCATTAGAGTAGGACATCAATATGTCACATAGACTCTCTGAATAACTGTCCTCGATTACGACCAAAATTTTCTTTCCAGTAGAATAGACATGTTCAAGCTTTCCTTTCCATGGGAAAGCTTTTAGAACATACATGTCAAAAAGAAAAATAATGTCCAAATTTGGTCAAGGAACTAACATGTGATCCTTACATCAATAAGTGATCACAGGAACTGAGGCAGCAAACTTCTCCCGGGTAAATATAACAATTATTGATACAAACAGAGAAAAATATTGTCAGCAAAGATGGGGAGAACTTTTGAATAGAAGCTAAATAAAAGCCAAGAATGTTTACTTTTGAATAGAAGCTAAACAAAGCCAGGAATGTTTTCTTTCAAAAGAAGTAACTTCTTAAAATGTCTTCACAGCATACTAATCTTGAGAATAGCAATTCGACTCATAGTTCAAATTATATAACAGGATTCCAAATAACTCAACAAAAAATAAAAGCCAAGAATGTTTACTTTTGAATAGAAGCTAAATAAAGCCAGGAATGTTTTCTTTCAAAAGAAGCAACTTCTTAAAATGTCTTCACAGCATACTAATCTTGAGAATAGCAATTCGACTCATATTTCAAATTATATAACAGGATTCTACATAACTCAACAACAACAACATACCCAGTGTATTCCCACAAAGTGGGGTCTGGTGAGGGTAGAGTGTACGCAGACCGTACCTCTACCTCATAGGTGAGGTAGAAAGGCTATTTCTAATAGACCCCCGGCTCAAGACAAAAACAGTCTAAAAAAGATGTAATGGACGTACAAAAGACAATAGATAGTATCAAAAACAACAAATAGTAAAAGAACAGTACTACGACAAAATGATACTCCACTCAAACTACACGAAAACAATAGATAGTAACATAAATAGAAGAACAAGAAACTACAAGAGTAGTCCTACGACTACTAGCAAGGGCAACAAGACAATGCACTCCTACCTACTTGTATGTACGCACTCCTACCTACTAACCTTCTACTCTTATTCGTGTACTCCACACCTTCCTATCTAAGTCATGTCCTCAGTAAGCTGTAACTGCGCCATGTCTTGTCTAATCACCTCTCCCCGATACTTCTTTGGTCTACCTTTACTTCTCCTAAATCCATCCATAGCCAACCTCTCACACCTCCATACTGAGGCATCCGTGCCTCTCCTCATTACATGCCCGAACCATCTCAACCTCGCTTCCCGCATCTTGTCTTCCACCGAAGTCACTCCCACCTTGTTTCGGATATCCTCATTTTTAATCCTATCTCTCTTGGTATATCCACACATCCATCACAACATCCTCATCTCCGCCACTTTCATCTTCTGAATGTGAGAGTTCTTGACTGGCCAACACTCCAGCCGGTCTAACTACCACTCTGTATAATTTGCCTTTAAGTTTAAGTAGCACCTTCTTATCACACAAGACTCCAGAAGCGAGTCTCCATTCTACATAACTTACAGCCCTCTAATTTAATCGCGGACCAATAAACTAAAATTTGAGCATCACTGGTTTGCTTCAATCAGTGCTTAACATTCTATAGAACAAACTAATCAATAATCAATCAATCACTACAGAAGCAACTGTCTTACCCTATGCACAAGAAGCTATCATGATAATAGACCGTGAAGCTTTTATAGGATTCTGCAACAATATATAACAGAATATCATCTTTTTACCGTTGTCTTGAGCTGGGGGCCTATCGGAAACAGCCTCTCTACCTCACGTTTGAGGTAGTGGTACGGACTGCGTACCCAGACCCCACTTTGTGGGAATATACTGGATATGTTGTTGTTGTATCATCTTTTTACCGTTATGTTTGATGGAGCCCGACAATTTCAATATGTATTAGATAACCATCCAGAAAATTAGTTGCATAAGATGGTGCCTGACAAACTCCTCTTAAGAATCTTACAAGCTCCTATGAGAGTACAAACTAGCAAGAACTGTCATATAAAGTGAAAAACTATATTAGATTTCTTCTAGGACTTCACTAACTTTTGGACCATCTCATGTAGGGAAGTGTTATCTTGATAGGTTTGGGAAAAGTCTGATCACCACATGACTCTGAGAAAGTTTATTTTGTATCAGAAACAGCAAAAGAACAGGATCATTTTTGTGATCCATCCACTTAGTGAAGGCCTTTATTGCTGATATTGGCCCCAATAGTTGTCATACTCATATTGCTAACCAGTGGAGGTGGAGGGAACTTGGTAATCGGTATTGATGGCCTACAAAGCAGCTCAAAGTTCAATGATATAAACTACTAAGCAGGTGAAAAAAGACATCACTGCTTGAAGACGAGAGACAACAGCCACAATAGTGTACCACACTCAAAGGCTCTTAAATGTGCACTTATGCAGAACCTCTAAAAGGATAACAACGATGAGGAGGAGGAGGAGGAGGAGGAGAACAATGGTGATGTGATGAAGCTATGATGCATAATCACTTGTTAAATTCTTAAACATGCACTTCACCACAACAATAAATAATTATGATAACTCTTATCATTGTTATTACTCCCTCTATCCCAATTTGTTTGGCACTATTTCCTTTTTTTCCCCTGCGAAAGATTGACATCTTTCTATAATTAGAAACCAGTTAACTTTTGTTCCCATTTTGCAATTGACATGCTTGTCCTAGGCCCACTAGTTACAAAGACAAATTATTGGGTATGAAAGTACTTTTGGTATGTTATCCACATCTAATTTGATTGTGAAAAAATCCTTCTTTTTCTTTCTTAAACTTCGTGTCCAGTTCAAATTGGGGGACATAGGGAATATTAATTATTGCTATTCTGAAACTTTTCAAGCTCTACTAGCAATCAAAAATCTGAGTCGGAGATAACAACAATACCAAAAAAAAGGGCAGCCCGGTGCACTAAAGCTCCCGCTATGCGCAAGGTCCGGGGAAGGGCCCGACTACAAGGGTCTAATACCCAAACATAATTTGGAAATAGATGCATTTAGAAAGACATGATCGACAGATCAAGAATTATATGACAAAACCACATATATATATACCTTATATAATAACTTACATTGTTGGTACACAAAAGTTCTCATGAAACTTAGTTTTAGGAAACTATCAAATAGAATGGTCAAAGTTCCAGGTAGATTCCACAGCATGCCAAAGATATTAGATCAGCTCATATACAACCCGGATTTTACAAGATGAAATTCGCCTCAAATCTAAAAAATGCTAAAATTATTTCTTAAGTCATCTCAAATCAAGTGGTTTCAAACCTGAAGCAGGTAAGCTTGTTAATCAGTTGGCATCACACCGTCGAGGCTTTTCTCCATGCTCCTGCTACTGCTTCTGTACCTTTAAGATTCACTCAGAGTACAGGACATGACATCCCTTATAATGGCTACTTCACTGACTCATGCATTAAATCCAGAGAACTTTTCCAGCCCGGCCCCATATCTATGTAGGAATCAGGACAACCGATACCAATAGGTACTCCATCTTCAAATGCACTAATATTTCTATTTAGGTTTTATGTGCCACCAGCTTACTTCCAGACAGCCACATCAACAATCACAGCCAAGCAGACCAACCTAAGATGCAGAATGTCAAAGTCAGATACAAAGGTAATCTGAAATATATAAAAAAGAAAGTAAAATGCAGAGAAATAACAACTAAGATGGTATACAATACAGAGCATGGGGCTGCAAGAAAGATCTTCAATAGATAAAGTTCATCATATATGGTATTACATGAAATGCAACAAAAATCATTAAACCCGGAAGAAAATTGGAAGAGGCAAGCTTGCATTTGGTTACCTAATTGATTCCCCCAATTTTCCCCTAAATACTGGCTGGAAAATTGATTTTGAACATACCCCTAAATCTGGCCAGTGAAGTAACGAGTATTAAACCTAAGTAAAATGATACAAGCCTTTATGAATGAATGTTACACAACGGCAATCGAATACGTTGAAGACACCTTAAATAAATAAAATTTCTTATGGTTAAAATAAGTTTTTTTTTTTGAAACTGGTAACTGTGTGTATATTCATAAGAACAGATCAATACTTGAATAGTACTGATATCATATGTACAAATAACTTCCAAAAGCTCTATGATCCTATGTTTGTAATGAGTCTAGTCCATTGATAGTAGAAACAGGATCATTAGAATATATCTGATTACAGAGTTAATATCCTAGATAGTCACTCAACTAAGAACTCTTTACTCAGAAAGTCACTCAACTTTGATTTTTACCCCAAAAGTCACTCAACTATGTGTGTTTACCTTAAAAAGTCACTCAACCTATTTAATTGATTTAAATAATGTTGCATTTAATACCTGAATGCGGGACCCCGTTACATCTTGAATGAGATTCATCGATATTTTAAACAAATGTCTTTGTAGCTTCAGTCAGATCAAAACCTTTACTGAACATTTCTTCCATCCATCTTCTAGCCTCAGAAAACTGACCAACTTTTAAGAAACCGTGAACTAATATATCGTAAGTCCATCGATTTGGCTCATATCCTTTCTTGCATAATCTCTCAAAGTAATTGCAAGCAAGATCCATTTCACTTATGGTTAGTTTTCTCAACAACAAATTGTAAGTGTAGATGTCAAGAGGAAAACATTGTTGAATCAGTTCTTCGATTTCCAAAATATCATTCTCCAGATTACTACCACCAGAGAAATTCTTGATCAGATCACCTAGCGCTAAGCTGTGATCCTTCGTATTGCGCAAGTCTCTTGAGTGCATCCAAGCACTAAAGACTCTTTGAGTTTGTAACGAGTGTAACAAAAGTACATTGCCAATGAAGGATGAAACCCGACGACCAACTTGCATCAAGTCTTCGACCAGAAGAATAGCCTTATAATAATCTCTCTGTGAGCAAAGCAATTTAACAAGTTCCTCGTAACATTCCATACTTGGCCTCAAATGAGTTGACCTCATCTCCCAGAACATGTTCCATGCATTTTCGGGCTTGTTAGCTTTACAAAGCCCAACAATCATGTTGTTCCATAGTTTTCTTCCTAGACTTCTTCTATTGGACAAGTCACGAAAGTAATTTAACGCATCAGCAATTCTTCCGGCTTTTAAGTAACTTTGCAACATTAAAATGTCAGACTGCAAATTTGGTGTGATACCATTTCTCTTCATCATTTCATATACATCTCTGGCCAGCTCAGGTTTTCCAGCATGACCAGCTCCATCAATGAAGTAATTATAAACAAGGCAGCTAGGTTCATGCCGAGACAACTGAACCTCTAACAAACTGTAAAATAGCTTCTCTGGATCCTCCATTTGACATAAACAGCAAATAACCGCCCTGTATAATCGCCGGTCTGGACTATGACCTTTTTCTTGCATTTCTATTAACAATCTTGCTGCAATATCTCCCCTACTTGACTTGTTAAAGCCACTAATCAAGTCAAAATAAGTTGTCTTGCTAGTAACCTTATCCAATCTGCTGAGCTCTCCATGTACCAAGTATCCATCTTCCACCCTGCTGGCCCTACATAAAGCTGATATGAACTTGTTATAGGTTGAATCACTGGGCATGCAATTCCGGTCTAGAGAAGCAAGAACCAACTCTTTCACCCTATCAAGCTTCCCCTCTCGGCAAAGAGCATCAGCAATAATTGAAAATGTCCTTCTACCAGGGAAATGACCTTGTTGAATGGCATTCTTCAACACGAGATACGCTTCATCAACACTTGCATCACCTAATAGAGTATTTATAAGATAGTTATAGGTCATACTACTTACAGAGAGGCCAAATTCTGCTCTGGAGTCATACAACTCCAGGGCAACATCTGCCATCCCCACCTTGCAGAAGAAGCACAAAGTTACATTCATGGTGACATCATCGGGTATTATATCTTGATCCTTCATGTCCATCAACAAGTCATAAACCTCCTCTAGCCTGTTTTCTCTTAAAAGCCGACACACTAAGCTGTTATAGCGAAAAACATCAGGAACATACCCATCAACCAGTTTCTTGCCTTTCAAAAATTCAAGTGCCTCACTTAGCTCCCCAGCCTGAGCAAGGTCCTTAATCCACACACTATATGCCTGTTCCATTGGAACCAAACCAGACTCTCTAAAATCCTGCACCAAACTTGCAGCTCTTGTGAAGTGCTTATTTTTACATAAAGCATCGACAAGATTAGCCACCACAATCCCACTCAACCCTATCCCTCCATTTCTCAACAACCCTCTAAGATACTCCTCAGCTCTATCCAGCTCTGTTTGCTGGCAAAGACTCTTAACGAATATAGCATGTGTTATTTCATCCTCGAAACCTCTAAATTTAATCTGCTTCAAAACCATCTCAAAACCATCATAGAAACCATCCTCCACCAAAGCATTAAGTAACACGTGATAGGCAAATGCATCCAAATCAACACCCTGAAACCGCATTCTACCAAACAGTTGGAGTGCAAGCTCGGGCTTGCCTGCAACAGCATACCCAATTACCAAAGTATTGTAAAACCGTGCTTTGTGGAAATACCTTTGTTTCATATACTTATCCAAGAACTCAACCATCAAAGACATTAACTTGGCCTTGGATAGAATCTTGAAAATGGCATTAAAAGTAGCACGAGTATGATGAAAACCGGGTTGTCGACCGGCCCAATCGAAGAATTTCAAACAGGACAAGACATCCTTGTTCTTTTCATAGTTTAAGACGTCAAGAACCAAGGCCTCGGAGAGTCGAAGGTTGAATCGAGACATAGCTATATCAGCTGTAACATCATCTTGGGTGCGTAATATCTCAAAGATCCGATCAAAAACAGGGTTTTTCCTGGTCATGAACCATTCCTTAAAGGATAAAACAACATCTTTAGGCAAAGTTGACAAAACATTAGAAGAAAGTGATACAGATGAAGATAAGAAGGGATATGGGATTGCCTTTGTGGGGGCAGGAGGAGGAGTATTGGTGGAGTAATATAGATAGAACAAAAGGGTATTCTTCTTGGTGGCATATAGAGGAGGATGATTGAAGAGGCCTCTAGTTTTCTGCCTCGCCTGTCTCATTGTTACCAACATTTTTGATTGTTGAATCTAAGATTGTGACTGTGGAGTAGAAAAGATAAACCTCATGGGAGACTTGTCAACTTGAATGATAAAAGCTACTTAGTTTCAACATGAAGCTCCCATCCATATATCAAAAATTACCCTACTATTCCTCTTTTTTCTTCATTCTTTTGAGATAATGTGCATCTATTTCTTTTTTCCAAAAATGTGTCCAATTTCTCATTAGGGCCATTTGGACATATTTCAAATGAAGGCTCGTTTGGCCATGAAAATTAAATATCAAATTAAAGTTGGAGTTGTGTTTGAATTTTTGTGAGAGAAGTGCGAGATAAAAAAAGTGAAAACAATTTCTACTTGTTTTTCAAATTTCGAAATTCAACTTAAAGTTGAATTCCGAAATTTTTAAAAATTTTATGGACAAACACCTTTTTCAAAATTCAACTATGTTTTTGCATGAATTACCTCTTTTTTTTAGAAAAAAAAATATATCCAATAAGACCTGATGTCTCGATTTCTATAAATGGGTCCAAAATATTTACAAAGGCCTAACCCAAAAGTGATCAGGCTCAAACAAATCAATAGAAACAAAAAAAGAATAACAAAAGGGAAAGTATACTAAATGTGACAAGACTCGAGAGCTGAGGAGACAACTCTTGAAGCTTCTTGTCTTCAAGGACCATTGTCGCCGTCTGCCGGAGATCTTTGCCGGTCAAAAGGTTGTGACTGTTAATGGACGAAACTGAGCTCGAGAAGAAGACAACATCTCCCATCTCGAGATTTGAGAGGTGAGTTGTCTTCCAAACTTCTTCGGTTAATGGTTCTCAAGCAGGGAGATTTAACCTTCTAGTTTATATCACCATTTAGGAGTTTCTCTGAGTTGCAGCGGATGTTTCTCCTTGCCAGGTAAGTAATCTAGAGGTTAATTTCTGATATTTGTTTTCCTTGAAAGCTGAAGTTAGGAACTTTAACTCTTTCCTGTGTGTTTTGTGCTAGATTTGGACTAATTTTTGATCGATTCCATCTCAAGACATCCAAATCTCTCATTAGGTGTTATGGTAACAAACTCCAAGATGGAGAACTACTTCTGATTTAGAACAGATTTTTGAACAAATTCACATAGGTTTGTGATCGAACCTTCCTTCATACTTCCTTAGAAAATAATTGCATAGATGTTTATCATTGGGTCAATTTCTCCTTTAACATTTTCCCCCAAAAGAATAAACCTCATCAGAGATTAGTTCCACTTTTGATAGAGAATATCAATAGAAATTAGTGATTCATATGTAAACATCTATGTTTGTAGTTGTGGTAGCAATAGTGAAGTTTGACTGTGGTTGTTGTCTGAATTGATTGATGGCTTACTGTGTAACTTGTGTCCTTGTAACTTGCTTGTTGTTGATATTAGTGTCTGTTTATTAGTTTTTAAACCTTAATCTGGGAACTGTTGTTTGTCAATGTTCAGTAGTTTCTTAGCTCCTGCGGGAAAATCTTGATAGTGATGATATTGTAATGTACCTGCAAAAAAGAACACATATTTAGCTAAAAAATTTGCAACTTGACCTTCTCTCATGATGTGCTTAATTTAAATTTACCCCAACTCTATTCACCCCTTAATTTTCCTGACCTTCAGGCTTATATTTCAAGGAATCTTCTATTCATCATTTATGATGTTTTTCATAGTCAATAAATTTATTTCAAGCATAAGAGGGAGGAATTGAGCTGAATACAACACTCCAGTGCCTTCTCTATTGTTTTTGCGTCTACCGCTAGGTTAGTATTATGGAACATGATACTGGTTGAACATAAGTTAGATCTCCCAAGCTATTTTTAATGCAAAATTCTCAAGAACTGGGCCCTGAATTTCTTTTTGAGGATCCATCAGTATTGTATTTATAGCTTTCAGTAGGTGGTATGTCCAAGTGACAGGTGAACAAAACACCTGTGACATATGCTTCCCCATGAACTGCATTGTATGTGGCCAACTAGCTGGTATATTCCTCAACCATGGGTATTTCACTTTTGGCCAGTAGTTGTAAGTTCAAATCAATCTCATAGAAGACTCTGTTCTGTGTCATGTTGCATCCACCTCCAAATTTTCACAAGATAAAAGCTAGTGCGGCTCTCAATAAAATTTTTAACTTGTGAGTGCATTTAGTTCTCCACCATTTCACAACAGCTTGCTTGATCTAGATAAAAGGACCCTGTATGCTAGCAACAATGTTATATCCTTTCCAAACTTTTGACAGCAAATTCCTAGTTAGAAACAAATATTCTATAGTCTTTTGTTGTGGATTTGCACATTACTTACACTTAGAGATTATAGCAATGCCACATTTTGCCACATTTAGCCACAATCGCATCTACCAAAATCTTGCTTTTCCAAATCCTCCACAAACAAAAAAAGATTCTAAATAGTAAACCCTTTACCCATATTTTGGTGAAGAACCAAGATTTCTCATTTCTGTTTTATATTATTTCCCATGCACTTTCGCTGGAAATTGCCCACTTGGTGTCAGCAGCCACCAAGGTTTATCACTTTCTTGTGATATGTTGTTCTAGGCAGGGTATTGACAATATGATTTATAAGAAATTATGGTGGGTTTAGATCTAAAAACTCTTTATTCCATTGTCTTCCTTGCAGACCTTCATTCACCTCATCAATAGATAGATTAGTATGAAAATCATGAGGCATAATGCTAGTTAAAGAGCCTAGTCTGATATAATGATCATGCCAAAAATTGGCATTTTCACATCTAATTTTCCACCAAATAGCCTCTTCAGTTGCATCTCTAGCTTCAAACATGAACTTTAATAGTTGTGAACCTCCCTTCTATTGTATTATGGTTGGAATCTCTTTCTTATAATATTTGATCCATATGAACTTGAACCATAATGAACTTCTTGTTTTAAATTTTCACCATAACTTTGCAAAGAGTGTAGTTCGGTGGCCAAGACTCAGATAGACTTTTTGCTCCTTAGGACAGGTGATAGAGGTCTTTGTAAAGACTGTAAGGTTATCCCAAGTGAGAATCTTTCGACCCAACATAGACTCTTAGTGATGGATTTAGAGATCAAGAAGGAGGAAAAGAAGCGGTTTGTGGATGACCGGCCTAGGATTAAATGGGGTAGCCTGACTATGGCCAGTGCACTGGAAATAGGGGAGAAGTTGTTGACTAGGGGGGCTTGGGGGAGTAGTGGGGATGTGGATAATATGTGGGATACGACCGCTAGTTGCATAAGGGAGACGGCTAGAGAGGTGTTGGGCGTCTCGAGAGGTCGTTCTGGCAAGCATCGAGGGGACTGGTGGTGGAATGGAGAAGTAAAAGGATAGGTGGAGGCAAAAAAGGGGTCATATGCGAAGTTGGTAGAGAGTAAGGATGAGGAGGAGAGGCGAAGGAATAGGGAGGCGTATAAGATTGCTAGGAAGGAGGCTAAGTTAGCGGTAACGGCAGCTAAAACGGCAGCCTTTGAAAGCTTATACGCGGCTTTAGAGGATAAAGGTGGGGATAAGAAGTTATACAGGTTAGCAAAGGCTAGAGAGAGGAGGACTCAGGACCTTGACCAAGTGAAGTGCATCAAGGACGAAGATGGCAAAATACTAGTAGATGAGGTACTCATTAGGAGGAGATGGCAGTCTTACTTCCATGGACTCTTGAATGAAGAGGGGGACAAAAGCTTTGTGCTGGGAGATTTGGCACACTCAGAGAGGCGTCGTGACTATGATTATTGTAGCCGTATAAAGGTTGAAGAGGTTAAGGTTGCGATTCGTAAGATGCGAAGGGGTAGGGCGACGGGGCCAGATGAGATTCCCGTTGATTTTTGGAAGAGCTCGGGTGAGACAGGTGTGAAGTGGCTAACCGAGTTGTTTGATGGTATTTTAGAACGGCAAAGATGCCTGAAGCTTGGAGATGGAGCACGATGATTCCTTTGTACAAGAACAAGGGCGATATTCAGAGTTGCAACAACTATAGGGGTATCAAATTGCTAAGCCACACTATGAAGGTCTGGGAGAGGGTGGTGGAGTTGAGGTTGAGACAGATCGTGCCTATTTCAGAGAACCAGTTCGGCTTTATGCCAGGACGCTCGACTACAGAAGCTATTCATCTCCTTAGAAGACTGGTGGAGCAGTACAGGGAAAGGAAGAAGGACTTGCACATGGTGTTCATCGATCTAGAAAAGGCGTATGATAAAGTCCCTAGAGAGGTCCTTTGGAGGTGCTTGGAGGCTCGAGGTGTACCCGTGGCGTACACCAGATCAATTAAGGACATGTATGAGGGGGCCAAGACTCGCGTTAGAACTGTGGGAGGAGATTCGGAGCACTTTCCCGTGTTAATGGGGTTGCACCAGGGATCGACCCTTAGCCCGTTTCTATTTGCCTTGGTAATGGATGTATTGACGCGGCAAATACAAGGTGAGGTGCCATGGTGCATGTTATTTGCGGATGATGTAGTTTTGGTGGACGAGACTCGCGGAGGAGTTAATGCTAAGTTGGAGGTTTGGAGACAGACCCTCGAGTCGAAGGGGTTTAGGTTGAGCAGGACCAAGACTGAATATATGGAGTGCAAGTTCAGTGAGGCGACTCAGGATGATGACGTAGAAGTGAAGCTGGATACACAGGTCATCCAAAAGAAAGGGAGTTTCAAGTATCTTGCGTCTATTATCCAAGGAAATGGAGAGATTGATGAGGATGTCACCCATCGTATTGGTGTTGGGTGGATGAAATGGAGGCTCGCATCTGGAGTCTTGTGCGATAAGAAGGTGCCTACTAAACTTAAAGGCAAATTCTACAGAGTGGTGGTCCGACCAGCTTTGTTGTATGGTTTTGAGTGTTGGCCAGTAAAGAACTCCCATATTCAAAAGATGAAGGTAGCGGAGATGAGGATGTTGCGATGGATGTGCGGGTTTACTAGGAGAAATAGGATTAGGAATGAGGATATCCGAGATAAGGTAGGTGTGGCGTCGGTGGAAGATAAGATGCGGGAAGCGAGGTTGAGATGGTTCGGACATGTGAGGAGGAGAGGCACGGATGCTCCAGTGCGGAGGTGTGAGAGGTTGGCTATGGATGGTTACAGGAGAGGACGAGGTAGACCGAAAAAGTATTGGGGAGAGGTGATTCGACAGGACATGGCGCAGTTGCAGCTTACCGAGGACATGACCCTAGATAGGAAGGTGTGGAGGACGCGGATTAGGGTAGAAGAGTAGTAGGTAGAAGTGTGTGTAGGCTAGTAGGTTGCAGTGTAGGCTTATTGTCCCGACTAGTAATCGTAGTGTTACGCTTATAGTTCCTTGTTCTTGGATTCCTCGTGGTAGTATTTTGTGGCAGTGCTTTGTTTCTGTCTGTTGTTTGTTACTACATATTACTTCCTATCGTCTCTTGTAGTTTTATCTTGTATTTTTATCCTGTATCATTGTCACGTCCTTTTTAGCCTATTTTTAGATGGTTTTGTCTTGAGCCGGGGGTCTATCGGAAACAGCCTCTCTACCTCACCTCTGAGGTAGTGGTATGGACTGCGTACTCTACCCCCCCCCCCCCCCAGACCCCACGCTGTGGGAATACACTGGGTATGTTGTTGTTGTTGTTGTTGTAACTTTGCAAAGAGTGCCTTGGACACATCAAATAAAGATATAAAGTTCAAAGCCCCTTCTTCTTTTGGGACACACACCTTCAGTCATGAAGATCAGTATCTACTTCTTCCTTATTATTTCAGTAGAATCTAGCAAACATTCTATGAATTTTATTAATAGTGTTCTTAATGGGGTCTATTAATAGGGTCTATTGCTGATAACAAATACAGAGGCATGCCTTGCAGTACATTATTAATCACCACTATTTTCCTCCAAATGAAAGGAGTTTTCTTTTCCAGTTCTGACGTCTGCCCTTTATCTTCTTAATCAAATCATTGCAGTAACACTTCATCTTCTTTGTGTGAAATATGAGACACCTTAGGTACTTAAAAGAAAAAGTAGCTCTGTTGAATCTAGATATGTTGGCAACTTTCTGAACCAGTACAAGTGAGTCATGTACATGTAAAATGCACTCTTTTTCGAGTTTATGAGTTGCCTAGAAATCTTTTCACACTCTCTTAGTGTGTCCATGGTCATTTATAGTGATTTCTTCTCAGTTGAGGCAAAAATGATAATATCATCAGCATATGTCAAATCGTTGAGTCTGGTGCTCCATTTGGATAATTCAAAGCTTTGACATATGTCATTGTTTAGTAAATTATTCAAAGCTCTGATTAAAACTTATGCTGCTAGCATAAATAGGACTGGTGAAAGGGAGTCCCTTGTTTTACTCCCTTGATAGAGTGAAAGAATTCATACACCTGCCCATTGAATAAAATAGAGTGGTCATGTTTAATTTAATAATCACACTAGCTGATAATGTCTGTTACTATTTTTTGAGTTAGTAACACATTCTCAATTATACATCTTCCTTTGATAAAGACTGATTGATTACTGAAAATCACTCTTGGTAGATTGTTTTTCAGTCCGTCATGCACAATTCTTAAAATTACTTTGTGATGAAGTTGCTAAGGCTGATGGGTCTCAAATATGAAAAAGTCTCGGAGAGAGCTTTTCAAAGTAGGAGAACTAAATTAGTGTGAGTGACAACTTTTGGTAAAGTGTGACCCTGAAAAAAGCATGTACTATGTTCACTACATCAAAGCCAATTATATTTCAACAAGACTGATAGAAGACCCATGACATACTATTTGGGCCACAAGCACTCTCCCCTTCAAGTTGAATACTGCTTGTTTTATCTACACAACTGTAGTATTTTACTTAATATTTCATTTTCAGTCTCTGAAATCATGTTAGGTATATGATTCAGAATTGAAAAATCTGAAGCCTCTTCACCCTGTTTGATTGATCTTGATAAAAATGAATAGCCTCTTCAATCATTAAATTCTCCTCCTCTAGCCAGATATCATTTTTATTATTTTGGTGTCAGAGATAATTTTGATCACTTATTTGTTACTTAAAATATTGAAGAGGAAAAAAAAATTAAGAACCACATATTTGAGGAAAAAAATTAAACACCACCCCAAAAATAGGGGCATTTATTTGAATGTCTCTTCCAAATTCAGGTTGATTTAAAGTGAATTTTTATTTAATTTTAAGTTATATTTTTCTTATAAACGTGAAAACCTCACAATTTATGAAAATTGTCAAAACTATTTTAACTCTTATACAATCTTACCAAATGAGAAAATCATGGTTCATAAAACAAGATAATGAAGTATCCTGAGGCCAGTGGTATACGCATAATTTTTCATAAGTGGTGTCACACTTTAAAATAAAATAAATAAAATAATATAATGTTATATTAAAAAAAGAACTTAATATAAATAAAGCGCGATTCATGTATATTATATTACTATAACTCTCTTCGATGAATTTTTATTTTTGAAATGTATTCAAAATAACCTCATTAGAAGTTATACTTAACACTTTTTTTTCTATATAAAGCACCAAACGATCAATAAAATAATTTTCATTCATTTGATTCTGCAGATCGATCTTAATCAATTTTATTAACCAGAAAAAAATATACAAAATAAAATATAGTAAACAACTAACTAAAGAAGTAGCAGGGTCCAGTGTTTGAACCTGAACAAAAATGATTTTGTATTTGTAAAATGAGGGGGGAGAAATTTACTTGAAAAAATGAATGAAGCCGGTGAGCTTCGAACACGCGACATATTACATCAAACAGAAGCACCTAACCTTCTGATATATGTTGCTTCATATGTCAAGCAGTGTCACTTTAATTAATTTATCCTTTATTTGACTTTTGCCTTTCAATTATATATACATATTTAATAAAATTATTCGATGAAGCCGTGTCACGTGACACCCCTAAACCTAAGGTAAATATGCCCCTGTCTGAGGCGGCGCACTAATATATGACACATCTGCATGTTCTTTTTATAAATAAATATTTACGATTACATATTATTACAAACTTTCAGATAGATATAATTTTACAAAAATTCACTGATCCAATAATCAATTATAGTAGTAGTAACTAGTTATTTTTTAATATAATTCTCCCATATAGTACGTACAATCTCTTCACGTGATGAATATATCTTTTTTGACAGAATTTAAAATAATAGATTTTTATTTGCAAAATATAAACTTACAAGTTAAATTTTACATTTTCAAAATATTAAAGTAGAAACTTGAAATTTGAAATCATACATTTTGAAGAATTTGAGATATCAAATTATGATTTGAAATTGAACTTGAAGTTTGATTCACATTTCATAAATAAACTTTGATTTTAAATCAAAACTTTAAATTTGAGCCCTAAATCCTATGATCAAATGCTTACTAAAGTATTGTTAAATCCAGTAAGAGAAAATTTCATTTGCAGTTGGGGTATAATTACCCTCATTCTTATCAAAATAGTCTTAAATTTGCCCTTGACTAATGATAAAAGTTTTTTAACATATAAGCTTTATTTTACAAAGAAAAAAAGTTAAGTTTTTTTTGAACAACGTAAAACAGTTCAGATTTATCTCTTAACTTTGAAGAGTAGGATTACTATTCTTAGTGATGGCTCCTATCTTCTTAACAGTCAAAATTTAACGGTTAGATCTCTACGAGTCACGATCCAAAATTTTATCTAGATCATAACAAGATAAATTCACTTGAATGACATAGCAATTTATGCACACGTACACCATATGAAGTAATATGCACAATTAAAATTTAATGATGCAAATTGATAGCATCCACAAAATTTCAACGTCTTTAAAGGACATGGATGAAGCTTTGAAAGTTCTAAAAAGACCCATGACAAAATCTCAAGCAAGAAAATTTCATGACAAGCTTAATAGACTGTAATTAGTAATTATAAAAGTATCTTGTGATGAAAGAAGAGCTCCAACTCAATGAAGATATTTTGTTCAAATCTTACATCTATTTGGAGGCCCAAATAAAAATTCAAGATGATATGGAATGGAGCCCAAATCTTCCCCAATGGAGAAAATACAACAGCCCAAGACTACTCTTCTTTTACTTAATTTTTAGAATCTATATTCAAGATAATCTATGTTGACTATGTTGGTGTCACAACCCAGACAGGGCCGTGATTGACACCCACACTAATCCTCCGGTGAAAGAACTAAACAACCTAAAACTAATTTTAGACTCAACCAGCTCTAGGAAAAATAGATAAAGAATCCACTTAAGTCATAAATGAATCAATATCAATAAGGTAATGAAAGAATGTGCGAAAAAATATTCAACTAACGAATTCCCAGAAATTAAAACTAGCATAGTCTAAATCATCATCCAGAACTATTAAACTAGCATAGTCTAAGAATCTAACTTCACTAAAAGCAGTAAGGATAAAGAGCTTCATTGTCTGAAGGAAGGACAATAACTCGTGGAAGATCCGTGACAGTCTGGAAGATAGTGCTCACCGTTGAATTTATAGTCGGTCGCTCTACTCTAGCCGAGGTCGCGTCTCAGCCTCTGGAACACAATCTACACTCAACAAAATAAGAGCACAGGGTAGTATCAGTATAACATAATATATACTAATAGGTATCATAGATCGACTCAACAATATAACATAAAAGCATCAAAACATATAACAAGAAATAAGAATCCAACACTTATCATATAAGCAATCAACAGATAGTCTAGCAAGTCAATTCAACAACAACTAAATTAAGTTCATAATTCATAGAAATAATATCATGATACAAAACAAACAAACAGTATACACACATTCTATGGGTCTTATGGCTGCCCACTGGTTATGACCTGCAGGAGACCCTAGGTTGTCCATGTAACATACCGGCGAGGTATCTGCTCTAAATCAACGTATCTAATACAAGTATATGGGGGTGCTCAGACCTATATTCTTATAAATATTCAGTACCCAAGACACTACTCATACTTAGCCCTTCCAGCTACTTGTCACTTCCTGTTTATTTAGCCTATTCATACAAGTATAATAGGAAAAGTATACATAATACAATCATGTTTGAAGACCAACCATAGATCATATAATTTCACTATGAACGTGCAATAAAGTGAGTCTTAACTCCAATTCAAACCATAACCTACCTCGAGTGAAGATATAACACTCACAAGCTAGTTCACCACTGCCTTATCCTTTCTTAACTCTTCGAAATGCACAAGGTCTAGCATATGAGAGTAATTAGCTAATTACCCTTCATTTCAGGTCTTGGGAATCAAACTCAATCATTCTACCCATTACCCGAGGTTCCTAGCATTCCCCAAGGGTTTAATAAGTCATACATCAATCCTATTGTATTCATAGGATCAATATACAAGGTTTCTAACTAAGTTTATAGTTTTTTCACCATTTTTAAGCCTAAAAGTTTTACCTTTATGGAACCCAAGGTTCTCCACTAGTCTTAAACATGTTAAAAAATAATAATTTCATGCTAGAACTCAAAGAAACATAATATAAGATCAATTCTAGGTGATTTTACACCTACCCATAGGGTTCTTCCCCAAGTTCATACTTCTAAGGCTTAATTGTAAGAAATTCACCATTAATTCTTTCCCCCCCAAGGCTTAAGGAAGATAATTAATCAATAAAATAAGAGTTCTACGTATTACTTACCTCAAACGATGGATTTTGCCCTAGTTTTCTTGAGAGAACCACTTTTGAGAGCTCTAGAATGAAGTTGAGTTATGAGAGAAATAACTCAGAAAAACTACAGAATGCCCAGGTATACTGCCCGTAATCTCATCGTGGTGGATGACTCTCTGTCGTGATAGATCATTGTCATAAGAAATGGCTTATTGTGATGGATCATTGAGATAGGCGCCCTCCATCGTGGTGAGCAATAATTTCCAGAACACGACATTCTCTCTCCCAAATCTCTATTTTGTGATACACCTTATTTCATAGACACCATAAATTATTCTCAATGCGACAATTATCATATTCAGATTTCTAGGACTTTGATTCTTGCCCTAAAACTTTCTACGAGATTCTACGGTAGTTGGCTATCCAAAAATAGACACCACACAATAATGCGCGAAGAGAGAAATGCACCTAAGTCACAGAACACTATAATTTAGTCTGAGCTCACCCTAGCCCAAGATTTTTTATTCTCACATAGGGACTCTAGTTGGATACTTATGCCTTAATTCAGCGTAATAACAAAATAAGTTATTATATTAGATACCAATTAAACAACCGTTCATCCTCAAGTGACAATCGAGAAGAAAATAGGAAGGGGAAACCGAGGATTACCTGAATCGGTGAACAAGTGAGGATACTTGTTCCGCATGTCTGTCTCATTCTCACAGGAGGCCTCCTCAACGGGATGGTTCTTCCATTGGACCTTCACAAATGCAATCTCCTTGGTTCTCAACTTTTGAACATCTCGATTAAGAATAGCGACGACCTCTTCTTTAAAGAAGAGGTTCTTATCTAACAGGACCGAATTCTAGTGAATGATGTAATTGCCATCACCATGGTATCTCTTAAGCATCAACACATGGAACACATGATGAACTCTTGACAGGCTAGGCGGTAAGACCAACCTATAAGCCACTGGCCCCACCTTCTGAAGAATCTCGAAGAGTCCAATATACCACAGACTCAACTTGCCTCGCTTTCTGAATTGCATAACACTCTTCATAGGTGAGACTTGAGCAAAACTTGCTCACCTTCCGCGAAGTGCATATCTCTAACCATCCTCTCCGCATATTCCTTCTGCCGGCTTTGAGCCACTGATAGTTTTCCTTGGATGAACCTCACCTTTTCCAAAGAGTCTCTTACTAAGTCCATACCCAAAGGTTTCACTTCAAATGAATCAAACCACTCAATGGGTAATCTACACCTCTTTCCATACAAGGCTTCAAATGGGGTCATGTCTATACTGTAGTGATAACCATTGTTATAAGTAAACTTCGCCAGCGCCAGATACTGATCCCAATGGCCCCCGAAGTCCATCACACATGCACGAAGCATATCCTCTAACACTTGAATTGTACGCTTAGACTGCCCATTAGTCTAAGGGTGAAAGGCTATACTCAGGTCCAATCTTGTCCCCAACTCTTCATGCAACTTCTGCCAGAAATTAGAAGTGAACTAGGTACCTTTATTGGAAATAATGGAGATGGGCACTCCATGCAACCAGACGATCTCTTTAATATAAACCTTGGCCAACTTGGCCGCATTATAGGTCATTTGTACAGTGATGAAGTGTGCAGATTTTATCAACCTGTCAATAATGACCCAAATTGAATCATACTTCCCCAAGGTCTTGAGGAAACCAACCATGAAATCTATGGCTATTTGTTCCCACTTTCATTCAGGGATGGGCATTCTTTGAAGTGTACTGCCAGACTTCTGATGCTCATACTTTACCTGCAGACTATTTTGACTCTTAGCCACAAAATCCACTATATCCTTCTTCATCCCGCCTCACTAGTAATGTTGCTTCAAGTCTCAATACATCTTGGTCTCACCAGGATGTATGGAATACTTAGAAATGCGAGCTTCTGCTAAAATGCTGGGAATCATCTCCTCAACACGTGACACACAAACTTGCCTTTTGATCCTTAGGACACCTTCCTTGTCTATAATGGCCTCCTTGGCCTCACCTCGCAACACCTTGTCACAAATTCTGCTCAACTTCTCATCATCAAACTGCTTACCTTTGATTTATCGAGGAAAGAGGATGTCACCTCTACACATGCTAGTAAGCTACCCCTCTCGGAAACTTTCAACCTTGTAAAGCTATTAGTCAAAGCCTGAATATATCTAGCCAATAGTCGTCTATCAATGCTTAGGTAAGCCAAGTTACCCCTACTTTCAGTTTTCCTGATCAGTGCATCAACCACCACGTTTGCCTTACCCAGATGATATAAGATGGTGATGCCATAATCCTTAAGTAGTTCCATCCACCTCTATTGTCTCAGGTTCAAGTCTTTCTGGGTGAAGACATGTTGCAAGCTACAATGGTCTGCGAACACTTCACAACGGGCTCCGTACAAATAGTGCCTCCAAATCCTGAGGGCAAATACTACTCAGCCAACTCTAAGTCATGGATAGGGTAGTTGTTCTCATGCACCTTGAGTTGTCTCGAAGAATAAGAAATGACCTTCTGTTCCTGCATCAACACAACACCTAAACCAGACCGTTAGACATCACAATAACAATAAAGTCTTTACCTTCAATCGGTAAGGCTAGGATAGGAGCATGGTCATCAGGGTCTTGAGCTTTTGGAAGGTCTCTACGCATTCATCGACCAAACAAATGGCACATCCTTCTGAGTCAAACGAGTCAGGTGAGTACCAATGGATGCAAAATCCTTGACAAACCGGCGATAGTAGCTAGCTAACTCCATAAAACTTCAGACTTTTATTATTAAAGTGGGTTTAGCCTAATTCTTAACTGCTTCTATTTTTTGGGGGTCTACCATCACCCATCTTTTGAAATCACATGGCCTAAGAATGACTCGGAAGATAATCAGAACTCGCACTTTGGAAACTTCACATACAATTCCTTCTCCTTCCGCAGTCCTAACACAATTCTAAGGTGATCCTCATGCTTCTTATCATCCTTAGAGTACACCAGAATATCATCAATGAAGACTATGATAAAAAAAGTCAAGATAGAGCTTGAATAGTTCATTCAACAACAATATATAATGTGTGTGTGTGTTATACTCGCTGATGACGTGTAAAGGAACGAATTAAATGAGGACATTTGTCATTTGTGCCCAAAATAAATAAATTTTGAATAAAAATAAAAGGTGGCCAATGACTCAATGACATGTGACATTTTGACCACCAAAATAATTCTTAAACAATGAATTTTGAGTAAAAGAAAAAAATGGTCAATTAGTAAATGACACATGGCATTTTTACCCAAATAATTACAAAAAATAATTTAACCACTTTTAAAAAATTATTTTAGAGAAGCACAACCCCCCTCCCCAGTCCGCCCTACCCACGATCATCTTCTCCGGTCGTCCTCTTTTGCAAAACAACCTCATCCTCTTACTGTACACCCATGTTCACGTTAATTACCACCTTAAATAAAATTAAATTTTTTTCACATATAAATAAACATATTCTACATGAAATATCAAATAATAAATGAAATTTTGTTACACTTGTGCTTCAAATGTGGGAGCTTTATTGTCTTAGATTTTCCAAATCTAAAATAATTAGCTTGAAAAAATTATCATACAAAAAAACAACTAGTCTCTTTTCAAATTTTGCCATTTTTTTTTTCAAATTTCTATCAGTTTTCCTCAAACTAATTCGAGGAGGAAAATGGACAATAAAATAGGAAAGGTATTTTAAGCTTGGGAAAATCTCTTGCCGCTGAAATTCATTCCTTCGTCTGTAGCACCATCAGATCTATTTTACCATGGAAGGAGTTTAAGCTTGGAGAAATGTTGGTTGAAAAAAGAGGAAGAAGAAGAAGAAAAAAAGAAGAAAAAGGCTAAATAAGCCTCTCACGTGCAGTAAATGAGTGTATCACACTCACTATGCCATGTCAACAAAAAGTGTCAAAATGACACAATAAAACTCTACATAAGGTGTTTAAAATGAATACGACTTAGTTGAGGTGTCTAAATTAAAGTTGGTGCCAACTTTAGGGGGCATCAATGGGTTATTGAGTTTCTACATCTGATGCAGCATAAGTATTACATATCCTAGCTGTCATACCCTATTTTTACCAAGGTTAGATAAAGCACAACTTATGGACTCTAAAAGAATTTTTATCATGTACAGAGTCGCCACCCAATTTTTAAGGAAAATAAGGAAACCTATTTTTTATTATTGACATGTATGACTCGTATTTTAATCTGCGAAAAATCATTTGAGATTCTAGGTAAGGGTTCAAATTATTCTGAAGGGAAGGTGTTAGGCATCCTTCGGAATCCACAAATGTGGTACCTGACTAAACTTAAATTTTAAAGAGAGAGGAGGTAAAACATCATTTTTGTAAAAAAGTATAAATATGAACAGTAGAAAATATATGTATACAAGTTTAAAATATGTGCCTAAGAGTATGAAAAATGTACTTTTATACGTATGAGAAAATTTATATGTATGAAAATTTATATGTAAGAAAGTATACAAAAGAGTGTAACAGAATGTATATTGTTAATATGAAAAGTATGTAAATATGTAAATATAAGTAGATACTATTACGAAATATATATAAAGAAAATGTGTAAGTAATGTATGTTAAATACTTTGAGCAAAGAATGTAAAAGGAGCATTGAAAAGATTGTACAATAATTACATCGATTGACTTGCGTTTTTTCATTATGTAAATATTGTTTCACTTTTGCAAGAAAAAATGAGTTTAAGAATGAAAAAAGAATATTAGTTTAAAAGTGTTTTTAACAAAAGAATGTGTAAAAGGATTATTTGTAAAGCTTAAGTAAACTAATTAGAAGGAAAAGAAAAGAAAAGACGTCCTAATGTTTGCGTAACGTAAAAATATGAATTAATTAACTTAAGTATCTAAGTTAAATTAATTTATTTATAAAAGTATTTACGACTTAAAGTTTTGCCTAAGCGCGTAAAATAGATAAGTAAATAAATGGACACTCCCACCCGACACCCCAAAAGTAAAGTTTTCACTATATTTTAGTTTTTGTACAATTACAAGAGTTACAAGGATATAAATAAAGCAATGAATTTTGGGGAGATCTTCAAACTCCTTTTAATTATCGTCTTCGGGAAGCATCCTCACGTACCTGTATAAACACTTAGTAAAAATATTAATAACAAATAAATATTTACCAAAATAAGTCAAGAAATACATATATGTATGTAAATATAAGAAAATAGAATTTTATTGTAGTATGGGCTCAGATATGTAGTTGTATTAAGTTTTAGATACGCCATGGCTGCGAAGCATCGGTTGGCCACCCGAGATCACCTCGCCAAGATGCGGATCATAAAAACTTTTTATTTTGTCTTTGTAATATTACAATTTCGTCATCGCCCAAACTTATTTTCTCGCCACGTTGTATATTTGTATCCGTCTTTTTTATTGTGGAGGCCTCAAAAATCGACGGGAGTTTTTCATTGGCCAATGCAGTGTAGTATTTGTTCGATATCAGTGTAATATCAAAAATAGTAAAGAGCAAGGACAAAATCGTCCAAACAGCCCCAAAATCGGCTAAACAGTACCGAGCAAAACCCAACTCCGGAGTAAATTTTTCGGGTGAAAAATGACATAAAAATCAGCAAAACAGTCCAACAATAGCAACAAAACCAGCAGCAAACAAATATCAACACAAGTAGCGAAAACAAATTAAAAGCAATGCCCGAAACATGTAAACGATCACCGGAAAAAATAGAGTTTTGCTGGAGAATGAACAACTCCGGCCAGATCTGTGCAAGTCAAACACATAATATATAAAACTAATAAAATTCAGTTCGACGGAAAAAATGAAGCAGTGGTGGTCGTGGCGTTGCTTCAACAGCTTTCGCCGGAGCAACGCCTGCTACATGGAGATTCCGGCCAGATCTGGCCGTTTTCAGCGTAACAAATATAACAGGGGGAGAGGGAAAGGGAAAAGCAAGGGAGAGGTTCTGGCCGTGTGGTGGTGGCTCGCCGGTCATCAACTCCGGCGAGGCAGCGACATAAAGGGGAGAGCGGGGAGAGAGAGAGCTGGGGCGTTGGTGGTGGTGGAGTGGCGTTGGTGGCGGCTGCTCGCCGGTCACCACCTCCGGCGAGCCAATCAACGGAAAAGGGGGTTGGGGAGAGAGCAACCAGAGAGAAAAGTGAGAGAATATCTGATGGGGGGTGTGTGTGTGTGTGTGTCTGTAGCGTGTGTGTGTGTGTATATTTTTTTGCCCTTTAATAAAATGCACCCCTCCCCCCTTTTATAATATAAAATAAAACCCCCCTTTGTCCAAAAAATAAAAGACTAATCCTTTTTATTTTTTGGTTATTATCCGATAGATCATTTACCCTATTAACCAATGTATAAAGTTTATTAACCGATGGACGATAGTCCTATTCAGTCATGTCAAATGTCACCTTTATTAAAGGTGACAAGACCTTGACTTGACCCAACTTATTAACCAATGCACAAGGTTATTAACTAGAGGACGATAGCCGTATTCAGTCATGTCAAATGTCACCTTTATTAAAGATGACAAGACCCTGACTTGACTGGTTCGTTGCTCTGCGTATTATAATTAATTGCTCCGACCTCTTGTGCTTGCGGAGTGTATTAGAGAATATAAATAATGTACAAAAATGTGTGCATTGGTATGTGATAAAAATAAAATGAAATGTAATGTGTTTTAAATAATTGAAATTGTAGTATTTGTATTGTGTACGTGTGCGGATGACTGTAAAAAATATTGCGATTGTCAAAATTGTATAATGACAATAAATTGATAAAATCCTAATATTTACAAAATAAAGGATAATTATCAATAAACTGTGAGAAATAAAAATATATCAATAAATTGATAAAACTCCTAAAATAAGGATGATTATCAATAAATTATTATATTTCATGAAAAATGTGTAAAAAATGTATCTTGTGCTCTTTAACGATCAGGAAACCTGAAGACGTTAATTTTAAGCACGGAGAGCCAAACTTGGGTGTCAACAGTTTGCCCCTTTTCGACTAAAGATGATGTAAGAATCTTTGGGCGAAAACGTTGACATGAAGCCAATTTTGCTCGATAAAGAATTATGATGAAAATATGGCCGAACTCTGATTTAGAGTTGCCTACATACCTCGAATTACACGAAGATCAGGCCAGGTGTAGTTCAAAAGTTGAGGCAAATTACCTCTTGTCCTATTGTTCGGGGTGGACGACCCTGGAAAAAATAATTAAAGGAAAAGACTATTTGGGAACAGAAGCATTTACATATTCCCAATGTCTCTTTCAAAATTGCCCCAATGTTGAGCCGTGAGACGCTGGGGATGCAAAATTGTGTACTTGCTGGAAAAAAGAATGATTATGATGCATGCTCTAGTTTGTGTGCCAAAGCGTTAATGAAATAGAATCTTGGGTTGTGTGCCAAGATTCTGATGCATGCTCCGGTTTGTGTGTCGGAGCTCTAAATGAAATGGAATCTTGGGTTGTGTACCAAGATCTCAATGCATGCTCCGGTTTGTGTGTCGGAGCGTTAATGAAATGGAGTCTTGGGTTGTGTACCAAGATCCTGATGCATGCTCCGGTTTGTGTGCCGAAGCGTTAATGAAATGGAGTCTTGGGTTGTGTACCAAGATCTCAATGCATGCTCCGGTTTGTGTGCCGGAGCGTTAATGAAATGGAGTCTTGGGTTGTGTACCAAGATCATGATGCATGCTCCGGTTTGTGTGCCGAAGCATTAATGAAATGGAGTCTTGGGTTGTGTACCAAGATCTCAATGCATGCTCCGGTTTGTGTGCCGGAGCGTTAATGAAATGGAGTCTTGGGTTGTGTACCAAGATCTCAATGCATGCTCCGGTTTGTGTGCCGGGGCGTTAATGAAATGGAATCTTGGGTTGTGTACCAAGATCCTGATGCATGCTCCGGTTTGTGTGCCGAAGCGTTAATGAAATGGAATCTTGGGTTGTGTACCAAGATCCTGATGCATGCTCCGGTTTGTGTGCCGGAGCGTTAATGAAATGGAGTCTTGGGTTGTGTACCAAGATCTCAATGCATGCTCCGGTTTGTGTGCCGGAGCGTTAATGAAATGGAGTCTTGGGTTGTGTACCAAGATCCTGATGCATGCTTCGGTTTGTGTGCCGGAGCGTTAATAAAATGAAATCTTGGGTTGTGTACCAAGATCCTGATGCATACTCCGGTTTGTGTGCCGGAGCTTTGAATGAATACCCGCATTAGAAGGTGGGCGCCTATAAAATGTACTGAATGTAAATACCCGCATTAGAAGGTGGGCGCCTGTAAAAATGGACTTGAATGTAAATACCTGCATTAGAAGGTGGGCGCCTGTAAAATGTACTTGAATGTAAATACCCGCATTAGAAGGTGGGCGCCTGTAAAATGGACTTGAATGTAAATACCCGCATTAGAAGGTGGGCGCCTGTAAAATGTACTGAATGTAAATACCCGCATTAGAAGGTGGGCGCCTGTGAAGGAAGAAAACTTTTTGATTGATTGCTTTTTTTTTGATTGTGGTTGTAAGAATGTTGAAAAGAAAATCATGTCTTGACTTTCAGTTGGTACCAACAATTAGTCTTATGCATAAGAATTCCACCATCTTTCCCAGCTAAACCGAGATCAACTTCGGGTAATTCCAATAGTTTCAAATGGTACCTCAGACGTACCTAAGTATCGACAAGATTTGTTCCTCTTGATTCAAACAAAGATTTTGAACTATACCTTTCCTCATGTTTCACGTGCCTCACCAAAAGAAAGTCCTATTCTTCACACATTTGAGTATTTTGATTTTAGGACATTTTGAGAAGTGCACTCACACTCAGAAGGATGTTCAATGCATGCGATTGTGATACCATAGGCTTGGCCTTCATGTAAGTATCCACTAATGTGAGAACACTTGAAATAGGATCATGTAGGGCTTTTATCAGCTTGTAATGTAGGCTTGGGGATGGGTAGGATATTATTTGGGATAAAAGTGACTAATCCTCCCTTGAGCACGCACTATATTTGTGCTTTGACATTTGTTGCATTTGGACGCTTGATCTTCTTTGTCTCGTAGTCCCTTTCTTTGAATTTGTATCGACTTCTTTTCGTTGTTGGAGTCCTTTTTCCCCTTTTGGAGTTCTTTTCTCTTTTTGTTTTGTTTTTTTTTTTGGTGAAATTTCTCCACATTTGTTGGAGTGTTTTTCATTATATATTTTTTGGGAGGGATTTCTCCATGTTTTGATTTGTGGGGAATTTTACTCCTTCTTTAAAGTCGTATTTTCATCTTTATTCCTCTGGGACTTTGCATCTTCTGCCTTTGGCATCTTTGATCTTGAATCTTTGTCCGCAGTTTGCACATTTTAATGCGCTCAGGGAGGTCGGGCCAAAAGAGGGTAGTGCATGTAAGCACTCAGAAAGGTATAGGCTGAGATGTGGTTGTTCAAAGAAAAGGCTTTAGGCTCAAAGGGGGAATGCTAGGGATAATGTCATTTGGTAGGTTGTGAAAGGCTCAATCGGGTCAAAGAAGGCCTACGATCCTTTCCCAAATCAAGTGTAACTCAGGATTTCGCCTCAACAAACATTTAGGCCAAGTTCTAGATCATCAATGCAATGCAATGAATTAATCTAATGCTCGCCACACAATGCACACGAAACGATGAGGTTGGTTTTGTTCTTGTCTTAGATGCATGCAAGAGAATTTTTTGAGTGTCACTAAGGTGCGATTAAGAGGTACCAAAAGAATCTATGGTTTACCACGAAATTGGTCCTCTCCATCATACCATTTGTTTCTTTCTCATGCACACTTCTAACTATGTTGGTACCAACCAAGTCAAAACTTTCATGTTTTTTCCATTTTTTTTTTTTGAAAAATGAGACCGAACCCTTATGAGGGTTGCCTACGTATCTTGTATAAACAAGAATCAGGTCTGTGTAGTTCAAGAGGATAGGGTATAAGATGTAAAGTAAAAAAAAACTCTTTTTTTTTTTTGTAAAGGAATACCGAATCCAAGAAGGACTGCCTACGTATCTCATTGAGATGAGAATCAGGTATGCGTAGTTCATGAAGATACGAACTAAAATGTATGTACACATTTTTTTTTTGTTTTTCTAATAAGGAATACCGAACCCAAGAAGGGCTGCCTACGTATCTCATCGAGATGAGAATCAGGTTCGCGTAGTTCGTGAAGATACGAACTAAAATGTATGTACACATTTTTTTTTGTTTTTCTAATAAGGAATACCGAACCCAAGAAGGGCTGCCTACGTATCTCATCAAGATGAGAATCAGGTTCGCGTAGTTCGTGAAGAGGATAGCAAATGTATGTGCAGAAAAGAATTCACCTCTAGAAGGAATATAAGGCAAAAAATTAAGATATTTACCGAATATAAAAAATATGTATAAAAATAATGCAAAGATATAGACAAACTCGGAGCGATGCCTCGTATGTCGGGTGTTGGTGATGTCCTCGATGAGAGTGTCTCCGGCTTGTTTGTGGGGATGATCGTTGTTGTGATTTCCCAACTGTTTATGGAGATCGTCCATTATCGTGATCGTCTCCAATTGTTGTTTGAAGATGACATATTGTGGCCTCTCGATTGCTTGCGAGGGCACTCATTGGTGTGTCCGTCCCCGATTAAGTGGGGACGGTTCTCCTGTAAAGAAATAAGAAAGGAGTGAAAGTAGGAAAGTCATGAAAAAATAATAATATAATTACATGGTCAAAAACTCCCCTGATTTGTCTGTTCCATTGAATATGAATGCCTCAAAAAAGTTCGAGGTCAGATGTTACCTCATGTGAAGTTCAGAGATTATTTAACTTCTTCAGACTCGACTCCTCTCTTTTTATTGCTTGATATCCTATGATAGGCGTGCCTACAAAGAAAATGAGCCAACTTGTGTTGAACCCTTAGATTTGAAAAGTGAAAGTGATTCACCGTAGTTCCATGGCCTACGACATTTGAGAGGTTTGAAGAGAGACTTAGGTCTTCAGATTTTGAGACTAAAGTCGAATGGAGATTATGGTAAGAGTGATATTGATGATCTTGAATTTTGGACTTGAGAGAATTGGTTGACGCTTTTGATTATTTTTGAGGGGTTAAGAGCATCATTGAACCGTTTCAAAATATTTGCCCCAGTTTGCAATCCTAAGAAAATCATTTTAGAATAGCAGGAAGACCGAACCCTTATGTAGGATTGCCTACATATCTCACCAAGATGAATTAAGATGAGAATCAGGTCAGGACGTAGTTCAGAATGAATCCATGGGTATGATATGTATGATTGCCATGAATGGTGTGACAGGCAGCTCAGAGAAGACCGATTGCAGATAATGAGCTTTAAAAATACTTTGATCCAACAATCAAGATGACGGATGTAAAAAGATAGACAGAGTTTTGTCACTACTCTAATACGCTGAAAATATTACAAAGAAAGAGAAGCATGGCAAATATTTGATATTACTTCGCCGCTGTCGGAAGAATTGAATGACTGGGAGAGTGTTGAACTCTTGATTTTGAAAGTGAAGGCCAAAATGTCACATTTCATAATCTACAATGATTTGAGAGAAACAGAAACTTATGTCCCATGTTTTAGGATCAAAGTTGAGTGAAGGTTTGAATGTAAGGCCAATATTGACACTGATGTCAGGGAGATTTGGATTTGAGGGAAAACTGTTGATTTGCACTGTCAACAGGACTTTGGAGAGGGTATTTGAATTGTTTCGAAAATTTGCCCCAGTTTTTAAAATCCTGGAGAAATTATTTTGAAACAATGGAAGACCGAACCCTTATGTAAGGTTGCCTACGTATCTTGTTAGGACAAGAATCAGGTCAAAACGTAGTTCGAATTGATACCTAGTTGTATGTGAGTTGTATGATTACTTTGAGCGATTGTATTGAAAAAAGTAAAGCTATGAGTGAGTTTGGACAAGAAAAAGGTACGGTATAAAAATGAAAAGAATGTACAAGGCTGTATTGAAAATTTCTTGAAAAAGAATGATGAAATCCAAAAGAGTGATCGTAAAGATTGACATTGGGTATAAAAAAGATTGATAAATTGTGAAGGATGATCTTAGAGATCGAGAATGAATGTGAGGGATTGGAAAGGTCCCAGGCTCAACACAAGTCAACCAAAATTGTCAGACAAAATGGACAAGGACGAAAATGACATGTGTACATATATGTATAAACCAAAAAGTATGCATAAAAATATAAAAACGCAGAATATATAATAATCAAAGAGCAAGTATCAATTAAAAATATATAACAAATAAAGAATAAAAATTCATTCGACTAAAGTAACGATCGTATGTACAACGGCCTAAGGATTCTAGGAGTAGATTCACCTAAGCTGATAAAGAATATTAGGACAACTGCGAGAAGACGCATAGTAATTTAAATGCGCCGACTCTGAAGCTAAGGAATCCAAAGAAGTTTTGGAGGAGCGTGAAACACTCCTCGCGTGAACCACAGTGTGTGATAGTGTACGGCCAAGACTTTATAGAAACGATGTGATAATTAAATAAATAATGTGTAGAAGTATTTCGAACATATATCTATATTATAAAGTAAATAATAATCAAAGAATAATTAATATAAAGAATTTATGTATAAGCAAAACTAAAAATTTGTATGTACAATACAAATAACATATACAATTCATAGTGTGCAAAAAAAATAATTGAAGAATTAAATCATAAATATATAAGAATGTGAATAGAAATACCTCCCTCAATTAAAAATTGAGTCTATGATGGTTAGAACCTGGTTGCTTCTCCAGCGGAGTCGCCATTCTGTCATGCCCTATTTTTACCAAGGTTAGATAAAGCACAACTTATGGACTCTAAAAGAATTTTTATCATGTACAGAGTCGCCACCCAATTTTTAAGGAAAATAAGGAAACCTATTTTTTATTATTGACATGTATGACTCGTATTTTAATCTGCGAAAAACCATTTGAGATTCTAGGTAAGGGTTCAAATTATTTCGAAGGGAAGGTGTTAGGCATCCTTCGGAATCCACAAATGTGGTACCTGACTAAACTTAAATTTTAAAGAGAGAGGAGGTAAAACATCATTTTTGTAAAAAAGTATAAATATGAACAGTAGAAAATATATGTATACAAGTTTAAAATATGTGCCTAAGAGTATGAAAAATGTACTTTTATACGTATGAGAAAATTTATATGTATGAAAATTTATATGTAAGAAAGTATACAAAAGAGTGTAACAGAATGTATATTGTTAATATGAAAAGTATGTAAATATGTAAATATAAGTAGATACTATTACGAAATATATATAAAGAAAATGTGTAAGTAATGTATGTTAAATACATTGAGCAAAGAATGTAAAAGGAGCATTGAAAAGATTGTACAATAATTACATCGATTGACTTGCGTTTTTTCATTATGTAAATATTGTTTCACTTTTGCAAGAAAAAATGAGTTTAAGAATGAGAAAAGAATATTAGTTTAAAAGTGTTTTTAACAAAAGAATGTGTAAAAGGATTATTTGTAAAGCTTAAGTAAACTAATTAGAAGGAAAAGAAAAGAAAAGACGTCCTAATGTTTGCGTAACGTAAAAAATATGAATTAATTAACTTAAGTATCTAAGTTAAATTAATTTGTTTATAAAAGTATTTACGACTTAAAGTTTTGCCTAAGCGCGTAAAATAGATAAGTAAATAAAGGGACACTCCCACCCGACACCCCAAAAGTAAAGTTTTCACTATATTTTAGTTTTTGTACAATTACAAGAGTTACAAGGATATAAATAAAGCAATGAATTTTGGGGAGATTTTCAAACTCCTTTTAATTATCGTCTTCGGGAAGCATCCTCACGTACCTGTATAAACACTTAGTAAAAATATTAATAACAAATAAATATTTTACCAAAATAAGTCAAGAAATACATATATGTATGTAAATATAAGAAAATAGAATTTTATTGTAGTATGGGCTCAGATATGTAGTTGTATTAAGTTTTAGATACGCCATGGCTGCGAAGCATCGGTTGGCCACCCGAGATCACCTCGCCAAGATGCGGATCATAAAAACTTTTTATTTTGTCTTTGTAATATTACAATTTCGTCATCGCCCAAACTTATTTTCTCGCCACGTTGTATATATGTATCCGTCTTTTTTATTGTGGAGGCCTCAAAAATCGACGGGAGTTTTTTCATTGGCCAATGCAGTGTAGTATTTGTTCGATATCAGTGTAATATCAAAAATAGTAAAGAGCAAGGACAAAATCGTCCAAACAGCCCCAAAATCGGCTAAACAGTACCGAGCAAAACCCAACTCCGGAGTAAATTTTTCGGGTGAAAAATGACATAAAAATCAGCAAAACAGTCCAACAATAGCAACAAAACCAGCAGCAAACAAATATCAACACAAGTAGCGAAAACAAATTAAAAGCAATGCCCGAAACATGTAAACGATCACCGGAAAAAATGGAGTTTTGCTGGAGAATGAACAACTCCGGCCAGATCTGTGCAAGTCAAACACATAATATATAAAACTAATAAAATTCAGTTCGACGGAAAAAATGAAGCAGTGGTGGTCGTGGCGTTGCTTCAACAGCTTTCGCCGGAGCAACGCCTGCTACATGGAGATTCCGGCCAGATCTGGCCGTTTTCAGCGTAACAAATATAACAGGGGGAGAGGGAAAGGGAAAAGCAAGGGAGAGGTTCCGGCCGTGTGGTGGTGGCTCGCCGGTCATCAACTCCGGCGAGGCAGCGACATAAAGGGGAGAGCGGGGAGAGAGAGAGCTGGGGCGTTGGTGGTGGTGGAGCGGCGTTGGTGGCGGCTGCTCGCCGGTCACCACCTCCGGCGAGCCAATCAACGGAAAAGGGGGTTGGGGAGAGAGCAACCAGAGAGAAAAGTGAGAGAATATCTGATGGGGGGTGTGTGTGTGTGTGTGTCTGTAGCGTGTGTGTGTGTGTATATTTTTCCCCTTTAATAAAATGCACCCCTCCCCCCTTTTATAATATAAAACAAAACTCCCCTTTGTCCAAAAAATAAAAGACTAATCCTTTTTATTTTTTGGTTATTATCCGATAGATCATTTACCCTATTAACCAATGTATAAAGTTTATTAACCGATTGACGATAGTCCTATTCAGTCATGTCAAATGTCACCTTTATTAAAGGTGACAAGACCTTGACTTGACCCAACTTATTAACCAATGCACAAGGTTATTAACTAGAGGACGATAGCCGTATTCAGTCATGTCAAATGTCACCTTTATTAAAAATGACAAGACCCTGACTTGACTGGTTCGTTGCTCTGCGTATTATAATTAATTGCTCCGACCTCTTGTGCTTGCGGAATGTATTAGAGAATATAAATAATGTACAAAAATGTGTGCATTGGTATGTGATAAAAATAAAATGAAATGTAATGTGTTTTAAATAATTGAAATTGTAGTATTTGTATTGTGTACGTGTGCGGATGACTGTAAAAAATATTGCGATTGTCAAAATTGTATAATGACAATAAATTGATAAAATCCTAATATTTACAAAATAAAGGATAATTATCAATAAACTGTGAGAAATAAAAATATATCAATAAATTGATAAAACTCCTAAAATAAGGATGATTATCAATAAATTATTATATTTCATGTAAAATGTGTAAAAAATGTATCTTGTGCTCTTTAACGATCAGGAAACCTGAAGACGCTAATTTTAAGCACGGAGAGCCAAAATTGGGTGTCAACACTAGGCATCATGAGTCAATATGGTAGTCAACTGGCCATTAATATATATTTTGAATATACTTCCTCCGTTCTATATTAATTGATCACTTTTTCTTTTACACGCATCTTAAAAGATTATAAATAAAAAAGATAGTTTTACTAATTCACCCCTTAATTTTTTTTTTTTACAACTTTACAAACAAGTATTCTAACTTTCAAAAAGAATTAATTGTAAGAGGAATATGAGAAAATTTTAATTAATTATCTCTTTATTTAGTAAGGTGACCAACTAATATGAGATAATTTTTTTAATAAAGTGATCAACTAATATAACATAATTATATTTAATATTAATAAAGTGGCCAACTAATACGACAGAGAAAATATAAGGAAAAAAAGCTTTCTATGAGATTACAATATACTCCCTTCGTTTTATTTTATGTGGCATATTTTTCTTTTTAGTCCGTTTCAAAAGGAATGTCATCTTTCTATAATTAGAAAAAAATTAATATTGAAATTCTTCTTTTATCTTAATGAAATGATTTATAATCACACAAATGTTTAAAAATTATTTTAGATTATAAATTTTAAAAGTTTTTTTTAAAAAAAATATCATGTCAAATCAAAAAGTGTCACGAGTAATGACGAAGGAGAAAAGCAAAAAAGTGCTGTAGGAAAGAGCAAATCGCTAGAAACGGGTGCTTCCATATTTTGTCCTTTAGTCAACTGACATTTGTATCTACCTAAATATACATATATATGCATTTTTTTTATTTTAAATTTTTGAGGGACGCCAGTAATGGAGAAGAACAAATAGAGGAAATGATTTCTTATGTCCCTTTATAATTTGTTTTTTCTTGTTTTACTTACTTTTATTTTTAGTTTATTTTAAAAATAATATTTTTTTTATAGAAATTCTTTAATTTTAATTTTTTACATGACATATTTAAGATTACAAAATTAAAAAATATTTTAATATATTTGACATATTTTTAATTTAAAATCACAAAATTCTAAAATTTTCTTTATTTTTTTAAATTTTTTTTTTTTCAATCAATTTGAAATGGAAGGAGTATAAGAAAATAATTATACAAAGCTCTCGTGTGTTTATGTACATTCTTTGTGATATTTTCTACTGATTTCTTGTAAAATTAGTCATATAATTAAATTAACTATTTTAAAGAACTACAAAATTAGATCTGTAGGAATATATGCAGCGAAAACATACGAAATCACAAGACTTGTATGAAAAATTAGATAATTTGTACGAAAAAATAGATAATTTTAATTAAAAAACGTGGTTAAGAATTACTAACCTCTTGAAGTCGATGCATAGTTCGTCCATAACAGAGTTATCCATATTTGCAATCTTCTACTAAAATCGGATTAATTTTCAATGAAGACTTGTGTGGACAAATTAGTTTTTTGGTTCAAAAAAAAGTGAGTTCATCGGTGAAAGCTCTTTCCCTTATATCCACGTTTTTCAACAGAAAGTGAAAAACGTGTGGGAGTAGTTTTCTCCAAAAAAAGGATCTGCACATTTTGGGAGGTTTATCCCATTCAAAAACGTGTTACAATCTTATTCTAGAAGTCCAAACAGTCAAAACATGTAAGTTTTTTTTTTTTTTGATTTTCCATTCGATGTTCGGTACATGCATTGGAGCCCGACTATATTCAAATTCGCACTGGAAAATCCCACATTGGGGGGTAAAGCGCTCCCTAACAAAGACGATTTCATACCTAGGGGGACTCGAACCCGAGACCTCTGGTTAAAACATGTAAGTTTTAACGCTTCTAGAATTTCTTTTTCTTTTTCAAAAATTAATTAATTAATCAAGTATACTAGGGACAACATATTTAATAATAGAGGCTTTCAATTATAGTATTAATTCGTAAATGATTGAATTAATACCATAATAAATTACAGACTATTGTACTAAAAATTCGTAATTGTACTTTTTGATTTAATTTCAAAATCTAACATTAAATCTTATTTAACTCCTCATATTAGAACTATCGATACCAATTAATTAAAGTAAATTTTTGATAATTTAATTCGTTGATTAGTTTAATCTTTTATTATTATGCTTAACTTATTTCATGTGACGGATATAAAATTCACTTGCAGGGTTTTCACATGAAAACTTATAAGCAATCATAAAGGGACATTATCGATCTCAAGGTCGAGACATGGATTCTATCACCTAATTATATTTCACTAATGTGATTTGTTATCATCCAATCTATCAGGAATGTATTGACCCACGATAGTGTCTCACCTTTTTCTTAACCTATCATATAATATAGCTGTGTCTTTAGCTAGATCCTTTATAAAAGGAGAAATGTAATTTAAACTTCATGACGTAAGTGCTTACGTCATATTACATTATTTGACCTGGGGCCCTCTACTTTATGAAAGTTTTATAATAATTCAAATAATTTCAACTTTAATAAAGTTGACATCTGACGTCTTGTCCTCTACTCTTTAGCAATCTCCTTTCCTTTGGACTTGTCCGAACTAGAAGATTCTTCTATCTGGTTCTTGAACTGTTGTAGAAACATTTCAATGTCCATTTATTCTGTGCTATGAATACTCTGAGAATCTCCTGCTACACAGTTGTCTTCTTCTTCATTAGAAGTGGTCATGGATATATTATCTGAGAATTCTATACCCATATTTTTTGCTAAATCTTTTTTAACTTCTTCCATATATGATGCAAGGAGTTCCGATTTAGAAATAGTCCCTTGTTTCATCTGTAATTTTCTGGTTATATGTTTAAAAGGACTAATATTATCATTTTCCTGTATAACTTCTGTTTGGTTTTTGCTAGTCTCAATAGCCACATTAATTGAGTCTATTATCTCGCGTTCATGAAGTTTTCCCTCCATATCTCTCTGGAGTAATTTACTTCAAAATTTTATATGAAATTTCCTTTTTAAGCAAGGAAACCCTTCTTCATTTGTATGAACTTATATGGTCCATTTCATTATCCATGGGATATAAAATTCTATAAAGAAATACATTAAGGATATTCCCTTAAAATATATGTCTTCTTGTTGTAATCTTATTATTTTGGGCGAAACATCAACCCATTCAGCATATAATTTTTTATAATCCTCTGGAAGGATATTCAAGGTTGGGCCATATAAAGTCCACCACTGACAGAACCAATTTGGTATATGTTGTCTGAAAACATTTGAACATATTTTGATGAACCATGAATGCTTCTTATTAGCATTCTCATATAATAAGGCTTTATTAAAGCTCTCAATGTAGTCCCAGTAATTAAACTTAACAGCTATTCTTTGTTCCGGATGGGTGTATTCATTTTCCTTCATCGTACTGATTCCCCATTCTTCTGGGGTAAATATCTTTTTTATAATAATTTTTGAAAAGTTATAAACTTTCTTGGTATTTGCTGGGAAAAAATGCTGGAATTCAGCAGACCCAATAGATGAGAGTATAATCTCATAATGCATTCTATATTTATATGTTGGGACAACATATGATGCCGTATCAAAATATCTTGACATGATTTGCCAAGGATCCTCTCTCCATTGTAAATCTCTTGGCTCAAGAAGAAGTATTACTTCATCTTTCTCATTTTTATCATATATCTCAATAGTTTCACCTACTTCGTCATTGACGACAGCTGAATATGATGGTGGTGCATTATTCTGAGGTTGCCTTGATTGTATAAAATTCATGAATTCTCTATACATTGGATGTTCGGTACTAATTCCCGAGATACCTGTAGAAGTACCTGTAGAGGTACCTGCAATGTTTGAGGCTATTAGCCTCTGATTTCCAAATTGAGCCAGAATATTATTTCTGCTCATGGATGCTCTTCATCTTCCTCTTCCTCTATTAGAGGAAGAACTTCCCGATGGCCGCATTATCCTGTATTCAGAAAATAAAGAATTATTAACTCAAATATTCTCTAGTAAGGAAATCGGAAAGACTATTCTCTGTTCCCTTCTTATAATGTATCTCAAAATCAAATGGTGCTAATAAAGCTTGCCATCTTGCAAACATTTATTTAGAAACATCATGTTTTACATCTTTATTAAAGATGAATTTAGCTGTTTGACAATCAGTTTTTATAATAAACTTTTGACTATGGCTAGAATTTCTTTAGCTACAGTAGCATAATTTTTTTGACTATTATTTCATTTTCCTGAATAGAATTGTATAAGGTATTCTTGTTTTTCAGTCGGAGAGATTTGTTTTAAAATTCCCCCATAACCAATATCAGAGGCATCTGTCTCCACTATTTTTTGCCAATTTGGATTAGCCAGAGTGAGACATGGTAGGTTATTAACCTTTGCCTTAATATGCTTGACTGCTTTTGTATGATTATCAGTCCAAGCTTTAGGGCTTTTTCTTAACCTATCATATAATATAGCTGTGTCTTTAGCTAGATCCTTTATAAAAGGAGAAATGTAATTTAAACTTCCTAAGAAACGTTGAATCTGAGTTTTACCAGTAATAACGTCAGGAAATTTAGACGCAAACTCAATACTTCTCTGAATTGGAATAATTTTTCCTTTTTCAATATTATGACCCAAGAATCTAACATTGATTTGGAAAATATGCATTTTTGGTCTAGATATAACCAAACCATTTTGAATTATAATTTTCTTGAATAGGTCAAGATGCTTAAAATGCATTTCTAGGGTTTTTGAGAATACTAAAATATCGTCTATATAAACAATGATAAAATTGCTAAAAGGGTTAAAAATATCATTCATAATTTTTTGAAATTCAGAAGGGGCATTTTTTAACCCAAAAAGCATAACATTCCACTCATATTGTCCCATTGGGACGTTAAAGGCTGTTTTATATTTATCTTTTTCTGAAATTTGAATTTGCCAATATCCTGATTTTAAATCAAATTTTGAAAATATTATAGCTTCATGAAGTCTATCTAATAAATCTTTTTTATTAGGAATAGGATATCTAATCCATTTCAAAACTTTATTTAGGGGTTTATAATTTATGACAAGTCTGGGTACCCCTCTTTCTTGCTCTGCGTGCTTATTAACATAGAAAGCAGTGCAAGACCATGGAGATTTTGAGGGTCTTATTAATCCCTTTTGAAGAAGAGTATCAATCTCTCTTTTACATAAATCCAAATATTCTGAATTCATTTGGCAAGGTCTTGCCTTAGTGGGAATATTATCCTCAGAAAATTCTTCCTCATAAGGAAGACTTACCACATGTTTTTTCCTTTCCCAAAATACATTTGGGTGATCTCCACATATCTGTAGGGAGAATTGATTCTTTAAAATTTCAATTTTTTCTTGGATCTTAGGATTTTGTAAAGTTTCTTCTATAGTAAGACTACAAATCTCACTTTTAAGAAAATCGATTTGTTTATTTTTAAAAAAAATCATATCTTTAACTTCATTAACGAATTTTGAGAATGGTTGAGATATAAAATCTATTCTCATTTTTCTTCCTTCAAAGGTACCTGTTATTCCAGTCTCATCCCAGAGAGTTATGGGATAAATATGCCAGAAAAAAGGCATTCCTAAAATAATTTCGTTAGAAATGTTTTTTATTAAAACAAAACTTTCAGGCATACATATATTATTTATACAAATATATGCTTTAGAAATTTTATATTCAATATCCATTTTATGACCACTAGCATTTCGAAGACTATGAGTAGTTTTCTTAAAATATTTTGATGGAATTAATCCTTCCTGAATGCAATTTAAATCAGCTCCGCTATCAATAAGAGCAACAAAATCTTTTTTTAAGTTATAATCAATAAAAAACGTTATTTTTGCCAAAGGTCTATGAGCCGTAATTAGCTCGATTGTCTCTAAAAATAAATTCTTATTACTTGTAAATTCACTAGAGATATCAGGAAAATTATCTTCAGGGATGTCAGGGGGGTTACTATCAACCATAACCTGTTTCCCATTACCTTTATTTTCTATATGACTAATTCTCTCATCAAGAACCATATTATGATTCTTCATAGAAGATATTTCTTTTTTGAGATTATTAATCTCCTCAATCATATCTTGAATTGTAGTGGGAATATGATCCCTTTGAGACCTAAGTTTTATCTGTCTCTGTACTTCTGCCATGGTATAAGCATTATGATGAGCGGTATTATTTTTAGGAATACTAGTATTATTAGTGGAAGTGCTAGTATTACCAATTTTGTCAATAATTTGGGATCTCAGCGTTGGATCATCAATTATCTTGAGAATTTTCATCCAATTATCATTACTGATAACATTGATATTCAAGTCTTTGAACTGAGAATATCACTGATAGAATTCATCCTTGTCTTTATTATCACAAGGTTGGCCAATCTGGCAAGACGTACATTCTTCCTCTGATGATGACATGTAATCTTCTTCATGAAGAACTTTTAGGTCTTCACTTGTAGAGGATTCTTCTCCATCACTATTGTTTTGGCTAGAATTTTCCGAAGAAGAGTTAAGGAGGATTTTATATAAAGAATCCTTAATATTATCCTCTAGGTCAAGGTTTTTAATCTTATCCTTGACTTTGCAATCTCTTGCATAATGGCCTATTCTACCACATTTGTGGCAAGCATTTGGTCTATAATTCTTATAAAACTCTTTTTTCCCTTTATAATCCATTTTTCTTTTTTCACGCTTGTCTAAGCGTTTCTTTTTCCTGTGTTGCCTATAAGGTTTTTCCTTATAATCTCTTTTTCCTCTATGTCTATTAGTCTTTTTAGAGGATTCAGACATGTCTATTGCGAATTGCTCACAAAATTCTCCTAATTGTTGTTTTTCATTCAAGTGATATCTCTTTATTTGTTGATTCAACTTGATCTCGTTGCATAAAGAGAGACCTTCTTGGGTACAAACACTTATAAGCTTTTCATAGGTATACTCATCGTAATTAATACTCACCCCATCTCCTCTAAGGGCTTTCCTAACCCTTTCTGCAAATAAAGCAGGGAGTCCGTCTATAAACTTGGATTTCCAATGAGAGTTATTACACTCGGGTAATTCCATTACTCTGGATAAAAAAATGTCCTTGTACCATCTAAAAGACGTGAGGGTTTTACATCTAAGGTTTTGGAGCATAGTCCTAATGGTCTCACTATTGTCTGACCATTTACCAGAAAAATGTTCTATAACGGTTAGGACCAAGGTGTAGACTACATTTGGAATCATTCCACTTTTGTCCTTAACAGCATTTAAAATGGCCATTCGTTGAGATTCTGAGAGATAATTATCCCACCATCCTTTTAATTGGCCTGTAAATCCAGCAATAATCATGTTAGCTGTATCCTTTTCAGAATTCTTATTGGCCTTTCAAATCGTACTATACATAAGAATTCTGTGTGCCAGTGTATAAATCTGTCTGTCAGTAAAACCATCAATATTCCATTCATAAATTTCTGTCCCACTAAAACTGTTAAAGACATAATATTCTTGTTCTTCAAGAAGGATGTCTTGAGGAGTTGGTCTAGGATAATAGTACATCCTTTGAACTTGTTTTCTAGCATGTTTTTCTGAGATTTTATTAATCTCATTTGGAGTATTCCTATCAGTGGCCTCATTTTCACTTAGTATATTTAATCCTTCAAACCTTTCTTGAAGCAACCTTTCAATATTATCAAGCTTTGATAATTTAAAATCCTTAATCTCTGGAGGGGGTTGGATAGTAGGAGTAGCCTTCACCTTCCCTTTATTAGGGATTTTGGACTTCTGTAATTCAGAACATAAATGACTAATTTTATCATGTAAAGAGAGAATATGTTCTCCTAAAATGTTCACATAAACATTCGTGTAATTGTTTTGTCTTATTAACATTTTAACATGCTTAGATGTAATAAGAGCAGCAAATGCAGTAAAATATACAGTTTTATTATCTTTTTCAATTTGAAAAGATTGTTGAGGAGGTAGGAGAGATTTGGTAATTGTACCATCAGATAATTTATAATCTTGTTCTAACATAAAAATATAGTTATAAACATATTTTATCATGAACCATGGTACAAATGCTATAGCTTTATTTACTTTAGAAATCATTATAAAATCTTCTTGAAAATATGTATGTTGAGCATTATTGAAATTTTTGAAAAACCATTTTCTAAATGATTCCCATTTGGGCTGAAACAATTCATTTGAAATTTTCTTTCTTACCGGTGATCCCGGTCTAAAATCAATAAGTTCTGATCTATCTATGTAAATCATTTGGAAAGTCCATTTCGGATAAAGTAGGGTCCATATCAGGGGTAACTATATGATTTTCAATTTTGATATTATCAACTCTTTTTCCCTCTCTCATATCAGAGGTAGATACTCTAGAATTATCTTCTTCTCTAATCTGAGAAGTAGACGCTCTGGAAGGCATATCAACAATATAATTAGTAGGAGATATATAAGATGAGTTAGATCTAAACATTCTAGAAGAAAAGCCTATATTATCAGCATAACTCATTAACAAATTTTGGTCAGTGAATTTAATTCTCACCGTCCCATCAGGAGTTTGCTCAATGTCAGAAATATCAGGATTTATATTATTTTTGGGTGGAACAGCCTCTTCGATCACCCACTCTTTAGGAAAATTATTTTCATCTCATTTAATAGGCCTTCTAGTTATAACTTTAGACTTACTAAAATTTGTTTCTATAAGAATCGTTTCATTTTTAAAATCCATGATTTTACACATAGGGTTCAAAGTATATAATGGTTTATAGTAAATTCTATAACAAATACATATAACTTCAGTACCAGACAAATAATCATAACCATGTAATTTTATACTTAATATTAAAGTATTCAGAGAATTCTCATCATTCAAAGAAATTTGCAAATTAGGATAGGCGTTAAAATAAACAGGACCATAGGCTAAACTGGTTTGAACCGTCCCTATAAGGAATTTTTTCCAGTTCTGATTTCTGCCATCCCTTAGAGCTGCTATGAAGCTTTCAGGTAAACCTCTCAAAGTGAGTGGCTTAAAGGCAACTTGTACTAAACCAATATGCATAAATCTATGAGTTTCCCTATAAGGGGCAAAATCACTTTCAGACAGCAATCTAAAAGTACCATGATCAGAGTCCATCGTAATAGTTTCCTCTGTGGTTTTTACAATTTGTTTAAATCCTATTTTTTCAAAAGTACCCATTTGGTATATAACCTTGGGTTGGATTTTTGGAATCGTCCATTTATTAAGAAGATCCAGTTGTTGAGGCATATCATATTCCTCTTTTCTACTGTTTTTAACCGTAGTATGCTTCTTAATGATGTTCATAAAAATAAGACGTGTTGGACTACTAACACCTACTACTATCAATAACATGGCTCTGATACCAACTAATGGTAGGATCGCTTCGATGTAACTACAGGTTCGTTTACGACTCATATAATCTAGGAATGAAAAGAACTTTTACGGTTCTAATCTAGCCCAAATAAACGCCTCCACATGGCTGACATGACCCTAACCAGGAACTCCGGACTAAGCCAAGTTCTTTCTATCCCTTGACTATACTACCTCGACCTCAGAGACATCGGAACAATCTTTTTCTAACCATGTCTTAATAGTTGCAGTTGCTGTTAGTCCAACACGAGTTGTTTAGCCTATCATTTAGGCTACAAAATCTTTAAAATGATTAAGGAAAATAAGAAATGGAAGAGAAATACCTTAACTGGGGATCAGTGATTCTTCAAATTACAAAATATCCACAATAATTTTATTTCCAGAGAGAGAGTAATATTCGAAGGGTTGGCTGAAGTCTGCCTTCTATATACAATAAGTAACCCTTTTATAGAAGGGATTGACAGAAAAATTTAAACTTCATGACGTAAGTGCTTACGTCATATTACATTATTGGACCTGGAGCCCTCTACTTTATGAAAGTTTTACAATAATTCAAATAATTTCAACTTTAATAAAGTTGACATCTGACGTCTTGTCCTCTACTCTTTAGCATATTAGTAAAATTTAAAACAAGATAAATAAATGTTACATGTTTCAAGTGCAAGGAGTATTACTAATAATATAAGTTATTTGTGATTCATTTCTTATCCAAAAGTTTTGAAAAATATATTTCAATTTTTTTTATCTTTTATAATCAAATTTGTGAATAAACATACTCAATAAAAATGTTAATATTCTTTCCTAAATTTAATAAAATTAATACATACTTTTAGTAATTATATTTTTATATATTTAATTACTAACATTCGTCAATTTTTTTTGTTTAAATTAAGCTTTTAACTCCCTAGTACAATAGAAATTAATGCAAGTTGATATTTATCTTATATTTCTACGGTACAGAAGATTTAAATGTTTGATCAAAAAACACAAAATTATATCTACAAACTAAATCGTATTACAAGCATATTTAATAGTGTAGTGTATCATTTTTTTTTGATTTCTTATTTAGTGTCTGATACGTTAGAGTTCAATTACATTAAATTCACACCAAATAAAAGGCTCATTTAGAAAAAATGCTCCATGTCAAAGACTTTTTATCACCCAAAACTTAAAGTCGAGACCCTTGATTAACATCATTTTCTTAAATGAATCTCCATATTAATTATGGGAAAAATATGTAAAGAATGATAAAAGCCAACGCCCAACGGTAACCTGGGTGGGGGCACTTGGGAAAAGAAAGACAGTAACATTAACATGTGGGGCAAAGGAAGTCCAGCCTGGACCCTGGAGCCTTGTAACGGGCCGGCATTTATTCCCAAAGAAGAAAAGTTAAGCAACGAAAAATATAAAGTAAAGATCCATACTTGTACTTGAAAGAATACGTTAGTTAACGTGCTTCGCTTTCTTCAATACTCTTTATTGCTATTCATAACAAAAAATAAAAAGACATCCCTACCCTCACCGTCGGAGAATTATTTTTCCGATCCGCTTCTGCAAGTGTCAATTTCCAACTTGTCAATGGCGGAGGAATTTGTGAAATCAGTTGAAGATGGTGTACATCTAGCGAAAAGGATTTATTTCGGCAAGGACAGGGCTGTTGCGCCGCCGAAGCCCATGACGGCGATGGATAAAGCGTCACACTCTTACCTGCCGGAGTCACCTATGTTGTACGCTGTGATTGGTGATCCTGCTATCGTTGATAACCCGGATATTCCAAGCTATCAGCCTCACGTGCACGGCCGCTGTGATCCTCCTGCTTTGATTCCTCTTCAGATGAACGGGATTTCACTTGAAGCTGATTGTTATTTGGATACCGCGTTCATCACTGTCACGGGATCATGGCGTGTGCATTGCGTCATGGGTAGCCGTACCTGCGACTGTCGTATCGCCGTCCCCATGGGTGAAAAGGTAATTTTCTCTTCCGAGTTACCCATAAAGTTTCTCCTTATGACTTCTGTGATGCCTTTTTTAAAATTAATAAAGTCGAGATCGCATAACCAATCAAAAAGGAAAAAGAAAGAAAGTAGAGATCGCATAAAGCTGTCAGTCTTCGAGAAAGAAAAAACCTTCTCCCTCTACTAGGTTATATATTATGAACAGTGTAATTTTTTTTTTACACTATTGGTGTAGTTTAATCTTTAATTTAATAGTTAAAAGGTCCGAATTCCGAATTTTCGAGGTAATCGGATCAGGTTTGCCATAAGAAGTTACTTGTAGGTTAAGATTATCTCAACTTAATGGTGTAAAATGAAATTATTATAAACTGTTGGTACACAATCTTAATCTCTTAGGAAATGTTTAATCCTGGGATAATTGGTGTGATGAATAATCGAATGGTAACATGGTAATAGGAATCTTTTGACTGCTTACGAATATCTTTCAGGTGTTCTCTCTTAGTAGGACAAAAATTACAGATTGCTGAAGCTGGTAGTAATATGCTCCAGTCTTTGTGAATAATTTATTTCCTCAGAAAACAATGAGATTTCTAATTTTGCCCAGAAAATTAAGAATACATTTGGATTTTTGTTAAGTTTGTATTATAATCTCCTCGCTAGCTTCTGAATTTTAGAGGCAATGTAGCAATGTCTAGTTGTGAGGTATAGCATGTCTAGCTGATAGGTATGTTCCCCATTCTGGTTCTCTGTATTAATGGTTGCAAAGAATGGTGGTGTTTCTTCTTTCTTCTCCTGTGTTCTTTTTTTTGGTTGAAGGAGATCCCTTTTCATCTTTTTGTTGTGAGAAGAAATAAAACATAATTTAGTCCATTTGATGCTTTTATGACGTGAAGCAAAGAGGCGACACAAACTAGTTGGAATTAAGGCTTTGCTATTTTTCTAACATTTACATTAGGCCCGGTGTTTGTCAGGAAGAAATTGTACGTTTTGTATAAGGATAAGTGTGAGAGTAAGAGAATCTCTAGTATTTGAGAGCCTCTAATTTGCCTTAAAAGTCAGGTTTTTTGTATTGGAATGAAACGGACATGAGTAGAGCAGAATGGACATAGAGGATTCATATAGCTGACCCAACTATTTTGGGAAAGGGGAGTTGTTGATGATTGATGGGTGCTTTCATGACATGGGAGTTGACAGCATGACAAAGATCTGATCAACTGTGTCTCATTAAATATGTTGTCAGCGGAGTTGTTGATGATTGATGTGCGCTTTCATGACATGGGAGTTGACAGCATGACAAAGATCTGATCAACTGTGTCTCATTAAATATGTTGTCAGCGGAGTTGTTGATGATTGATGTGCGCTTTCATGACATGGGAGTTGACAGCATGACAAAGATCTGATCAACTGTGTCTCATTAAATATGTTGTCAGCGGAGTTGTTGATGATTGATGTGCGCTTTCATGACATGGGAGTTGACAGCATGACAAAGATCTGATCAACTGTGTCTCATTAAATATGTTGTTGGCATGACATCGATCTCAACTGTTGTCTCATTAAAGTTTTGCTTCTTATTTGTTATCAAGAAATATGTATTTTCTGCTTATGTTAAATTCTGAATCCTCCTCGCCTCATGTTTTTTTGTTTCACAAAAGTGAAACATTGCTGATTGTTTGTTCTCAAGTGATGAATTATTTGGCTAACAGGGTTCAATTCTAGGTGTCGAGGTTGAGTTGCCCAGGAGATCTTACAGCACTAAAACAGTTATCGTGGATGATGAAAGCGAAACAGAAAAGGTAGCCAAAATTGAAGATGGATGCTTTCTGAATCCCCACATTTTTACCCTTACAATACCACAGGTAAATTTATCACTGTCCTATATAACCCACTCTCTTCCTCATTATTGTTCATTTTGATGATGTACTTACCTCTTTAGGTGGATGGTGGAGCCAACATCTCTGTCACGATTAGATGGTCTCAGGAGTTATTATATTGCAATGGCCAGCTAACCTTGGACGTACCCTTTAGTTTCCCGGACTTCGTCACTCCAGCTGGAAAGAAGATCTCTAAAAAAGAAAAGATACAGCTTAATGTTAACTCTGGTCCTGGAACAGAAGTTATATGCAAGAGCACTAGTCACCCTCTGAAGGTGTGGCCTGTTATATAGTCCACTAATTTATAGTTTTGTGGTTGATGAACAATTGTGACATCAGGTTATATTTGTTTTGTTGTTAGGAGCGACAACGTCAGGCAGGAAAGTTGGGCTTCTTTTATGAATCTGAAGTCCTAAATTGGTCAAGTGGTAACTTTGTTTTTTCTTACATGGTAGGTCTTACATGAATTTGTGTTGATCATATAATATAAAACATAGTTCTAACTTCCTGGAAAGGAAGGTCAAACTATTAGCCACTAGGGTAGCTATCTTGCTATTTTTAGCTCCAGCATATTAAAGTGATATTTTCTATAAATCTGTTCACAATTTGGGGAGTGAGAAACTCTTTCATCCATCACCACTTTGTTTTCAGGTTTCCTCAAGTCATACTTATGGCAGTGTACTTTTGCAATCACCCCCACCACTTGACAGTGACCAGAGAGAGATGTTTTGCTGCTCTCTTTTTCCGGGAGACCAGCAGTGTAGGAAGGTTGGTACTCTTTATCGTTTTCTTACGTTAACCTTTGCATTTAAAATTTGTTCTCCAAAAGTTTATTTTTATGACAATTTTAAAGGAGGTCAATGGAAATCTGTTAGTTATACTTCTATATTCAGCATCTATCGATTCCTATGATGTTCCATCCTCATGCCAGATTGCTAGTTTCTCTTGAGTTGCTAAACGATAGGTTGATTGTGAGGTTCAACTAAAAAATATTTGCGGTTATCGGTACATGGTCATGCATATTCATGCCCAACTCACCTGGTTTATCTAGAAGATTGCTTGATTAGCATTAACTTTACGAAGGTGGAAAAATAAGATACCACAGCAATAACATTTATTATTTCCATATTATCTGAGTTTATATATCATCTGTGAAGGAATGATCAACCAATAACATGTAGACGTGATCATGCATATTCATGCCCAACTCACCTGATTCTCCTAGAGCATTACTTGATTAGCATTTGCTTTTCGGAGGTGGAAAAATAAGATACAAGAGCAATACCATTTACTATGTTCGTATTTATTTGAGTTTTTATATCATCTGCGAAGAAATGATCAACCAATAACATGTAACAGGAAGTAGGTAATCTTGTACTTGCCGAATATTTTGACTTGTTTTTTCATTATCTCTTTCTAAGTCACTCTTATTGCTTAAGAAGGGCTATTATATATATGAAGTGGCAATGCTCTTCTTGTACTTATTAAAGAAAAACTTTCGTCGTTGTCACTTGAAATTTTTGACAGGTGTTCAGAAAGGAAGTGGTATTTGTTGTTGATATAAGTGGGAGCATGAAGGGAAAACCAATTGAGGATACCAAACAAGCGCTTTGTACGGCCTTGTCAAAACTTGATTCTCAAGATCTGTTCAATATAATAGCTTTCAACAGCGAAAAGTATCTTTTTTCATCATCACTCGAGTTGGCAACCAAGAAGGCTATTGAAAACGCAACTGAGTGGATTGGAACAAATTTTGTTGCTGGTGGTGGCACAAATATTTTGAAACCATTGACACAGGTCATACCCGTTTTTAGATAACTGTCTCAGGTTATATTATTTTTTTTCATCTATTTTAGTTAGTTGCAAGCTATACTTTTTGTATGTTAATCGTCTCATCTATTTAGTTGGAGTAAATGATCTATCTGAGATAGTATCAAGCTTCTACTTTTGGTGAAAAACATGAAGAATGAAAAGAAAATATAACAGTGATCTGCTCGGTATTTGTATAAATTGCTTCCATATGAGCTGAATATCAAGGTTATATAATGAACAGAACCACCGAGGTTATTCTTCTTTTGCACCAATAACAGTTGCTATAAACAGTGACATGCAACTGAAATACTTATTGTTCTCCAAACTTGTACATGAACCAGGACATTGAGTCTGTCATATAGTAATGCTTATATCAAATTTTTATCTATGGTTATAAAATGATTCAAGGGTGAATTTGTTGGTTTGCATGGTTGCTTTAGTTACTTCATGTGCATTTTCTGTGACTGCATCTAGTTAGACACTAGGCTAGGAGTGCAATTTACGTGACGTTCTATTCAAACCTATGATCGACAAAAACGTTTTGGGTGTCAGCTAATATTTCTTGTCTGATTGAGTTATAACCTATGATCGACGAGAAGTTTTGGGCCAGTATTTTTAGATATTCACAATCGATCATCCCCTCTCAATGTGTGAGATGCTATTTAATGACACTGGTTTCATTCAAAATATATCTTTAGGATACTACGGGCCTAGTTGTTAGTTGAATATCGTTCAAGCATTTGGAAAGGAGAAATAATATCCTTTTGTTTTTTTTCATAAGTATATAAATGAAAAGAAAACATGTAGTCTCTAACAAGAAATATTAACAACAACATACATTCATCTTCATCGCTTACTATTCCTAGAATGTTGAGTTCATGATATTGAAGTTCTACTGAATTCGTAGAACTTTATCATATTTGTAATTTTCTGACAAATCTAAGACAACACTTTTACCTTTATCAGGCCATGGAGATGTTTTCCTATACCCAGCAACACATTCCTATTATTTTCCTTGTCACTGATGGAGCTGTTGAAGATGAAAGACACATCTGTGATGTTCTGAAGAGTCATCTGATGCAAAACCAAATGATATCCCCCCGGCTTTACACATTTGGCATAGGTATATATCTGGAAGAAGCATTGCCTCCTCCAAAGCTCTCCCACTCACCCCCGCCCGTAAGGAAAGTATTTTGGTAGAGGCAATGCATTCATCTCCAATTTTAACCTGACTAATATTTGCTCAAAAATCTTGCTAATCTACGTAATGATATTTTTCATTTCATCACATTTTCTGTATGCGTCCAAGCTCGGTAAGAACGTGCTTTTGTAGGTTGTCTGAATGTTTTGAGGATGTAACTTCAAATTTTGCCAATGCATCCCATTAGACACCTAAATCATGATGGTCTTAGATTTGGGGAGTTGACATCTTTTTGTTTTTTACTTAGATTCTAGGGATCTGAATTGAATCATTTGTCCTTTGCAGTAGATTTATGCTCTTAATAACCAATTCTAACATGACTAATTTCAGGATTGTTCTGCAACCATTACTTTCTCCGCATGCTTGCAGTGATGAGCCGTGGCCACTATAATGCTGCTTATGATGTTGGTAAGTATAGTGATTCCTACAGCATTTTGCTATTTAAATCTTTTCCCCTAATATAAGCTCTTACAACAAGACTGAAAGATGGGATTATAATTATTATTTTTCGTTTCAAGGATTAAAATAATTTGATTTGCTTCAAGATGAATTACTTTTTGTTCTGGACATACTAAATAGGAGTCACTTTTACAAGGTTTACTTTTATAGGATCATTTAGTCATCATACTCAACTTGATATAGATAGTGTTACATTTCCTGCATTTTCTCGTGACTAATTGTATGCAGTTGTTGAATTATGTTTGGTGGTCATGTACAGATTCCATTGAACTTCGTATGGAACAGCTGTTCTCCAGGGCATCATCCGTCATTCTTGCGAATATTGCCTTTGAGAACTTTGATGGTGTTGAAGAATTTGAGGTGCGCAAGTGAGGATATTTGTTCTTTTATTGATAGTTCTTGGATGGATCACAATTATGATAGTGCTGCTAACATTTAACTAATAACAAATCTAATCAGTTACAAGATTCCTACATCGTTTTACTGGAGGGGTCCTACGAATAAATTTTTGCCTACATATAATATGGATATAACTTTAGTATGATCTGCATGCTTTATTATTATATGTCGTTTAAGTTTCGTGCTGTTTCCTACATGAATTCATGCCTCCTAAGGAAACTACCCTTAAATTTCAATAGGTGTTTCCCGTTCCAGTTCCAGACCTTTCATCCGAAGGTCCATTAGTGTTGTCAGGCAGATACCGAGGAGTATTCCCCGAGACGCTTAAAGCTAAAGGAGTCCTTGCAAACTTGAGTAACTTCTCCCTGGATCTGAAAGCTATACAGGCAAAGGACATACCTCTTGATAAGGTAACATAACTGTCTTAGATACAAAGTGAATCACAAACAGGATAACTTTTACCTCTTGAATCTGCATATTTCCTCCCAAGAAGAGCAAGTACAACGAAAGAATCATCTAAATGTTACTTTAGTAGCTGTACTGGCCTTATATTGGTGGGCATTCATGAACCTTTGCACATTTGTTGAAGGCTGTGGAAGACTTGGTGAAGGCAATCATGGTCTGAGTGTTAGTATTCAGCTGTGAGATTTTTAGAGCTTCAACTACTACCATGTCTTGTGCTGAGTTCTTTGGTTGACTATACATATACATCAATGCCTTTTTGACGGGACTTTAGCAGTTTAACAGTTCAACCATAATATCCTTAATTTGGCTGCTGAGAATATTTTCTGGCTTTTCTGCTGCCTACTGAATTACTCTATCCGTTAGTGGAAGTGAAAATACTAGATTTAAGAGGATACATTGATTCAATTGTTTTGTATGTTCAATGTGCAGGTGTTGGCAAGGCAACAGGTTGAACTACTTACAGCTCAGGCCTGGTTGACTGAAAATAAGGACCTTGAACAGAAGGTTGCTACCACCTCTTGTATTACATTGGAACACCTAGATGGATTGTTCTGACCTGCTAATTTTTGTCCGTGTATGACTTGATTGTTTTTTATTAGAGTTTTTACCATCCTTCTACTTGCAGATAGCACAAACAAGTATACAGAATGGCGTCATTTCTGAGTATACACGGATGATATTAATAGAGACTGATAGAGGCAAAGTAGTCACTGAATCAACCTCCAAGCGGAAGGTAGGGAGCTTACTGATAAAAATGAATTGTGTTTACACTAGATCTAGCAGTTTTGAGCAGTCAATTGTAAGCAGAGTATACTTGAAAAACAAGTCCAAATAGCTATTTTCTAATTTTATTTGGTACATTTAAAATGTCTTTTTACTGGTATCGACTTGAGTTGTGCCATATGCAGTAAAACAATGAAGTTGCCACAATAGGCATAAATAGTCTTAATGTGATTTGAAAGATTATCGCACCCCATTGTAGTTTTTCTTTAACCAAAGCTTAATGAAGCAGGTTTCCACTGCTCCTAAGAAGATTGAAGAGCCTAAATTGCAGAAAAAGATATTTCTACAGAATCTTGGGGCTGGTTTTGGTAACTACAGTGCTACAGTTGAAAATATTCCTCCTGGAGCCACCGAGACAAAACCTGAAACAGCAGAGATTCTAGCGAAGGCAGCATCTAATTGCTGCGGAAAGATGTGCGACATATGCTGTTGTATGTGCTGTATACGGACGTGTTCAAAGATGAACGATCAGTGTGCAATTGTGCTGACACAGTTCCTGGGTTCCTTGGCATGCTTAGGTTGCTTCGCTTGCTGTGAATTATGCTGTTCTGGAAATGATGGATGAGAAAGTTATTGCATAGCTTCCCTGCAATCCTGTTGTATATTGTGTCAAATGTGAGTTTCATCCGATTTTCCTAGTTTACATTCAGTGTATTATTATGGTTCTTGTGAATAGTATGTATTTATCTACACAGAAATTTTACCAATTGCTTCACTGTAATGATGTAGAAATACAACATTTGCATGTTTGATAATCACAGAAGAATAACGTTGATAAGACATGATTGTTTGCCGGAAAAATTGTGCGCGCGCAAACTAAGTTAAAGTTTGTAAAATGCGGGTTAAAGGCAAGTGAAGTAGGTTTGATTGCGCTTCCTTTCTTCTTTGGCTAGGAACTATTATTAGAAGAAGATAAAAATAATATTGAAGACTGAAAGTAAAATTGCATTGTTAATATCAAGATTTGAAGATCAAAGACGAGAGAGATTATCTATTTAGAAATTGAGATAGCTTGTTACGAATGAGAAAAATGAGATGCCTTTTACTCTCATGCAATGGTTTATTTTTAAGGGCAAAATTGCTTGGATAAACTTACAAAAAGGCTAGTAGATCCTATTAAAAGTCTATCATAGATAGCACTTAAGTACTATCACGTGGCCATAGGTTGTTAGCACATGTTTGAAGGTTGATTAGTGATAGTTTTGTTATCATTGTACTTTGTGCCTCGAATAAAATGGAGAGTCCGACATTGACGACATCGCTTTCCACGGGCCAAAGTGGGTGTCAGTTGGGTCCTGAGACTTCCTTCGTCATCATTGAGGAACTCCTAACTACGAAGTCTATTGTGGTCCAATATATGAACCACGAAACAAGTTCAAACTTCTTCTAGAATAGTTTTCGGTGTGAAATGAAATTTATATGATATATGGGTGATTTAAAAGATGAATATAAATATTTGATAGTGTTCAATTCATTTTAGTAACGAACAAAACAAATAGGATTGATTATGTATAACAATTTCATCACTATATCAAAAGGTTTTTTTGTAAATATATTGATAAGATAGCTTGGTGTCCAAACATAAATAATTATGATCCTTACTGTGTACATAAGAAATTGGGTGGGTATAAGGAATATAACAAAAAGGTTTCCTAGGTCATAAAATAAACTAATAAAAGGCAGACAAGAACAATTTGATTCTTTAAACAAGCAGGTTTGACTTCTTTTTTAGCACCCTAATTCTCTTGTTGGCTTTGATAACATGAAATAAAATAGAGAAAAAGACCTTCAAGAATAAATAAATAAAACTATTTCAAGAGACAAACTCCAGTGAACCCCTTTCCTCCCATTCATTGCCCTTTGAAAGAAGGCAATAAAAAAGAATGTAATGCTCTAATCGAAGTGAAGACTTTCAACATTCATGCTATTTGAAAGAGCCTTCAACATGGAGTAGCGACTCCATAACGTATACAAAGAGTAAGGGATTTATGAATATCATCCCAATTCTGGAGGTTTGGAACCCTGAGTATAGTGTTTCAGGTGTAGCAGAAAAAGAAGTTGTACGTGAAACAATACTAAGACAAAAGTGCTCTTTCTGAATCAGCAAGGGTGTGATTCAGATGGATCAAGAGAAGACCAGAATTGTTATGGACTGGGAAGTGCCGAAGAAGTGATGAAGCTAGATGCTTGAAGTCATTTCTCCATCCCTTTCTTAATCATCGAGATTAACATTAGCCTAAACAAGGGTCGGAGTTTCTACCCTCATTACAGATAGTCCCCCACTTCTTAAGAGTTCACGTTGCTTTACATTGGGTCTCTTATTGGCGTGTCTGTCATGGAAAGGCTATTTTGACGCTTGGATCCACGACGGTGACCCCTTTTTTTCACCGTCGTATTTCAGTGGTATCTTCTATTTTGCTTTTGAGATCTTCATACTTTCTAGCACAAACGTAGGACCGAAAAAGATTGGATTTTGAGAATGGGTTTTCTTCCAAAGTGGAGACGGAAGTGAATGACCGTAATAAAACGGTGGAGGAATATCTATCTATCATTTTCCTACTGTGTTAGAAGATTGTCATTAGGGAGACTAGCATATTTGCATCGACTCCTTGGCCTCATCGGCCCGACTTCCTGTTTGCACATACGTATCCTTATTCTAGGGTTGAACATCTCAATTACAATGTCATTCTAGACTTCTATCTCCTGTAACATAAGTAAGGTCGGTGATATGGAGGGTGGTCGACTGCCTTCGTTATTTTTGCAATTCCATTAATCTGTCTTTTATGCTTAATAAACGGAAGGTGGTTTGGGGTGGCATATACTTTTTGTTCGGTCGTGGATTTAATAATATTATCTTCAATACTGACAATGATCTGGAGTCTGGACCACAGGTGGTTAGATTGGTTTGTCATAGTGCCTACTTTTGACCTTATCCCTTCACCCCATCAACTTTTCCCCGAATCTTGGAACACAACTCATAAGTTTCTTTCTTCTTCGTGATCATCTTTTCTACCGTTAACTATTCTCTATCCCTGATCTTCTTCTTTTACAACCAAGCATTGGGTTCCGACCATTGTTCTGGCCCTTTCTGCCTGGGTTCAACGCATTCTACAACTTCCTCCATCGCCTGTTCAAACCTGAAAATATCTAGTTCTAGCCCATGATTGGAGGTCAAAAAACCATGGTACATCTTAGCCTAATGCCGACGTTTCATCCTGATTTTAGCAATTCTTTATCCAGGTTCATCATCATCTTTTTTCATTTTTTTGCAAGCCCATTTATTAAAAGGCCTCCCCACGATGTTGCAAACCCCTACTTTCTATTAGAGCTTGACGAGGGAGTCTCTACCTTTCTGTATGGGGTAAAATTGTCTTGAGACACGTGGCGACAATCGGGTAGTCCGTTGGGGTTCATATCGATCTAAAGGGTGAATGACCTTGAGAGGCATTTTCGATAACATCAATTATCGAGAACACCCACTTGTGAAAGAAGGGATTCCAAAGGCTAGCTGCCCACAGTGATGTGACCCTAGGAACAAATTAGAGACAAACTAGTCAGACAACACAGGGAATCGGACAAGCTCGTACGGAGCTGCACAATTCAGAAGAATTAGCTAGCACAAGCCCACAACGGATAGGACGCGTAGCACCTAGACATAGGCCTAGGTACCGTATAGCCCAAGTAGCACATTCTGATTGGAAAATCCTGTTGTTGTAACCTATAAATAAGAAGGTGTCCTACTCGCATATGAAGGTGTTCGGTTGCAGAGCTTTTGCATATGTACCAAAGGAGCATAAAACAAAGTTGGATGACAAATCGATTCCTTGCATATTCATCCAATATGGAGATGAATAGTTTGGGTACGGACTGTGGGATCCTGTAAAGAAGAATGCCATAAGAAGCAGAGATGTACTGTTTCGAGAAGGTAAAGTGAGAACCGTTGATGATCTGTTAGAGAAGGAAAAGAAATGAATGGTACAATCCCTAACTTTGTTACCATTCCTTCTACTTCTAACAAATTCACAAGTGCAGAAAGTACAACCGATGAGGTTGCCGAGCAGGGGGAGTAACCTGATGAGATTTTCGAGCATGGGGGGAGCAACTTGGTGACTATATCGAGAAAGTGGAGTACCCTACTCAGGAAGAAGAACAATCTCAACCTCTGAAGACATCAGAAAGGAAAAAGGTAGAGTCATCCAAGTACCCTTCCCCAGAGTATGTCCTCGTCAATGATGAGGGGGATCCAGAAAATCTTAAAGAGGTGTTGTTCCATCCAGAAAAGAGACAATAGATGAAAGCCATGCAAGAAGGGATGCAATCTCTATAGAAAAATGGTATGTACAAGCTGGTTGAACTTCGAAAAGGTAAAAGACCGCTTAAGAGCAAGTGGATCATTAAACTCAAGAAAGATGAAAATGGAGAGCTAGCCAGATACAAAGTTCGATTGGTAGTGAAAGCTTCAAACAAAATAAAGGTATTGATTTAGACAAAATTTTCTCACTTGTTGTCAAAATGACTTCTATTTGAACAATCTTAAGGTTAGCAATTAGCCTAGATCGTTAAGTGGAGCAGATGGACGTGAAAACTTGTATTTCTTCACGAAAATTTAGAAGAGGAGATTTATATGGAGCAACTAGAAGGATTTGAAGTGTCTGGAAAGAAAAACATGGCATGCAAACTGAATAAAAGTCTATGAGTTGAAGCAGGCACCAAGGCAGTGGTACAAGAAGTTTGATTCATTCGTGAAAAGTCAAACATACATAAAGACCTTTTCAGATCCACGTGTATACTTCAAAAGCTTTTCTGATAATAACTTTATTATCTTGTTGTTGTATGTGGATGACATGTTAATTGTAGGACAAGACAAGGAGAGGATTGCCAAGTTGAAGGGAGATTTGTCCAAGTCATTCACATGAAGGACTTGGACCCAGCATAACAAATTCTAGGGACGAAGATTGTTTGAGAACGAACAAGCAAAAAGTTATGACTATCTCAAGAGAAATACATTGAACGTGTACTAAAATGCTTCAACATGAAGAGTGCTAAACCTATTCGCACGCCTCTTGCTGGTCATATAAAGTTGAGCAAGCAGATGTGTTCTACAACAAAAGAGGAGAAAGAGAGCATGGAGAAAGTTCCTTATCTTCAGCGTCCGAGAGTTTGATGCATGCAATGGTATATACTTGACTTAATATTGCTCATGCAATTGGTGTTGTAAGAACGTTCTTTGAAAATCCTGGAAAAGAACACTGGGAAGCATTCAAGTGAATACTCAGGTACCTGAGAGGTACCTTTGGAGACTGTTTGTATATTGGAGGATCTGAACCAATCTTGAAGGGCTATACAGATACTGATCTGACAAGTGACCTTGATAACAGAAAATCCACTACTGGATATTTGTTTACCTTTTCAGGGAGAGCTATATCATGGCAGTCGAGGTTGCAGAAGTGTGTCACACTCTCTACAATTGAAGCAGAGTACACTGCCGCTACTGAAGCTGGCAAGGAGATGATATGGCTGAAAAGGTTCATGCAAGGACTTGGATTGCATCAGAAGGAGCATATTATCTATTGTGATAGTCAAAGTGCAATAGACTTGAGCAAAAATATCATGTATCATGTAAGGACAAAGCATATCAACGTGAGATATCACTGAATTCGGGAAAAGATAGAGGAAAGATCTATGCAGGTCAAGAAGATTCATACAAGTGAGAATCGTGCAAATATGTTGACCAAGGTGGTACAAAGGGACAAGTTCAAGCTACGCAAAGAATTTGTCGGCATGCACTCAAGCTAGAAGTCCGGCATTACCTCCTTCAGGTGATTGGCTCTGGAGGGAGAGATTTGTGGGATCCATTCCCAATAATTAAAAAAGGAAAAATAAATCAAATAAAATACGGAGAAGGGTCAAATATACCCATGTACTATTAAAAATGGTTTAAATATACCTCTCGTTATACTTTGAATTCAAATATACCCTTTCTGTTATACTTTGGGTCTAAATATATCCCCGTACTATTAGTAATAGTTTAAATATACTCTCCGTTATGCTTTCAGTCTAAATATATCCCTCCCGATATACTTTGGGTCTAAATATACCCCTCTCATTAAACTTTTATGCTGATTTACCCTTATTTTTGACACTCACCCATTTAAACCATCTCAATTCCCTCCACTTTGAGTTTTTTTTCTTTTCTTGTAGTCTTCTATTTTTTTTCTTCTCTTTTTTAATGATCCGCTTTTCATGAATCCAAACTCTTTAAAGTCTTTGCTCTATCTATTTCTAAATACTTTTTCATTGACATTAATGATTCGTTTATCAGATATAGATTATTTTTTTGCTGCATCTATATATGGTAATCTTGCTTAGCTAATTATTTCAAATATATGTTTTAACATCTGATATTAGACCAATAGATGATGGCAGAAGGAAAATGATTTTTCTTAATATATTGAAACTTCAAAAATTTCCTGTAAAGAAGTTTATTCGCTGTGAGGCCAAGAAAATATTTAGGTGACATGGGTATAAATTGTGAATATGAGTATTGTTTTTGTATGAATCGAGGGAGTGGACCGGAGATGGATTAAATAGGTGAATTTGTAAAGTGAATCGCGCAAATATTTACATTTGGTGATGGGTTATTTTTATTTTGAAGCTCATCACATGTCCGTTTGTAAAAAAAGAGAGGATAAATCGCTTTTATAAAAAGGGGGGAGGGGGGAGGATTAAATCAACATAAAAATATAATGAGGGGTACATTTGAACCGAGAATATTTGAACCGAGAATATAATGAGAGGGGTACATTTGGATCCAAAATATATCTGAAGGGGTATATTTGGACTGAAAGTATAACAAGGGGTATATTTAAACTATTTCTAATAGTACAAGAGTATATTTGAACCCAAAGTATAACGAAAAGGGTATATTTAGACCCAAAGTATAATGAAGGGTATATTTAAACTATTTCTAATAGTACAGGGATAGACAACTTTGCCTATAAAAGAAAGGTTGTTGCTCCTCATTCAGTACACAGAAAAAGAAGCTCTCAATAGTTGTGAAGAGCATTTCACATACAGTGTAGAAAATAGTGTGTGAGGAAAAATAGAGTATGAACGAATATCATAGTGAGGTAGAAAATCAAAAGAGAGTTATTTTTTTTTGAGTGTGTAGTGATTTCTGGAGTATTTACTCGTACCTATAAAATGTAAAATTCCTCATTATAATGGATTATTTTGCTCCTCTCGAGCCTGTGATTTTTTTTCCTTTATTCAGAAGGGTTTTTCACATTAAAATCATTGTGTCGTTGTTGTTCTTTTAATTTTTGTTGATTACCGTATCTCAATGCTATGTTATTATTTCGCTGTTATTATCGCAAATGCTATTTCTGTGGCTGGTTGATTCCCAACACATAGCGCATGTTTGCCATATGTTTTTCCATTCTCATACCACTGTTATAAAGTTGCTCCATCTTCTTTTACTTGAAAGTAAAGAAGCACGAGTTCTTAAATTATAAGTTTACTTCAAGCAAAAATGCAACTGCTTTAACAACTAATCCATTTTTTATGGCCGATCATGACAAAGTTTTAACAAAATTCCTTCTTTATTTTTCTGTTGAAGGTGAAATTCACTGCTGCCGACCTTTTTACACAAGTAGAACCATAACAGATAGATCACATTAACATATGAAATGGATTTTCCAGTGCTTTTCTCAAGTTTCTGGCGAGGGTGAAGAAACAAATGAATAGTTAAGTGATTTTATTGCTATAAAACGGAAAAAAGTGACTTTGGGAGATAAATTTATCAAGTTGAGCGACCATTTGAGAAATTTACTCTATGAAAAATAATAATGAATCTCACTGTGTGCACTCTACAAAAGGGTCACCTCTAAAGGAAGGAAATCCATGTATTACCAATAACAGAAAAAAAAAACTGTTATCTACAAGTCCTTCAAAGTAAGAACATGATTGAAATACCTCAATGGCAGTCTTTTGTCTTTCCACTCGTTTGACACAACATATATGTATACTATACCAGTTCAAGTTCTCAGCCTTTTATCTCGCAATACAGGCACCTGAGATCTGTTGTTTCCTGATAAATTCTGTTCTTGTTCCTCAATCTTAATTTCTATCTCTTGTTTATATCTGTTGTCTCCAGTAAAATTCTCATTTTGTTCGTTGATCATAATTTCTGTCTCTTGTTTTTCTTCTCTCTCGTCATCGACTGATGTTTGATGGAAAGTTTCTTGGATCTTTGTCATACCCTTCTCTACTGGCTCGATCGCCTGGTTTATGGTCAAAACTACATCCTTCACAACCTGTTTTATTGTTTTTAGTAAATGTTGCAATTAGCTATGATTCTTCAAGAACAAATGATCAAGTGCTTATCAAAAATAACAGGTCTTACTTTTTGACCTCCTTCAACAACAATATCCTGAACACTTTCTGTGACACTTGTCCCTGGAACCTCAACCTTAGCTTCTATCTTTTCAACAACGGCCGATTTCTCTCCATCTTCTGTATTCAAAGTTGTTTCTGCTTTTTGGGCAGTAATCTCTTCATATACAGATGTTGGAACAAAGTGATAAGGTTTCGCAGAGAAGACAAAAACATGAGCAATAGCAGCAATAGCCATCTGCGGAAATGAGAGTTAGCTAAATAGCAAGAAAAAAAGATATGAGATGCCTTATCCATATATCAGGAAGGTCTCAGGGTGATACATAATACTTGTTAGGCAGATTTTTTTTTATTGAATTGGTAAAGTAGTAATAGACCCCATGTGATTGATATCACCAGTGTGAGTGTCTCAATATCAGTATGAGACCATATTTTCCAAAAGTGTTTCTTAATAACATTTGTCCAATAAAATCTTTTCCTCTGCATAATTCCACATTTTTAGGTTGTGCCTCATGAAAATTTTAGCATAGCATCAGTTTCCAAGTTGTATTCCTAGTTTTACTTTAAGCATATCATATGTTTATAATAATTTCCTTGTATTAAATGGGATTCATGACGCGGATGATTTTTCCAGTTCAATCAACCCATCAAGGTACCAAATCCAGAAGGATGAAAATCGGAAAACATGATTTTTTAATGTGGAAACACTTCAAAGCTTCTGTGTGAAAATTGATATTGCTAATTATCCGAGAGAAAAGACCTTACCAAACAATGTGTCCCCGACATGTCCAAATTTCATTCAGTACATGAAGATGATTTGATGTATAGTAGAAGCCATTGACCATAGAACTCAAAGCACTTCCATGGAATTAGAAGACAGAGAATACCTACCTCGATGCAGATCAGAAAATCTTGCAATCCAGTCTGGAACTTTCGTTCCTTTGGGAGCACCCTTAAAGAACACAACAAGGCGATACCCACTCCTTGCCACCATGTTGCAAAAACAATGGCCTTGAAGCTAATGAATTTTGCTAGTGGTTTTATCGACTGGAGTTTATGGTGAGTCACATTATAAAATTGGACGAGACAATATAGTGCCCACATCTGGCTGAAGTTTAGTACGATGGTGATATAAGGATATCTGCAAGTAGCAATAAGCAGACAAGAGTGTTGTATCAGAGTCCTATACAACAACATAACTAGTGTAGTGTAGTCTCACATGTGGGGTCTAGAGAAGGTAGGATATACGCAAACCTTACCCCTACCTTTGTGGGGTAGGGAGACTGTTTCCGATAAATCCTTGGCTCAAAAGGAAAGTTATTGAAGCAGAGTTGCAAGAAAATATGACAACAAAATAGCAAGATATAAGACAAATAAAGCAACAGACAGTACGACATATTGGAAAATAAGAAACTACACGACACTACTAAATACTACTACTAACAAGGAGAGGAGATGAGGCTAGCCTCCTGCCTCCCCCACATAAAGTACGACAACACTCGGCTACCTACTAACCTACTTCCCTAATCTTCAACCTCCAAACCTTCCTATCTAGGGTCATGTCCCCAGTAAGCATGTATCAGAATCCTATAACAGCGAAAAATTGAGCTACCAGACAAAAATCGCTGCTACACTGATTTATTGTAAAATACCAATTGATAATAAATTTGTCAAAGGTATGCAGTCGAAGAGGTTACAACTGCAATCTCTCAGAATGCACAGTGAGTTTCGAATTACCTGCTTTCATATCATTCTCTATCTTACACGATGCATTTTACATTACCTACTATCATTAAATGCTGAAAAATTAGGGTAGCTCCTGCTGCTGCTAATTAAGGCTCTGGTTCCAGGAGAAAGTGGATGTGAAGGAAAGAGATCTTCTGTCCACCTTCATCTTGATACAAGGACTTGAACGCTAAATGGGTTGTGTCATAAAGGGACACTGAAAGATAGATCTGAAAGCTAAATTGAATGATATGACCATTAAACAACAAGAAAAAGGAAAGAAGAATGCTTGATGACCAATTGTTCATCATATCCTCATTATCTTAAAAATAAATGCCCTCTTATTAACTTTGATATTAACGAGTGAAATACAGAATTATACACGAGTGATCTAATCAACTATTGGCAGTCAGAGGTTTCATTTTGAAGAAGGATCCTTCGGAATTTAGATAAATGTAGCTGTGATGACACTAATAGTATTTAATTACACAGCTATATGTGGTTCTTAATGTGTGTAATAATTTCTCTTACTTCACAGTTTCATACAATATGTAAAATCTAGATGGAGAAAATGACATACCCATAGTGCCAGTTGAACTTTCCATCACCATATACCCCAAAAATCTCCATAACGAGAGCTAGGAATGCACAGACTGTCTTCAAAATCATCTGTGTAACACAACGATATTAGTATGAAGATAGCGAATACAGCAAAGTATGGAACCTTCTTCCCCTTAGACTTACATATTGTACGAGACCAAATTTTTCTATAGTAAACAAGTTCTTCCCCACGACATATGGGTGGAAAATGAAGTTATACAATGTCCTTTTTTGTGTCACAGGTTTCTCCTCTCCTCCTAGCAATGACTGGCTTATTTGTTTCCTCGATTCATCTTCGAGCAGTTCAACGACCTGTCGCTCACCCCCTGCCACAAATCCATTTTCAAGTAAATCGACTTTTTTGCATAGCTTGCATCAAGCAAGTTATATGTAGTATCCATTAACATGCTAAGTTAGAGAAACTCTTTTTTTGTCAAAGGTACCAAGGGAAAGGTTGACTATTGCCACGGTTAAAATATCAAACATTTCAGGTATTTTGGTTCACTGTTATCTGGTTATACAAGACTAATAGGATGTTCTTGAGATATCTTTTGTGTTTTTGACACCAGTGAAAATAGAGATCATGCTTACCAAGGCAAGCGATCAAGTAACTTCCAAAAGAATAGAGTGCAAATGCTTCATAACAGTTCCTCAATATGTCGCAGGCAAGGGAAAGTTTTGGGTTCCACAAGGATAAAATCTGTAAAAGACAAGAAAACCAATTCGTTTAGTTCTCATGAGAATTTGATGTTACTGATGTAGAAACTTTCCATCAGCTTTAAGTTTGGAAAAGATTACTTTACAAAATTGCTTAAATCTATCAGTTAAAACATGTATATTGCATTTAAAGACAGTTTATCTTGTAATATAGTGAAAGGTGCGGCAAGACCCTATAATGTTATGTCTAGTTAGAACCTTCCCTGATACATATCTCAATTAACAATTCAGAAATTAGCTAGAGTGCATTTCACTGGTTATCTCCTTACTGATTCAATTGCATAGACAGGAACCATGAAAAGGACCCCCACAATCCATTTTTGTTCCTGATAAGCAAACACAAATTTAGATCCAACATTCTAGGAAACAAGAATTAATTCTCCATGTATACCTAAATTGTGTACTCACCGCCGGATTAGTATAGTATCTGAGATGCTGAAAAATTAAGAGAAGAGAGAGGATCAATGCTACCAAGACAAAGCATCCCCCAATTACTAGAGCAGGCTCGTGGAGATCTCTATAAATGTTCACGTAGATAGAGATGTAAAATGATGCCATGTCACATGATCTCTGTTGCAATTCTCTCTAAAACTTGTAACAAATACTAACCAAATCTGAAAAAACAACAGTGCAATTAGCTTGAATGGTTATCGCCTAATCTAAGATATGGTCAGAGGGAAAAAAGCAAAAGCACTTCAAGAAAGCCTGGTAATCTGCTACTCCGAATGTAGAATGCTAGAAGCAAGTGAAAGATCTGCATTATTAGAATATTTTTCTGGTGTTACCAAGTACATGTGTTCTTTGAATTTGAGGTCATTAAACATGCATAAGACGACCCTATTGGTTTCACTTCTTTTCTCTTCGTTTGAAGAATGAAGCAGAGCTGATTGCAAACAATTTTCAGTTCACCAAGTACATTGTAAAAAAAATCAAAATATCCTAAAAGGATGATATTCCTTCTTTCAGCTCCGGCAAGATTTAAAAAAGACTATGCTCAATGCTGGCATAGATTTCACAATTCATATTTCTGACCATTATAAAGTTCTAAAACTTGGAAAGCCTAACCGGTACTGCAATAAAAGGGCAGCCCAGTGCACTAAAGCTCCCTTTATGGACGCCCGGGGCCTGAAAAGGGGCAGACAAGGATACACAGTTTTATGGTGCATTTCTGCCAGAGGCCGTTTAAGGTAACAAATTAAGTCCAGATATGAAAGTAAGGATCTAAGTTATAAAGACTGACCATGTCAATTATACCTGCCTTATACTACTATTACGTACTACTTCTTTGCATGTAATTTGATAACAAACGCCAGAACAAAACAGAATCCAATTACCGGTTCTGGTGGAACTAAATACAGAAACAGATACGACATATACAGATAAAAGAAAAAGATAAAGATGCAGAGATTTTGGGTTTGAATAATTCCTGTTCATGCCTGTAAAATGAGAGTTCTGATTCCGCTAGAGATCCACCTTAGTAGCCAAAATCCATTTGATGTTTCCCAACATTTCTTCTAAAATACGGCAGCCAGAAACTACCTAGTACTAAATTGTGTAGTGTTTTTTCAGGATATGCACATCATATACTTTGCAGGGAGCGGCTACATAACAGTTTTTTTTGTTTAGTTCAAAGTTCGACACGTTGCAGTTTGTTTTACAATGGGAAGGTGACTCGCCCAGGATGCTCCATGGCCCACTCCCAATTACCACCTAATCAATATCTAATTCAGAAAATAATGGGTAAAATCGTACAAACTGTTCATAGACAAGAAATTACATGGAGTGTCCCCAAAAAGTCTTCAATTTTTGCCTCCCATAAGAAAAATCTTTAAAAAATATCTTTTTTCTTTTTTATATATAGAACAAATACATTTTTACCCCTCTACACCACAACTCTCCATGTTCATTTGTCTCTCAACTTTTAATTTTAATTTTTTCTTTTTCTTTTATCTTTTTAATTTTTTTCTTTCTTCTCAATTTTTTTAATTTTCGTTTTTTTTTCTCAACCTTTATTTTTATTTTTTTTATTTTTTTTGCTCTCAACTTTTTTTGTTGTTCTTTTTTTTTCAACCTTTATTTTTTTATTCTCTTTTTTCTTTTTTTTTCTCCTCTTTTTTTTTTTTTTCTCTTTTTTTCTTTTTTTTTTCTTTTTTTTTTCCTTTTCTCTTTTTTTTTTCTCTTTTTTTCTTTTTTCTTAGCCTCTATTATTTTTTGCTAATGAACAAAAAGCTGGATAATCCGCAAAGAGGATTTTCTTTCTTTGAAATCGAAGTAAATTTAAGGGCGTGCTTTGTTGTTTGGAAGTCCTTTGGAACAAGTCTTGCCTCTAAGACAAATGTTATAGAACATCTCATAAATCAAGATACAATGAGGTAGTGTCAAGTCTTGCTCGTGGGGCATAACTTGTTGTTTGGAAATTCTTGAGCTAAGTCTTGCCTCTAAGGCAAGAGTTATAGAGCATCTCATAAATTAAGACACAATGAAGTAGTGTTAATTCTTGCCCATGGGGCATAACTTATTTTTTTTGGAGGCCCTTGGGCTATGTCTTGCCTCTAAGGCAAACGTTATAGAGCATCTCATGATCAACACACAAAGTGCTAGTGTCACCTCTTGCCCATGAGGCGTAACTTGTTGTTTGAAAGTCTTTGAGCTAAGTCTTGCCTCTAAGACAAGAGTTATAGAGCATCGCATAAATCAAGACACAATGTGGTAGTGTCAACTCTTGCCCATGGGGCGTAACTTGTTATTTGGAAGTCCTTGGGCTAAGTCTGGCCTCTTAGGCAAGCGTTATAGAGCATTTCATAAATCAAGCACAATGTGGTAGTGTCAACTCTTGCCCATGGGGCGTAACGTGTTGTTTAAAAGTCATTGGGCTAAGTCTTGTCTCTAAGGCAAGAGTTATAGAATGTCTCATAAATCAAGACACAATGAGGTAGTGTCAAGTCTTGCTCGTGGGGCATAACTTGTTGTTTGAAAATCCTTGAACTAAGTCTTGCCTCTAAGGCACAATGAAGTTGTGTGAACTCTTGCCCATGGGGCGTAACTTATATTTTTTGAGAGGTCCTTGGGTTAAGTCTTGCCTCTGAGGCAAGTGTTGTAAAACATCTTATAAATCAAGACACAATGTACTGGTGTCAAGTATTGCTCATGGGGAGTAATATGTTGTTTGGAAGTTCTTGGGCTAAGTCTTGCCTCTAAAGCAGGAGTTATAGAACATCTCCTAAAAAAATAAAGGTCGAGAAAAATGATTAAAAAAAAAGAGAAAAGAAAAATTAAGAATCAAAGAAAAAATAAAAAAAATAGAAGTTGAGAGGAAAAAAATAAAAATTGAGAAAAAAAAGGAAAAAACTAAGAATAAAAAAGATAAAATAAAAAATAAACAAAAAAATAAAGGTTGAGAAAAATAACAAAAAAATAACAAGGAGAAAAAAAAATAGAATTGAGAGGAGAAAAGGAAAAAAATAAAAATTGAGAAAAAAGAAAAAAACGTAGAAAAAAGAATCAAACAAAAAATAAAAGAAAAATAAAGGTTGAGAAAAAAGAAAAAAAGAAAAAAGAAAAAAGAAAAATAAAAATAATAAAAAAGAGAAAAAGAAATAAATATAAAAGTTGATAGACAAATGACCATGAAGAGTTATTTAAAAATATTTGAGGTATAGAGAGGCAAAAAGGTAGTTGTTTTATACATAAAAACCAGGAATACTATTTTTGTAAGACCTTTCTTATGGGGGGCAAAAATATAAAGTCATTCTCTTTGAGGGGCATTTGTGTAGTTGTTTCGTTCATAGAAGGTAAAATATTTATCCACTTTTGTCCAAGAAAAAATGACACCGCATATCGTTTTAAGACTTTAAATTATAAATTATACAAGTACTTTTTCCTATTTATAAAATCAAGCTTTTAATTACAAATCATACCAGTTTAGGTAAAAAGTTATATTTTTACTATATATTTTTTAATGAGATAAAAAAAAAATTAATTTTACTTAATTAATGGTTAGGATATTTATTAGAAGAGACATAAGTGGGAAAAAATATCCCACCAATTATTTTACATATTTTCAATAAAATGGAAGAGTTTTAAATGGAGAAAAAATCTCTTATTTTTCTCTCTGTTAATTGTTTGTCACCAAGAAATATGGTTTCAAATTTGGTATCAATAAAATATTAATTCGTATTCTATTTATATTGATTTTTATACATTTTTCATACAATAAATGATAGTCCAAATACATTTCTTATTAATAATTTTTTTTGTGTGAATCTGGTATTAAATCTGGTATGAATGAAATATTAATACATATTTTCTGTTGAAATCAGTTTTTATATCCTTTTCATGCATTAAATTATAGTCTATGTATATTTTCTATTAAAATATTTTGTATTTGAATATGGTATTAGAAGAATCTGCTAATTGATGATGAATTTTATTTATTTGGGTAACTTTGAGAGAGAATCTATTTGAAATCTGAAAGAGTAAAAAAAGGAATAAATGTAGTTGGAGAGATACGGGGATGATTAGTATCCTTATTTAACCACCAACTATTTTTTAGGGATAGTTACTAAAATTAGTTCTAATTTATTAAAATATGAATCTGCGTATTAAATTCATTATAGTTTTCACTTTTATTGAAATACTTTAATCATTTTTATTGTTTTGGTATAATTTGTTAAAAAACTATTGATATGAATTGAAAACTAATAAATTATGGTATAACTTATAATAAAGAATCTTACATTGTATATATATGTTTTTTTTCTCTTTGTCCAAATATCAATCAAATCCAAATTATTTACCCGAAATATTCAAAGTAAATATCAATATATTTTTTATTTTAAATTTATTTGTCTGATTTTGATTTAATATTAAATTTTAAAAATAAAAAAATAATTAATTTTTTATGATCTTAAATTAAAGATATTTAAAATATATTAAATTATTATTTAATTTTATAATTTTAAACATATCAGGTGCAAAGTTAAAATAAAAAAATTATAAAAAAAAAGTTAAACAAATAAATTGAAATAGAGTGGTTAGTTGTTTTGCTGCCTTCCTTTTCTTTTCATTTAGTTCTCCTTCTTTTTCTTTTCACTTAATTTTTTTTGTCCTTTTCTTTTTTATCTTTTGTCTTTTTGCCAAGTTCTTTTTATTTTTGTTTTGATTTTCTTTCTCTTTTTATTTACTTTTTTCTCTTAATTTCCTTTTCCTTCTTTAGCTTAATTTATCTTCTTCTTGTTTTGGTTCCTTTCTCTTTTTGTTTTATTTTGTTAGAGCATGTTGGATGATCTTATAATTTTTGGTTTATAAGTTAAAAGTCATAAATTAAAATTTATAATTTATAATTTTTGATTTATTTTTTAACTTAAAAATAAGTGTTTAAAAATATTTTTTTATTTTATCCAAATACTATAAAAGTACTTAAAAAATATTTTAACTTAAAAGCACTTAAAATAAGTCAATTCAATTCGCTTCTTAATTTCTTTTTCCTTTGTTTTTGGTTAGTTTATCTTTTTTTCCTCTCTCTCTCTTTTGTCTTTTTTCAACATAAAAATAAAATACAAAAATGAAAATATTTGTTTATATTTGTTAGACTAATAAAAATATTTCATACTCAATTTGGCTCTTTTTTATTTTGATTTTCTAATTTCTTTTCTTTTTATTTTATTTGTTTTTTTTTCAATTTCATTCAAATTTTTTATTTTTTTCTCCATATTCTAATTTCATTCACTTTTTTTATTTTTTTAAATTATTTTTTTATACAATAAAAGATAAAATTGATATAGTAAAAATTTGTTCACCTATTTTTATTAGTAATAAAATTTGTCTTTCTTTTTTAAAAAATTAATTATCAGAACAAATTATACATTATGCTTGTTTCTCTTCTACTTTTTTTTCCTTTCATTTTCTTTTTTCTACTTTTTAATTTTTTTTTCATAATCTAATCCTACACACCTTTTGCTTCTTTTCTTATTTATTATTTAAGATTTTTTTTTTCTATTTTAATAAAAAAGACAACTCATATAGTAATTTTTATAATTTTTACTTTTTACTATATTAATTATCATAAATAACTTATTCTAGCATAGAGTATATCACATCACTAGCAATTAAAGTATACTGTGATATCTACGTGGTGTATATCATTTACTAATCGAGTATCATAAAAGATTAGTTCATTCCTTCAAAAATCACTCCTCAGTCATCTATGACACTCACATGGTATATGTTATATGCTACTAGTGTATCATAGTGGACTAATCATTTTATGCTTTAACAAAATCACTCAGTCCTCTATGATACCCACATGGTATATATCATATATTAACATAGTATCATAGATGACGAATTCATTCTTTCAAAAGAATATTACTCAATTCTCTGTGGTATTCACATGGTATATTCATATGCTAACATGATAACATGATATCATAGAGGACTTATTCATTCCTTCAAAAAAAAAATACTATTCAATTCTCTATGATACTCACATGGTAATTATCATATATTGACGAACTGATTCATTTCTTAAAAAAAGACTATACAGTCCTTTATGATACTCACGTGGTATATATCATTGATAAGGTATCATAAAAGACTTGTTTATTCCTTTTAAAAAAATAGATCAGTCTTCTATGATACCGACGTGGTATATATTAGATGCTGATATGATATCTTAGAGAACTGGTTCATTCCTTCAAAGAAACACTACTCAATCCTCTATAATATCCATATGGTATATATTATATACTAACAGATTGGTTCATTCCTTCAAAAAGAACTCTCAGTCTTCTATGATACTCACGTGGTACATAAAATATATTGATGGGATATCATAGAGGACTTGTTCATTCCTTCAAAAGATAGTTCAGTCCTCTATGATACTAACGTTGTATATTTCATACTGACAAGATATCGTACAGAACTGGTTCATTCATTAAAAAAGAGCTCAGTCTTCAATGATATCAATCTAACATATTTCATATACTGACAGAGTATAGAAGACTGATTCATGTTGAAATTTTAATTTTTATATCATATTTAGCAAGTTTTATTTGTCAACAAAATATAAAATTGAATCATATTTTAGATATAAAGTTTCTCTTGTTTGCATTTCCAAAATAAAAAAAAATATAAACATATATTTTTATTAACATAGATTTTAATAAATAAGGTAGCGACTTGCTAATTATTTTTTTAATTACATTTTGTTATAATCTAATTATTTTATCTTTCTATCAGAATAAATGAAAAAAGAAGAAAAAAAAAATAAAAGAAATAAAATAACTCAGAATGTATTATAATACTCTATTACATTTTAAATGCATTCATACTGTACTACAATATTATTGACCTTCATTTCAAAAACATTCACGCACAATAAGGAAGATGAACACAGATAAATAAGCTAGTGATAGTAAAGGGTAGGAAAAGGTAATTACTTTGGCTTCAGTGGACATCTGCATTCTTTTTTCAAAAAATATTTTGGAATAAGAATGACAATAGGTGAGACGAGTTAAGTCTTCCCCTCCCCAATTTGATTTAACTGTCTGCTCCATTTAGATTTAGCTCTGTCCTGTACCACTCTATTTAGCCTTGTTTTACCCTCCCCCGTTTAACCCCTATTTATATATTTTTTGTTTTTATCATCAAAATTAAATATATTTTTTAATTTAATTCTTTTACAATCATCTTCAATTTCTAATATTGTTATCTGGCACATAAATGATTAAAAATATTGGATCAGTAAGGTCATTTCATCTATAAAAAATGTTATCAGTCAGTTTCTAATGAAGAAATAACTACACTATTCAATAGTTAATTGTGTTATATCTTTGCGTTATGTTTGAAATAGATTTAGTGATTGTTATCCCAGTTGAGTACTAATTAACAAGATAGAGTAAATAAATATTGATTAACATTAATAATAAGATACTTGTTAATTAATTAATTTTATTTCCAAAGGTTTTACTTGGAATAAATATTTTCTTTGATCAATGATTGACTAAAGATAAATAAAAGCCAGCTAAGTTAGTTATCACGTTATACTATACTTTATAATTATGCTAAACAAAAAGTTAATAAAACAATTAAACAAGCCCATGCTTAGATCCGCAATGCCACCTACCCTGCTCGTTTAATATTTTAAAAATTAAAATTTTGATCCACTCTCTGCACAATCCCTCATCAGATTAATGTCTATAAGAACTTGATTTTTGGAACCCCCCCCCCCCCCCCAAAGTTTAAGAGAGTGTAAATTAGGAATTTGTGATCATATTTGAACTCCATTTTAAAGAAAAAAAATCATATTTAAGGTCCTTATCTTAAAGGTAAAATAATTTTGAAGGAATATCTGTTTCATCACTAATTCTAAGGATTGACTTTTTAACTCAAATTTGACCCAAACTTTTATATTAAGGTATGGGTATCAACAGACTCGTATTCACGTATAGAACATATTTTAATATAAATTTGGAGCATTTTGTGGCTATGCAAAAGGGGAAGGCTTTGTTGTGATCATTGGTGGCTTGCAGTTCGGCTTCTATATATATTATGGCTTACTCTTCTCTTACTTATCTTGGGTAAGTGCTTACTGTATATGCTATGTTATGGGTTGGGCAAAATATATTGTGATGATATGATATTATGATACCCAAAATAGATTTTTTGCCAATGAATGGCTAAAGATTAGGAAGAACTGCTTCGCATATTATTTTTTGAGTAATTTCATACATCATTACTCATAAGAGGGATTTGATTTGACATGATGAGTACGATATGAAAAGTAATATGTTTAATGGAGAACGTGTGGCCTACAAGCAAGATTGAGAAATTTAGTGAATTGGAAGCTTGTATCCTGCACCTATGAGTTGAGAAATGCATCGTATATATACCCGTTTCATTCGCAACTTACTTTATTATAAAGATCTTGCATAATCATTCATTCTCATAGATCACCGATTTGGTAATATGGAAATAATATTTTTGAAAAAAATTATATGCTCGATAAAAAATTATTCAGGTTTACTTTTTGATGATACTGAAGATAAATATTGGCTTGCATGCCCAATAGGAAATTCTTTTGGCGAGGTATATAAACCTCGCGAGTCCTTCATAGGTCCAACCTCATAGTATGCCACTATGAAGAGGGTGTATACCGGTAGGATCATTCGCCATTGTAACACATCTTATATTATGTTGTCGTGTTTTCTCTTTACTATTATATTGATATTACTGTTGAAACTTTTGTGCGTGCAGGGTTACTTTAATATTCTTCATATAATATAGTAATTACTTATGCTCAGTCAGCCTATGATGTTGTAACACCTCGAAAGTTTCTAAGCTAGGACTCAACCAGGGTCAACTTCAAATGACCATTCTTCCTAGAATATGAAGTGTTAGGTGGACTAGTACCCACCAAATTAAAGATCTTCGAGTCTTCTTTCCAACACCATCATATAATATAGTAACTACTTATGCTCAGTTAGCCTATGATGTTATAACACCCCGAAAGTTTCTAATCTAGGACCCAACCAGTTAAGCTAGGACTCAACCAGGGTCAACTTCAAATGATCATTCCTCCTAGAATATGAAGTGTTAGGTGGCCTAGTACTTACCAAATTAAAGATCTTCGAGTCTTCTTTTCAACGCCATTAAACATGCATTATATAGAATTCAGAGTAAAAAGTTATCAATATTTTACCAAGAAGTGTCTGTCTGTCCAAATGACAGATAGTGACCACTCCACCCGCGGAATTAGACTTGAAGACCAACATTTGGTCTGAGATCCATGAGAAGGATCCACAGACCGTGGATCAAACCACGGATCGTGGTTTCTTCTCGTGGTAATCAGACCCGCAGCTTGCCAAAACCCCTGAGAACCACAACCCCGGACCACGAGCTGTGGTCCATTCCATGGACCGTGGTTCGTGTCCACGGGTCCCCTATTCCAAAGTTTTTAGTAGTTTTTCAGTTTTATTTTTTTGGGGTATTTTAGACTTTTTTCACTCTTTTAATTTCAAAATTAAGTCATTTTAAGCCTATTGGAGGAATTTTATTACACTAAGTCGATCCCTCTCCCCTCATTCTATCGACTAACATCAGAAAAAAGAAGGAAAAAAGAAGCGATCTTCTCTCAACCTCAAGCCTAGGGTTTTTTCTACAAAGCTTCCACACATTCAAGAATCTTCAAGGTTTTCAACAAACAGGTATGTGGGATTTCAATGAGGGTTCTCTTTCATTTTCATGCCCAAAGTTTCAGCTTTCAGTTATGATTCTCACCATTCACGATTTTAGGGTTCATACCCAAACATGTGATTTCCTATGAATTTGATGACTTGACATTTCGATATGTTTATTATCCTCATTAGAATGGTTTTGGTATAAAACCCTATAAATAAGTTTTCACCCTAGATTTTTGAAAAACGAATTTAGCCTGATTTTCCAGAAGTTTCTCGAGATTTAACTTTTCTTTCAGAATTTAACTCAGATTGTCAGCATTCAGTTTAAACATAACTTAGTGAGTTTTTCGCATTTACTCTTTCAAAAATCAGTTCAGCATACTTAAGTTCTGACCCAGTTTCCAGAACATTAGTTTAAACGAGCTATCAGAAATTTTAATTGGGAGTAGTACTTGTTGACACCCAATTTTTACCCTCCACATTACGAATTAATCTTGAGCCTTTTGAATTGTTAAACCATTTTTGAAATAATTATTTTTGTAAAAAAGGGTAAAATATTTTCCAAATAAGCTTTATAATAGTTCTGAGTAATAATTTATATCTTTCATGTTTAATTACGTGAAATTTATATAAATTTATTTAAAGAACTATTTTAGAGTTTAATTTCATAAGAAAATCTTTTAAAATTAAACGCTTGATTTTCCTCCAAATTAATTCAAAACAAGAGTTAATTGAATAATTAATTTCATAATTTCTAAATGAGGTAATTATGTGTTAAATACAATCATTATTTCAATTTGTTTAAATTTAAAGAAGCTTGGATGATTAATTGTAATTAGTTCGTCTCTATTCCTATTCTAGTCTATTTCTCTTAAATCATTTAAATCATAGCCGAAGTTTTCTAATTCTTATCAATTTGGCTATCTCCTTAACCTTTTTGGCCATATTTTTGCAAATGTGGCCATTATCTAAACCATCCTTATAACACCTCTTTGTCATCAGCCAACATTTGGGCTCAAAACAAATCCCCAACCCGCCTAAGGCCACCTTCCAACTTGCCTGAGCCGGTCCAGCCCATAACCTCATACCTCTTATACTCTTCTCACTTCTTTCACTCACACAACACAGCCAAACGATCCCTAACTCTCTCACTCTTCATCGTCTCTCACAAATGATGATGAACAACAAACCCAGTACAAACTCTCCATCAACAACAGCTCAGCAACCCCCAAAATCCTTCAAACGACGCCCTAAACTCCAGAAAATCATCAACCCTCCATCAATTTCCTCTCATTCTCGTTTCCTAGTACGAATGGTGAGCTGTTCACCTTCTAGAAGAATCTGGAAATCATCCAGGTGGCCTCTCAAACGTTCCCTCACCTTAAATCACGGCGGATGATCCTCAAAATCATCGGTGCATGATTGAAATCGTACCACCAAGGTACAAACGTGCCCTCATCAAGAGGATTTTGGATTTTTGGATTTTAAAATCCTCAATTCTATCCGAAAATCCCCAAGTTTTTCCCCCCATTTCCACCCGTTGGAAACACCAGAAATTCTCCTATATAATCCCTTCTATTCTCTACTGTTGAGGAGAGGTTTTTTTGGGTAGCAAGGCTTTGGAGAGTCCTTTTCTCTAGCACTTGGGAAAATCTGAAAAATCAAGGCGAGATTCGAAGTAGAAATCATTGTCATCTTTAGTATTCGTGGTTAAATTCTCGTTTGCTATTTGAAAACCAAGAACGTCAAGTTTCCAGTTCGTCGGAAAGTCGAGGTTCTCTGGTTAAAGCTCAACCCGTCTGTCCCAGTTGCTGTCCGGAAAAAGGTAAACCCCCTCTCCCTTTCGCTTTACTTTTCTTGTTCTTATTGTGACTAGTTGATTATTGTGGTTTTGTTGTGTTAGTTGTTGCAATTGGTTTGTTGCCTGGGTACTGTTCTTAGGCTGTTCGATTGGGAGGAGATGGGTTGAACCTTGGGGAATAATCGAGCTAGGGAGAAGCTTTGAACTCTCGAGTTTGGCTTTTCCTGGTGCTCTTAAAGAACCAAGGTTCTTCATCCCTTCCCTTTGTGTTAGTGGTGGAAAATAGCTGATATAGGATTGGGTTTGTTCCGAAACATGGATTTGAAAGGAAAATAGCTGATATAGAATTGGGTTTGTTCCGAAACATGGATTTGAAAGGAAAATAGCTGATATAGAATTGGGTTTGTTCCGAAACATGGATTTGAACCTCTGTATACTTGAAATCCTGTTTTTGTGAAGAAACGTGTGGTGATAATCAAACCATTATGTTAGCAACGTATTTAATGTCTGTCTAGATTGGCTGTTTCGTGTTTCGTTTTGTACATGGAAATTTGTTTTCCCTTCTCCCATCCTTTGAACATCTATATTTGTTTTGGGTGATCTCTCAAGAATAACTGACGTACAATATAATGTTTTGGTTAGATAGTGACCCTTCCCTTCACCATGTTTAAACGAGGTGTCTTGAGTACTTGCTTTTAAGGTTTGCTACTGAACGATGAGCCTTTCATCTCGAACTTGAACCCTTGGATGTTTTACTTGTTGAATCTGTTAAAGGATGAAGGTAAATTCCTACATGATTTGCATACTTAAAGCAATAACCAAATAAGTTTATTGATCAAAGTAATAGAAAGACAAATGTTGATCCAGTTTATGTATGTTTGCCATGATCTTGCTTTTCCCCTGTTTGGAACAACGGTTGTATACTGCCACTATACAAATGAAAACCTTCTTGTGAATGCAATCAGATGTGTATGTTTGCGATTGACGTAGTTGCATTGTTCTGATGAATAATTGGTTCTAGCTGATAGATGAAGCATGAGCATTTATGATAGGTTGTTGTGTTTCTCCCTTCTTCCTTTTCTCTTATGAACAAATCCATGCTAATCTGCCTACTGAAATGTTCTTTTCCCTCATGTTTTCCCATACATATGGTTATTGAATGTAAGCTTAGTATAGCATGTTTAGGATTCATGAAGTGTGCAGCCCTTAAACATACGAAAGTCTGATATTGTCTTCTGCTTTGAACTCACTAGCTTATAAGATCAGGTTTAAAGGTTATATTTGTGCTGATTTAATGCTAAGTGTGTGAATGCTAAAAACTAATCCTCTTCCTATAAACTCTTACTCTACGTGACTGTTGGGCCTGTTCTTGGCTCATGTTTTCATTATTGCTAAGTATGAATGTCTGATAACTTTTTGCAGTTTATATTAAGTTAGAAATGTTTTATTTTGGTTATTCATCTTACTGATCCTTCACCTTTTTCTTTTTATGCATGAATACCCTCTTTGTCGAGTCCAATTGGACTCCAATTCCTCCAACTGCATTTCGGGTGGGCCAAGCCCAATTGCCCTAGAGTCAGGCTCCAAAGCAAGTCCAACTGGGGCTGGTATACATCAACATACAGTGATATACACATCAAACATCAATCATACAGCGATACACACCTTAAGGGAAGCTGGTATACAGGAGAAAATTAAAGTGATACAGTTTTGGAAGCTGAAAACATGAAAATATACAGCTGATATACAAAATGTATACAACTGATATACAAAATGTATACAACTGATATACAAGTTGAAAATGGACCAAGTCCATTAGGTGTTAAGTCCAAAAATTGGACAGATCAGATAGTGGGCCTGAAAGCTTAATTTCTCTACCCTCTTCTTATTTATTTACTTAGTTCAAATTATTTGTAATTGATTGTAACTAACTATATTAATTAACTTAAATAGATCCCTTAAAGACGTACCATTTTTAGTTTTATCCTGGTTTCATTTTCTTGTAAATTTGTTTCTTCCAAAACTCATCATTTAATTTAAGTTCAGTTAAAGTGAGAAATATTAGAATTTGTGTTCAATTGCCTAAAAAATAGATTTTTTTCAAATAAAAAAGGCTATTTATTCATCCATGGTTTAACAAAATTTTCTTCGGTTGAAAAAATAAATTTTCTAACCTTTCGTGAACTCACCTTTCCTTAATATCAACTTTCGTAGCTTGAAATAATTTCCTCGTTTATCTAAGATTAATGCTTTCCTCTAAGCTTTATTTCTTTAAATTTTTGTGTAATAAAATCACCCTCTTCCCAAATTTTTTCCTCAAAAAATTGCTTTTTCTCTGATTGTTAATAAAATAAGTTCTTTTAAAAATTCTTAGTTCAAAAAGGAGATTTTTAAACAACCTTTGCTTGAAATTATAATTGCTCAATAAATTTTCTTCAAATTTGAAAGAATGAATTTTCTTTAATTGAAATAATTTATTCTTGCCTTGGATGGATTAATAACATTTTATTTGAATCATTATCTTCATTTACTTCAACTCTTTCAAAAAATTGTTTCATTTTAGGTTAGTCAAAATCGCTCTTTGGTCAACCATTTTTTAAACGGACGTTCTTAAGTGCCTTAAAACCCTTCTTAAGACGTTACTTGAACCCTTACCCATTTTCTCTAATTTTAAGGATTTATTTCTATTTTTAAGTCTTTAAAATGCTTTTAAGTTTTCTTAATTTCTTTATAAGAATTAAGTGGCGACTCTGTTCTGTTTTATAATTATTTTAAAATTTTCTTTAAGTTTTGGAATAATTTCTAAGTGTCAAAAATCATTCTTCTTCTTTATAAAAATCTGAAAAGGGATAAAACAGAAATGACGACTCTGCTGGGGATTTATGTAGGTTCTAACCAAAAATTTGAACTATTTTTGACTAACTTTATGTGACTAACTATTCGAAATGCTGTAATAGTTAATAAATTTTGATTGATGTTTGCTTATGTGTTTATTTATCGCAAAATATATTGTCATTGCATCTCTAGCATATTCCGCCACATGGCATGTGATTTTATTTATATTTTAGGGAGGTTCATGATCCCATAGCCTCTCGCTATAAATAACACTTTCTCGAGAATACGATAGTTTACGGGTACGTCATCCGTCCAATGGCTATCGTATTTTCAACCTAAGTTGTCCGCTTGGGACCCAGTCTATTTCAAAGCAAACCCACTCCTAGACACCTAACGTAGAGCTAAATCAAAACTCTATTTTTAGGCATTGATCTAGGACGACCCGATACCTTAGGGATATTGGGCCCATTAGAAAGACCATCTTGCGTCTATTGGCCACGAGTTAATTACAGACGATCATCCCTTATGTGTTTAATTGAAGAATGCGATGTTGGTTTGTACGAACCATTGTTCCTCGGGGTTGGGATATATTTAGATAGTCTTTTATTTTGAAGATTGCCATCCGAAAGGCATTCGAAATTTGCAAGAAGTTCAAGAAGTTCGAGAATGAAGAGTCCATGGAGGCCTAGCTTAGGAATGTACCCCTGCGTGGGACTGATATTCATTTGTACTTCCCTTCCCCTTATTTTGTATCCCCGTTTAATTCAATCAATTTGTATATATTATATTTTGGGACAATGGAACGTCTTACAAACAGCACACATCCTTCAATTTGTTAGGCCCACCTTTGGCGTAAAAGGTCACATATCTATATAGGACGCACTATGAACTGTATTGTGATATAAAACTGGTTTACGTGCCACGTGTGTTGCTTGAAACAAGGTGAATTGATCCACTCCTATATTTTTAGAACCCATAGGGAGGATAAAAGCCCACCGTGCAAAGTCCGACCAAAATCGCTCTTGTAGTTCTTTAAATTTCCCCAGAAAAACAAAAAAAATAAATAAATAAAAATCTTAAAACCCTTTTATGTCTTGTTCAGAAAACGAACTTACCATATCTGAACTATATCCTTTCAGGGCCCGTCCCTTATCCTTAAGAAATTTTCGTTTCCCCACTTCGATAAAAATGTCGAAGAATTCAGAAGATACATCAAGTGTTGAAGACTCAGCAAGTCAACCTTCCCGATAAAATCCATTTATCCAAAATCAATGGGCAAAGTCCTGCCCATTGAACTCTCGAGTCAAATTACTCGTGGATCAATTTGCCTTGATGAAAGCAACTTTATGTGTTTAAAGCAATTCTTATGTGTTTATTTTCTGCCAGATATCTTGTATCGTTTATCACTAACGGGATCTGACACATCAGACTTTGAGTTGTTTTGCTTCAACAGGTAATAGAAACTGATCTGTGTCGACAAAATTTGTCGAACATCCTTACTTCACTCGCTCAAAGGCACACCTAGATTCATCCTCTGAACTCCGCTTTTCTAAAGGGAAAATGACTGATAGCGAAGAGGAGAACGCTTTGGCCGTGAGAGACAATGTTATTGCTGAACAAAATGAAGTGATTGCCGAGCTCACAAGAAAATTGTAAAAGATGCAACAAGAAGTACAGAAAGCCAAAGACATGGCTAGCTTGGCTATCGCAGCCAAAACTCCAGCTCTGGGAAACTCTCAGCCCCCTTTCCAGATTCTGCCACTCAACTCTCCATTGACTGAAAATCAACCAAGAAATATCCCCCTGCCTCCACGCTTAGACCTTCCAACGAACCCCTCTCCAACAACACTCCTCATATCGGATCCTCATATCAAATCCATACTCCTCTTATCCAGCACACTAACCAGAGTAACAACCCAAGCCTCCCTTCCACAAAACCTCCCTCCAAACTTTTAAAACACGCCACCAAATACCTACAACTCCCAAAATAACCATCCCAACGTCACTAATCTACATAATTACACTCCTATATATCCAAATGCAATTCCACACGTCCAACCCCCACCTGTTCAAAAGATACCACCAACCACTTTCCATGCCATGGTAGAACCATACACCGCTATCCAAGAAAGCTCTGAGCTGGATCACTACGAGGAGAAGGAAAAAGAGTTAAGAGCCACAGAAAAGAAGCATGATCTTGATATGGCACAGATGAAGGAAGAAATAGCCAGGATCAGAGAACTACGAGGTTCATCTTACGAGAAAGGCTATGACTATGATGATCTCTGTATCCATCCCGAAATGGATCTGCCAGAAGGATTGAAAATTCCCAAGTTTGAGACCTTCAACGGTGTTGGAAATCCTGAAGCCCATTTAAGAAGCTATTGTGACCAGATGGTTGGCGCCCGAAAGAATGACGCCCTGTTAATGAGGCTTTTCAGTCGAAGCCTGAGTGGAAAGGCTTTAGAATGGTTCACCTCTCAGGAACTGAGGAAATAGTCTAGGTGGAGTGATCTAGCCCGAGACTTCGCTCAGAGGTTTGCATATAATGTAGAAGTCATCCCGGACTGGTATTCTCTAGGACGAATCAGACAAAATCAAACGAAGACTTCAGAGACTATGCCTAACGATGGATAAAGGAGGCACCGAGAGTTTGGCCTCTTATGACAGAAGAAGAGATAAGCGTGGTGTTTATGCGCGCTCAAGAGTCAGAATTTTACGACAAAATGATATCAGCAGTAAAAGCAAAATTCGCCGATCTAGTTAAGATTGGTGAAATTGTCGAAGAGGGTCTTCGTAGCGGCAAGATTACCAAAGCTTCGGCATCCTCAGGATCGACAAGATTTCCCAAGAAAAAGAGGGAAGAGGTGTCTTTGGTATCCTCCAGTCCTAGCCCAAGATCGCGGAAGCCCTTTGGAGCCAACTATAAAAAATCACTTGTTCCAACGACCCTTCCCCCAGCTCCACAAAACCCTCAACCGATTTACTATACTCAGCCTATATACCAAGCTCTACAACCAAATGTGCTACCCACTTACCAAGCTCCTCCTCAGAACTTTCAAGTGTATCAAAAGGCTCCCGAGAACCAGAATAATCGCCAGGTTCCTCCTCCCGCCAATACAAATCTCCCTCGTCCAAATTTGGAAAAGAAAGCTCCTCGAACTTTCACCTAGTTAGCTGTAACTAGAACTCAGTTATATGAGAGATTGAAGGCTGCCGAATTTATCCAGCCCATTTCACTCAAACCTATAAATCCTGACTCTCGTTTCTTCAGGGCTGACCGACATTGTGCTTATCATTCCGAAGGAGTCAGACATGATACTGAAGATTGCATTAACCTGAGGCACAAAATTCAGGATTTGATTGATCAAAGAGTGGCCATACTACAAACAGCACCGGCCAATGTTAATAACAACCCCCTCCCGAATCATGGAGGAGCCACTGTTAACATGATAGAGGTCAATGAAGAATGGGTTGTGAGCAAGTCAATAGTGTCGGTCAGCCCTAAAAAGCAGGAAATACCGGAAAAAGCTATAGCTACTTTGAGTATTGTGGAGCTACCCTTTGAAGGGTTAATGCGCAACAAGGCCTTGCACGTCACTGCTAAATGTCAAGAGAAAATTATAAATGGCATTTTGATTGATGATGGTTCGGGTCTGAATATTTGCTCGTTATCCACACTCACTCAGCTAGACTATGATCCGGGAAAGATTTTCCAGAGCAGGATCAGCGTGAAGGCCTTCGATAGGGGTCAAAGGGACATTATCGTAGATGTCAGTTTGCACATCCAGATGGGACCTGCCGAGTTTCATACAGAATTCCAAGTCATGGATATTACCACCAGTTACAACTTACTTTTGGGAAGACCATGGATCCACGGAGCTGGAGCCACGCCCTCAACTTTGCATCAAATGATAAAGTTCATCTGGGAAGAACATGAGGTGGTGATCCACGGTGAAGGGAGTCACCTAAGCCGCCTTAATGGCCGTGTCCTTATGATTGAAAAAGTCCCAAGAAGAACCGATTTCTACACCGTAGAGATCATCAACGCTACGGGAGAGGAGCTTGCTCTTCAAATTCCCATGCCACCTATCTATAAAGTGCCTGCGATCACGATGCTGAGCAGCGAACATGAGCTAGGCTTCGGGTTAGGCAAGAATTCTGACGGCATGACCGAGCCAATAAGCATCCCTAGCCAATTGACCAAGCATGAACTAGACTATGTAGCCCGAGATGATAAAGCGAGAGTTGAAGGGAAAAAGCAGTTAGGACCGCCTAAGCCACTCCCTCACTTATATCAGTCATTCCCGGTGCGTATTGATCCCCCAAGAGACGGTTTAGAGGATGGAATAGGGGATCTGTTCGAGGAATGCGATGCTATAATAGATGAAATACCCAAGGCAACCACAATTAGGGATGCCAAACCTGGCAAAAAGCTACAAAATTGGGTCGCAACTCCCCTCGTGACTCTCCGCTCGGCTGGGTAGACAAAGACCTCGTTTTATGAAAAAAATCGGTGATGGTCCAGATGAGGCTCCACGACCCACCCTTTATGTTTTAATATTCCTCGTACTATTTACTGCTTTCCCAAAGGCATGAACCTACATTCGTGTGGGTTGTAGCCATAGTTTGTGAATATTTTCATAATTTCAATGAAAGCCTCCTTATTTCAAAAACATTTACTGTTCAAAATTATTTGCGTTTACTTGTTATTGTCTAACCCATTTTGTTTTGGTTTCGGTAATAATAAGTTAAAACCTGCCACTGTCATGTCATGTCAAGAGCTTAACAAACAAACCAAGCTAGATGATGATGATTCCGAAGAGTATGTTAAAGATATCATGGTCCTTAAATGAACGACCAAGAAATCTAAGAACTTCGAAGACCAGAAAAGTCCCCACCTAAAAGATTTGAGGTGGTCAATCTGGGAGGCAACAATCAAGTTAAAGAAATCAGCATTGGTGTTCATTTGTCAAAGGCACAAAAGAAAGAACTTATCAGTCTGCACAAACCATACATCGACATCTTTGACTGGTCCTACGGTAGTAGGACGGAAAAGAGCACAAACATCATCTCCCGAAATTTATTGGTGAATCCAGAATTCAATCCAGGGAATGGACAGTTAATCCTTCCCTCCCATGAAACAAAGGAAAGTTTGCACCAAATTGGCAAGGACTGTACATCGTCCAAAAAGTGCTATCTGGAGGAGCTTTGATTTTATTCGAGATGGACAAATAAGTAAGGCCCAAGCCTATAGCAACTCCGATGCTGCGAAGAGATACTACGCCTGAAGACGGTTTCTTTTTCTTTCATTTCTTTCCTTGTAATAGCATTTTCTAATTGTAATCGTTTTGCACTTAGTAAAAGCTTAAAAATTTCCCTATCCTCTATATACGAACTACGTTTGACCTGAATTCTCAAAGAATGAGATACGTAGGCGGCCTGTGTCAGCTTCGGTCAACCCCTTAGGAAAATCTATCTTTCCCCTTCCTATCCTGAACTACATTTGGCCTGAATTCTCAAGAATGAGATACGTAGGCGGCCTTTGTCGGCTTCGATCATCCCTTTGTTTATTTCCAACATTCTCCCACTTCGAGTGTGGGAACTACATTTGACCTGATTCTTGTTTCAACGGGATATGTAGGTGCCACAATGGCTCGGTCATATCGCCCATAAAATGGAAACTGGGGCAGAATTTTTGAGAAAGGAATCTCGAAAATTCAGAAGGCAAAGAGCATCCTCCAGCAAGTCAGAATACAAAATGTGCCGAAGAGCAACCAAAGTGAATATCGAGAAAGAATCTCGTAATCCCCACAGAGTCTCAAGTCTCTTGACAATGGAATGAGATTCATCATGAAGCCTTTAACTGGGGCAGAAATTTTGAGGAGGACCTCAAAATTTCCACCGAGCTTCATTTAAGAGTTTAGAAACAAACTCCAAAGAATTTCCCAACACCGAGAGATCAGAGTCTATTTCAGAAGTTGCCAGTCCTTGGTGGATTAATCCCCAGCTGCAACAGATTTCTCAAAAAGCATTTCCGAGTTCCCCAGCTAAGACGACAAAGGATCTCCGTAATCTGCCAGCAGTATGTGAGAAATAGCAAGACCTCGAATAAAGGACATTCATTGAGCTAGCACATGACTTGACGGGCAAAGACCTTTCCAAAATATCCTTTTTCAAAATCTTGGTTTTCCAAAGAACTTGTTTGAAAAATCTTTATAAAAAGATTATCTTTACTCCTTTATAATTTGACTTCGTCTTATGTCTGCCGCGATCTGAGGAGTCGAAGACGACAAGTACCCGAGAAAAGAAGCATCCTGAAAAGACAAAGTAAGGAGCAGAAGATCGAAGGAGGTCAACACAGATCAATTTTGCCAAAAACTAATAATTTTTCTATGGATGCAGGTTGTCCCAAAAAGTATGTTAGAAATCAGTCTCTCGTTAGCCAGCGCATTCAAATAGACACAACGAGATCAGATATCCCAAAATTTGATGGAAAAAGCCAAAATAATGGGAAGAAGCCGAAAGAAGCAAAAATTCCTGGAATGGACAAATATTCTTGTAGTTCACAGAAACTACCAGATAAAGAGAGACTGACAACGTCCTCAAGTCCCTAAACGGATCAAGACATTTCGATCAGTTTCAAATTAGGATACCAAATGAGAGATCGACGATGTTCTCCGCCAATCCCCAGCAAATCAAAAATTATCAAGAACAGACGATGTTCAAGAGCGATACTTGTGGTTGTCCCTAAAGTGGGCACAACCATTTCACTCACAAGTTATTTTGATTAGCTTCATAGACATTGTCTTTAAAGTTTCTCAAGTTGGACTATGATCGCTAGTAAAAGCGACGTTGTGTCTACTAATCATTTGTCTTGAGCGCAGGTACGCACAAAGGACTCAGCAGGACAACATAAAAATCAAAGGTAAAATTTTCTGCAATTGCTATGCATGCCATTACACGATCATCCCCCCATATCATATTTGCATGTCGCGAGGACCATGCCAAGAGGGCCATATCATATTTGCATATCGCGAGGATCATGCCACGAGGGCCATCATATTTGCATGTCGTGAGGACCATTTCACGAGGGCCATCATATTTGCATATCGCGAGGACCATGTCACGAGGGCCATCATATTTGCATGTCGCGAGGACCATGCCACGAGGGCCATCATATTTGCATATCGCGAGGACCATGCACGAGGGCCATTGCATTTTTATGTCGCGAGGACCATGTCACGAGGACCATTGTATGATCATCCACATTATCATTCAATACCGCAGATACACATCCCCTGCAAAGACTATTTACCTCTACCGGCCAGTTGCAAAGAGGATGACATTCATAGGCGTCCCTATGTCACACTTGCTGCGCAGGATCGACCCTCAACATGCTTATATCTGAGATCGCGTGAGACGGTGGAGTCTAATATTGAGGATATCATTATCATCATTATCATTATCATTATTTATTATGCCAAATCTGGCATTCAATATATTTATATCCGATATCGAGTAAGACGGAGGAGTCTGGCGTTGAGGGTATATTTGCTCCTTTATTATGCCAAATATGGCATTTGGCATATTTATATCCGATATTGCGTAAGACGAAGGAGTCTAACATTGAAGATATTATTATTATTTATTATGCCAAATCTGGCATTCAGCATATTATATCTGATATCGCGTAAGATGGAGGAGTCTGACATTGAGGATATTTATGCACTCTTATTCGAAAGCGTCGATCGCCAGAAGATGCAGCTATATTTGATCATGTGGCAAAGACCTTGTCACCCCCGATAAGCAAATATCGCTTGCCATCAAGGTCAAAAGCATATAGTCCGAGGGATGTCTGTAAGACGCCATCCAAATCGGACGATGAACCGGATCTCTCTAAATTGGAAGGCCAAAGGTCATCTATAAGCCACATCGATGTCTGAAACCGGATAGTATGCAAGATTACCTAAAGACTTGACAAACTAAGAGTTATCTGTAAGACGCAGCGATATCAGAAACCAAATAGTGTGCAAGATCACCCAAAGATTGATAGTTCAAGGGTAATGCGCAAGTTGCAATAATATCTAAAATTAGATAAAGTGCAAGACCACCAAAAAATTGATAGTCCAAGGGTTATCTATAAGCCGCGACATATCCACGTTGATATTGTGCAGGACTACCCAAAGGCTACCAATTCAAGGGAAATCTGTAAGTCGCGTTACATCCAAGATCGGATAAAAGTGCAGGATTACCCAAAAAACTGGCAATTTGAAGGACATTTGTAAGCCACCTCTATTCAAAGTCGGATGATGTGCAAGATTACTCAAAGTTGACAAATCAAGGGCATCTGTAAGCCGCCTCTGTCCAAAGTCGGATGATGTGCTAGATTACCCAAAGCCTAACAATGCAGGGAATATCTGTTAGTCATATCGATACGGATGATGCGCGAGATTCCACCTAAAGGCATATGCAAAAGACCGCTACCAATAGCCAAGAAGGCTATCACATTCAAGAGAATGCCACAAACGGTCAAGAGGACTGTTACCATCACAACGACTATGAAAGTCATCATATTCAAAGATCACCATATTCAACTGCCATAAAGTTGGATAATCTAACGCTTCTAAGCTGCAACAATGGGAATGCGCAAATCTAACACTTCTAAGCCACAACAATGGGAATGCGCAAATCTAATGCTTCTAAGCCGCAGCAACGGGAATGCGCACCAAGTACAACACAACCAAGTTGCTACAAACGATTACGAAGACAGTCACGTCAAATGACTATGAAGGTCTTCATATTCAAAAATTGCCACACAAGTAATCCTATCCGATAGCCAAGAAGGCTATCATGTTTGATTGTCATGGAAGCCGCTATTTTCTAAGACAGAGACAGGAAAGGACGACATCTTCCTCAAGAAATAACAGACGAGAAAAAATGAGGTACAAAGCTATCTCTCCTTATTGAGCTATTTTACTACTAACAATCTTTTCAAAATATTACCGAGAACATCCAAGAGGATGAAAATCTTGAAGCAGAACAACAGGTATGAAATACGTCAAAAAGACGTCATCACACAGGATTCGAATGTAATTTAAGGATGAGGTATGACAAAGAAACTATCTCTCCAAATGAAATTACTTTACCACTAACTATTTTGTTTTGAGATATTGTCGAGAGCATCCGAGAAGGATGAAGTTCTCAAAACAAAACCACAGGTGCGGACTACACCAAAAAGGATGCATCATAACGTGAAACTTTTTCTTAGCAGCAAACTGGGACATTATCTAGAAAGGAATGTCAAACTTTCTGGACGCGAGTTGAGAATCGACTTCCGCTTCAATCAAACCACACCCCTATTAGAATACATGTGAGTATTTTCTATCATTGGGTCTTAGTTTCGCATCTAGGGTATTTTCTAAACCCACTCTGGAAGCATTTTCCCTTCTTCTCAAATCCGGGTGACAATACACCTCGAGCTTTGAATATTATGTCCAAGTAAAATCTTATTTATGGGTGTGAAGAACGCCACATTAATAGTTGAGAGGTTACAAGCCTCTTTTCCATAAGTCAATTACTTGTCACTCATCCCGAGCCAAAGGCTGTCTTAACATAAAGATTACCTTTTCCACCGATTGAGTCGAACTACAAGCAGCCTGATTCCTACGTCCTGGGATATGTAGGCGAGCTCTATAGTGAAAACTCGGCTGCATTCCAAACTCCCTCCAATCCTCTTACTCCCCAGCTTTTCGGCCTTTCCTTGATTCAAGGTCGGGATGACTGTTGAATTTCTTTAAAAGTCATGCGTAAAATCAAGCGTTTTGAACTACAAGTGGCCTGAACTCTCATGAAACCTGAGATATGTAGGAAAATCGATACCGGAGTTCGACCATGATTCCTTAAAATTCGTGCTAAAACCAACCGCTTCCTGAAGATGAATCTGTGGTCGGATAAAATTAGAAACGTCAATTTCCTTTGCCTAGGATTCATTACACTCACCCTACCCAAAGGGAGGGGCAGTTGTTGACACCCAATTTTTACCCTCCACATTACGAATTAATCTTGAGCCTTTTGAATTTTTAAATAATTTTTGAAATAATTATTTTTGTAAGAAAGGATAAAATATTTTTCAAATAAGCTTTATAATAGTTCTGAGTAAGAGTGCCCGCTGGACCGGACCGGAATGGCCGGACCGAAACAGACTGGTACCGGATCGGAC
>QJPP01002441.1:0-282869 GCA_003996215.1 Jaltomata sinuosa | reverse complement strand
ATCTTCCCTCTGGGCTAGTTTCCATGTGTACCTTTCGTTGATTTCTGTGACTACTTGCTTCTATTTGTCTGTTACTACACTTTTATCTTATATGTGCCCAGTCGGCCTACGATACCTACTGGGTACCTTATGCTTCGCATTTGGTGCTCACTCTACCCCCTGCATCTTTGGGTGCAGATCCTAGCATGGGCCATCGCCATTAGATCGCTGTGATTCATGCTTGGAGATCTGTTGGGGACTACTTCAGACTGAGGGTGAGCTCTTGGCGATCGGAGCTTAGCTTTAGTTTATCTTTTGCTTTATGTACTCTATTACCATTCAGAGACATCTGTATATATTGTTTTGGATCGTTTGCACTCCATGTATGTAGTTTTGGCTCTATACTATGATACCAGGTCTTGGGGTTTGGTTTAGTTTCCGCATATGTATATATTTATATCCCTGTTATCTATTCTCTTCGTCTTGTTCCCTTATTTGTTAGATAGTAGCCCATTACTAACTGTCCTGGGCTACGGGGATTGGTTCACCTACCCGGGGTTGTAGGTGCCATCATGATCGAGAAATTGGGTCGTGACACAAACCATCAAGATTCCACTCATAAATTTCGGAACCACTATAAGAAGTATTTGTCTGATTCCAATCTCGTTCCTCTATCAAAACATCTTGAGGAGTAGGACGAGGATAATAATAAGTCTGCATGCTGGGTTTATTAGCATAACTATTATTTTTTCTAGGATAACCTCTGAGTTTATTAAATTCTAAAGAAACTTGATTTTTATAATCAACAGTTGTTTCTATTTTATCCAAAAAATCTTTCGATAAATCTATTGGTTTTATATTTAAACCAGAATTTTTTTTATCAAGAAGTTCTTCTAAATCATTTAAAGATTTAAATTTAAAATCCTGAATCTCAGGCGGTCTTTGAACATGAGTAGGGACAACCTGAGCATTAGCTTTACTAGCCGAAGTAGAGGCAACATTTGTTTTAGCCATATCAGCTTTTATACCTTTTATCAAGATAGTCAATTCATCAAGCTTTTTATCAAGAGAACTAATATGTTCACCCAAAACTTTAACATATAAACTCAAATAATTATCTTGAGTAATAAGTTTATTAATTTAAGCAATGCTGACTGAAGCAATATCTTCATCAATGAATTTTTGAAATGCAGTAAAAGTAATACCTGTATTATTTGGCAATATAAAAGGTGATTGAGGAGGGTAGATGACTTTTATAAGGCTACCATTACCATATTTATAAGTTCTTTCAATATCATTTACATATAAAGGCAAATAAGTGGTTATAAACAGTGAACCAAATACATAATTTGATTATGCAAAGCACAAGTTTCATAAAACTCTTGAAAGATATTATTCATATCTTCTTTACTACAAGTATCAAAAAACCATATTTTAAACCGATTCCATTTTTTATCAAAAAATTCCTTTTGGATATGTTTTCTAGCTAGAGAACCTGGGCTAAAATCAAGAAGTTGTGGAATCATTAAGAATCGTTTGGGTCAAAATCCATTTCGAATACAGAAGGAATATTCTTATCAGAATTAGCATCATTTACCTAAACTATATTTGTTCGGGGGTCAATTTTAACCTTTTCTACCATTGAGTTACTATCAGTTACAATGGTATGTAATGAAGCAGCACGATCTCGTGCTGGACCATAAACAGTTTCAACCGGGGAAATATGATGCATAGCTGGAAAAAGTCTATGACTGGATAGAGAACTTCTATTATAAATAGGACTCACTGTAGGCATAAAATTATTAGAAAATGACTGCCTATGAGAAGTATAACTATTATCAGAAAACTTAATACAAATCCTTCCATCGGGATTTTGCGAAATATGAGAATAATCAGAACTGGTAACTGCATCAGTTACTTGAATTGGGGATATGATCGAATTTAGAGTCCATGTAGTTGGAAAATCAATTTCTTCCCACTTAATAGGTCTCTTGGTGGTGACTTTGGACCTTGCAAAATTGGTTTCCACCAATATAGTTTGATCAGACTTATCGTATAACTTACATTTTGGATTTAAAGCAGATAATAATTTAAAATAAATTCTATAAGATAAACTTATAAGTTCTGAACCAGGCATGTAATTTTAACCATGCGTTTTAACATTTAATGTTAAAGCCTCAAGAATATTAACATTAGAAAGTGATAACTGCAGATTAGGTTGCGTGATAAAATACACGGGACCATAGGCCACTGTAGATTCTATCGAACCCATTAAAGACTGTCGAAAAATTAGATTTCTAGCATCTCTGAGAGCAGCTAGAAAAGTCTCAGGCAATCCTTTAAGAGTTAAAGGTTTAAAAGCAATCTGAACCATACTAATATGAAGGTAATTATATATATTTTTATATAAATCGATATCACGTTTGTTTAACAAACGAATAGTCTGTTCAGATGAATTTAAAGCTAAAGATTGCTCAGTAGTCCTTATCAGCTGGTTAGAAGACATTTTATCTAACCAACCATAATCATAAATAGTTTTAATCGGGACCTTAGGATAGTCCATTTGTTTAACAAATTAAGGTTTTGGGGTATATCAACCTCTTCAAGCCTAGTACTTTTAGTACAAGTTTCTCCCGGATCCATATAACAAAGGTCATATATATACTTCTTTTGATGATTTAAAAGATGAAATTGAGAATTTAAAAAGAGAGATTAAATCTCTTAAACAAAATCAGTTGATTTGTGATCATAGAACTACTCAGATTGAGATAAATAATTCTGTGTCTACCAAAAACTATCATATGTCTTCTAATGACAAAGGTATTTCTGAAAAAAAAGAAGACTCTGTTAATCTTGACCCTAAAAATGATATGTTTTTAGGAATGATGCAAATTATTACTGCCCATAAATGGTACGTTAAATGTACTATTTTAATTGATAAAAGTTTTTCGATTTGTAACATTGCCATAATTGATAGTGGTGCAGATGTTAGTTGTATCGAGGATGGCAAGATTATCAATCTAGCTACTGCTAATGAGGCTAGTAAAAGTTCTTCAATTTCATCTTTTAAATCATCAAAAGAAGAATAATCATTCTTCTTATTCTCGAAAGGTTTTGAGAAATCTTTTCATTTACTAAACTTTTTCTTCCCATTTATATAACTGGGGAGTTTGATGAGGATGCTTTCTCATCAATACTCAAATAGTTATCCCACCAGCCTCGAAGTTGGCCAAAAAACCCAGCAATAATCATTTTGCAAATAGTTCTATCTGTATTTTAAACACTTTTACAGATAGTTGCATACATAAGCATTCTATGAACCAAAATGGTTAATTGTCTATCAGTCAAACCATCAAGATTCCATTCATAAATTTCGGAACCACTATAAGAAGTATTCATCTGATTCCAATCTGGTTCCCCTATCAATACATCTTAAGGAGTAGAACGAGAATAATAATAAGTCTACATGCTGGGTTTATTAGCATAACTATTATTTTTTCTAGGATAACCTCTGAGTTTATTAGATTCTAAAGAAACTTGATTTTTATAATCAACAGTTGTTTCTATTTCATCCGAAAAATCTTTCGATAAATCTATTGGTTTTATATTTAAACCAGAAAACTTTTTATCAAGAAGTTGGCTTAGTGCCTACAAAATACTTTCAAAACACTTCTCATATGGTTAAGTCTGCATCAGAACATGCTTTAGATATAAAGTATAAATTGCCTAATAAGAATATTTTCCAGAATAATGTCTGCATTCCTCATTTCTTTTTCCTGGTAAAGAATCAATTATTCCATCTTTTCGCGAAGATTATTATCAGTAACTTCTGTCAAAAGATCAATTACATTATCAGAGGTGATAGTGTTAATATTGAAATCCTGAAATTGTGATTGCAGTTTATAAATTTCATCATCATCACAATTGCATTTATTACCTTGGCAAGTGGCACAAGGGCTATCAGTATTTTTATCACTATCAGATAAATCAAGCAGTTCAATATCAGAATCAGAATGAGAGTAATAATCATTTTCAGAACCTGAGGTGTATAACAAACCATAAACTTTATCATAAGTCTCACTATCTAGTTCTAAAGTTTTCAACTTATTCAACTTACAATTTGGTGCTATGTGGCCCAGTTTTCAACATGTATAACACTTGATTTTGGATAGATCCCTTTCAAATCGATCTTTGGTAAATTTAGTAGACTTACGGAAGCAATTTCTAGCTTCACGTTCTTCATTAGTCCTATGTCTAGATTTCCTTTTCCTGTGGTATCCTTTGGTTCTAGAGGACTTATAATACTTGCTCTTATTCTTGCTATTAGCAGAAGGTTCGGGTAAACCGAATTGGGAACAAAAGTTTCCTAGCTGAGATCTTTCTTTAAGCTTATCCATCTTAAGATGCCTGGACAAAAGTAATTCATTACACAAGTTTAATCCCTCTTGCATGCAAGCTCCTATAAGCTTACCATAAGTATAATCATTATAAGGAATCTCACCATGACTACCCCTCAGAATTTTTCTAACTCTTTCAGCGAATAAGGAGGGAAGGCCATCTATGAACTTAGCTTTCCAATGTTCAAACTTATTTTCAGGTAATTCCATCACCCGACTCATAAAGGTATCTTTATACCACCTAAAATTAGATAAGGTGTTACATCTTAGACCATTAAGGAGTTACGAACAGTCTCATACAGATTGGTAAATCTACCATTAAAATGCTCTAATATGGTGAGAACAAGGGTATAAACTACATCTTCTCTATTTTTTATTAGAGTAATGCCTAAGTTATCAACGCCATCATCAGTAGCCACAACATTTATGATTAAATCTTTCTCATCAATACTCAAATAGTTATCCCACTAGCCTCGAAGTTGGCCAGTAAAACCAGCAATAATCATTTTGCAAATAGTTCTATCTGTATTTTTAAAACTTTTAAAGATAGTTGCATACATAAGCATTCTATGAACCAAAATGGTTAATTGTCTATCAATCAAACCATCAAGATTCCATTCATAAATTTCGGAACCACTATAAGAAGTATTCGCCTGATTCCAATCTCGTTCCTCTATCGAAACATCTTGAGGAGTAGGACAAGGATAATAATAAGTCTGCATGCTGGGTTTATTAGCATAACTATTATTGTTTTTCTAGGATAACCTCTGAGTTTATTAAATTCTAAAGAAACTTGATTTTTATAATCAACAGTTGTTTCTATTTTATCCGAAAAATCTTTCGATAAATTTATTGGTTTTATATTTAAACCAGAAAACTTTTTATCAAGAATTTCTTCTAAATAATTTAAAGATTTAAATTTAAAATCATGAATCTCAGGAGGTCTTTGAACATGAGTAGGGACAACCTGAGCATTAACTTTACTAGCTGAAGTAGAGGCAACATTTGTTTTAGCCATATCAGCTTTTATACCTTGTATCAAGATAGTCAATTCATCAAGTTTTTTATCAAGAGAACTAATATGTTCACCCAAAACTTTAACATATAAACTCAAATAATTGTTTTGAGTAATAAGTTTATTAATTTCAGCAATGTTGACTGAAGCAATATCTTCATCAACGAATTTTTAAAATGCAGTAAAAGTAATAACTATATTATTTGGCAATATAAAAGGTGATTGAGGAGGGTAGATGACTTTTATAAGGCTACCATTACCATCTTTATAAGTTTTTTCAATAATATTTACATATAAAGACAAATAAGTGGTTATAAACCAGGGAACAAAATACATAATTTTATTATAAAAAGCACAAGTTTCATAAAACTCTTGAGAGATATTATTCATAACTTCTTTACTATAAGTATCAAAAAACCATGTTTTAAATCGATTCCATTTTTTATCAAAAAATTCCTTTTGGATATGTTTTTTTGCCAGAAAACCTGGGCTAAAATCAAGAAGTTGTGAAATCATTAAGAATCATTTGGGTCAAAATTTGTAATGACCCTTCCGGTCATTTACACGTTTTCGCCTTTCTTGTACCATTAGAGCTTACTTGTAGTGGCCCAAGTCATTTATGGCTTGTCGGGACTGGTAGTTCGGTGCCCGGGCCATTTGTTTGGTCTTTATTGCCGTTCCTCATTTTAGAGCTTCAACTTTGGAAATCGTTGACTTCCGTCAACATTCTTGGCAATATCAAAGAATTAAACCAAGGTTCTAGGTCAAAGGAATCTCTTACTCGAAAATTTGAGTTAAAGAAATGCCTCGTGTAACACCTCGCCCTTTTGGAAGGTTTAAAGGGACCCGTGCCTTTGGGGTAAGACTAATAGTGTCTAATATACTAAGAAGGATGTGTTATGAGGTATTGTAATGGCAAAATGGTCATATGATAAGTTTTGAAGTCAACCAAGTTGCGAAACAAAAGTCGGAAAAAGTTATTGTAAATTTCTTTAAGGAATTCTCTTAAAATTTGGGTTAAATGTCTTGGGGTGTTTCTCCCTATCTATAAAGAGTTAGTGGGCCCCCAATATACCAAATCGAAGGTCTACAAGTCTAGTTTCCAACGCACTAAACCTTTCATCCATACGACTTCATAATAGAGAGATATTCATGTTTTTGTAAGACTGCATAAGCAGACACGTCAAAGCGGGGCCCGCATCCTAAGTCGGTTTTGCTTTATAAAAGGTGTTCCAGCTTCGTTTTAATTCATAAAAATCACCCAAAAGCTTCAGAAAATCAGAGGGAGAGTCCATAAATAATCCATGGACTTTGATCCTTTCAATTCGGAAGTTTAACGGAAGTTGCTCTACGTCGCGAGCTCGTCATTTTGGTATAGTTTTCCCCATCGATTTCATGGCGTATCTTTGTGGGTGTTGATGCAGCGAGCTAGCAGGTGTTTTCTGAGTATTTGGCAGTAGCTATGGAGTTATTTTGGTGAGGTATGGATCCCGTATACTTATCTATTTGTTTGATCAAGATTTTAAGCTTCTAGTTATGAAAAGTTGTTGTTGCCGATATCTTGTAGTAGTTTCTTGTTGATTTTGGATCTGTTTGTTGTTCTTGCAAGGAGGCAGGTTGTCAATCTTGGAATATTGAATATTTTTGTCAAGGAAATATCTCCCCTACGATCCTCCTTCGTTATTATATGTTCTAGTATTATTTTATGGATTTCTGAGCCACGAAGTGGTATTTTGGATTTGTGGCTTTGGACAGCCCCTTTATCTTGTTATGTTTGGTTATTGTTGTGGTGTTCTGGTTGTGGTAAGGTGCTGGAGGGATTGGGAAATTTTTCAATTCTTTTTGGGATCGCATACGATAGTGATTGGATTGGACAACGTGAAGTACGCCTTGAAATAGTGCCTCGGGAGCTCGTCGCTCCTTTGAGATGTGGTTAACATATTATTGTTGAATTTAGCTTCCATTTCTTATTTTTATTGGCCTCATTTTATGCTTTGGAGTTGGCTGGTCGCTTGTGTGACATTAACACCTTATCAAATGGCTATGGCTCGTTCTTGCAGCCTCGTCGATTCTAGCAATTGTTCCATTACCTTGGTTGGTCAGGCTTCATAGAGATGCCTTTGGGACTTCAGTTGAAAGTATTTGTTTTGTGTGATTCAAAGCTTCCCGGAGCAGTTTGAGTCTGGAAGACGTCGTTCCCGCAGCTAGTCATCGGATGACAGGTAGGTTATGGTTTTACCCTATCTAGACTCTGCGTATATAGGCTATAACTGCATTAATTAGAATCCTTGGATGGGTTGTTATAGGTTGGTACCCCAGACATTGTCCGCCTTTCGTCCGTCTATTTCATATGTTGTTTGTAGTATTCGCGTAGTATTGTATATTACCTTTGTGGTCCTGTGTGGCCTTGTATTGACTCTGGAACATAGATGGTGAGCTACTTGGGAATGTCCGCGAGTCCCAGACATAGAGATTATCCTCTTAGGCTGGTTATGTCTGCTGAGTAGCTTTTGGGCCTGTGCAGGGCTGATAGGAATTGTTGTGAGCCGTTGGGCTACTTTTATATTTGTGTGCGAGTATATCATCCATGAACAAGGTTTTCCCCTGCATGTTTTACTACAGTTTTGGCTGTGAGGCACTACTGACAGTTTTCCTAAATTTGCATGGCCCTGGGGGCCCGTTTTTGGTACTGTTGTTGATAGAAAAGGGGATTTTTGGATGTTTTTGCACTGGTTTTATTACTGGTACTAGTCTCTACGGGGCAGAGCACCAGACTTGATTTTATTACTGATACTAGTCTCTGCGGGGCAAAGCACCAGACTTGATTTTATTACTGATACTAGTCTCTGCGGGGCGGAGCAATAGACTTAATTTACTACAGTTTTAGACCCGGTTACGCCCGGGCACCCTTGGAGGGGTTTTTGAGGCATTTTCTACTACTTTCGTCCTGGACGGGGTCTGGGCATGCATATTCGAGACTGGGTCTCTATCTTGATCCCGGACTTGCTTTCAGATGACATGTCTTGATATTGAGTTTTAGTATGGGGTCGGGGACCTCCATGGACCTTGCCGCTTCGGGCCTGGGGCTTCGGGATGCATGCGCCGAAGGGAAGGGTATACGGTGGAGTAGAGGTACACGGGCTGAGTCCTTCCATGGAAACTGCCTGCTGGGCCTGATTGGCACCGGAGGAGGTACATACAGAGGTTCTATTTCACATCATATCATATCATGCATTGGATTCCACCCTTGTTTGTTGTGTGTTCAGTGTACGCTCTGGTAGTATGGGATGCCGGAGGGTTTGTTTTCACTTGATTGTGTTCCTCGGTTGTATGGGCGGCCGTTGGGACTGTAGGTAGACTATATTTACTCCTGTTTTTACTTATAGCTTGTCTTGGCACCCGGTTCTTGAAAGATTAGTGATGGATAGCCTGTTGAGGCTTTGGTTGTGGGATTTTTTATTATTGAGAGGGCTTTAGAGTCCTATCTTATTGAGGCACTTTTGTGTGGCCCTCTGAGCAGAGTGTGAGACTCTGGTTCTATTCTTGTAGGAAGCTGAGTGGTATCTCTCGGTTATTGTGGCCTAGTTATTTCATCCTAGGGTTGTACTTGTGAGGTGATTCCCTGTTTATGCTATCATATGATTGGATTGGTGTTATGATTTCCTTATACTGGTTGATTCCATTTTGAGTATGTTAGACTGCTCTCCGTCTTTTCCTTCCACTTGAGGTTACCGGTATACTTCCATTTTCTCAACTCTCTCTCTACTTACTTATATTGTTGTACAAGGACTCCAGGTGCGTTCTTCTTTCTTTCACCAGTGATTCTGTGTGATTGTATCTCTGTGCTAGCATGTGTTACTTGAAGCTCTTGGTTATGGATGATCTGTGCTAGCTCCTTATGCCTTGCTTATTGCCTCAGTTACTGCTTTCTTGCTATCTGTTACTTACTGCTTTTATATCTAATATGCGCTCAGTCGGCCTATGATACCTACTGAGTACCCGTGGTTTTGGTTCTCATACTACACTTCTGCACTTTTTTGTGCAGATATTAGCTGAGCTTTCGACGTTGATCACGTTGGAGACTCGTCCAGCTTTTGGATCATTGAGACTAGGGTGAGCGCCTGACGGTCGGGGCTTGTCTACATCTCATCTGTTGTACTGTTGCTCCTTGTACTTTCGGAGGCAATTTATGTTGTATTTTGTTACTTCTAGCACTTGTATTCTATTAGAATCTTCTGTACTGTCGATACCAAGTCTTGGGGTTGGTGTAGTTTTCTTTATGTATTTATATTCGAGTTTTGCTTTCGCTTATTTCTGCTTGCTGGTGCGTTTTGGTTAGGCAGTAGCCCATTACTAACCGTTCTGGGCTATGGGAATTAGTTCGCCTACTGGGGATTATAGGTGCCATCATGACTTGAGAAATTGGGTCGTGACAAAATCCATTTCGGATATAGAAGGAATATCCTTATCAGAATTAGCATTATTTACCTGAACTATATTTGTTCGGGGGTCAAATTTAACCTTTTCTACCATTGAGTTACTATCAGTTACAATGGTATGTAATGAAGCAGCACGATCTCGTGCTGGACCATAAACAGTTTCAACCGGGGAAATATGATGCATAGCTGGCAAAAGTCTATGACTGGATAGAGAACGTCTATTATAAATAGGAATCACTGTAGGCATAAAATTATTAGAAAATGACTGCCTATGAGAAGTATAACTATTATTAGAAAACTGAATACAAATCCTTCCATCGGGATTTTGCAAAATATGAGAGTAATCAGAATTGGTAACCGCATCAGTTACTTGACTTGGGGATATGACTGAATTTAGAGTCCATGTAGTTGGGAAATCAATTTCTTCCCACTTAATAGGTCTCCTGGTGGTGACCTTGGACCTAGCAAAATTGGTTTCCACAAATATAGTTTGATCAGATGTATCGTATAACTTACATCTTGGATTTAAAATAGATAATAATTTAAAATAAATTCTATAAGATAAACTTATAAGTTCTGAACCAGACACGTAATTATAACCATGTGTTTTAACATTTAATGTTTAAGCCTCAAGAATATTAACATCAGAAAGTGATAACTGCATATTAGGTTGCGTATTAAAATACACGGGACCATAGACCACTGTAGATTCTATCGAACCCATTAAAGACTGTCAAAAATTTAGATTTCTAGCATCTCTGAGAGCAGCTAGAAAAGTCTCAGGCAATCCTTTAAGAGTTAAAGGTTTAAAAGCAATCTGAACCATACCAATATGAAGGTAATTATACAATTTTTTATATAAATCAATATCACATTTGTTTAACAAACGAATAGTCTGTTCAGATGAATTTAAAGCTAAAGATTGCTCAGTAATCTTTATCAGCTGTTTAGAAGACCGTTTATCAAACCAACCATAATCATAAATAGTTTTAATCGGGACCTTAGGAATAGTCCATTTGTTTAACAAATCAAGGTTTTGAGGTATATCAACCTCTTCAAGCCTAGTACTTTTAGTACAAGTTTCTCCCGGATCCATATAACAAAGATCATATCTATGTCAAATACTTCACCTCTATATCATATATATCATGAAGCTTCTAGGATCTGATACCAGATTACAGAATCGAGTGTCGGCTGGTGGTAATTCACGCTACCAACCAGATCTAGCAACTCAGCATCTTTAAGCTAGCGGTAGTCCGCACTGCATAAGAACTAAAATATACAAGAATTTTCATATAGCTTCTCAGACTGCATGATAATAATTTTACCTAAGCAAAGAGTCTGTCAAAGATCTAATACATACTTCTTATTGAGCCCATGTGTCTAGTGGTTCTAACCGGGAAAGGACACCCTTTTTTTCTCCTCAATAACGGGCTTAGGTCCACGGCTGACCATCGGGTGTCGGCGGTAATCCGCACGACCAAATCTAGAAATTTGGTATCAGAGCCTTGAACCTTCATGGTATATATGAGATAGAGGTGAAGTATTTGACATAGATATGACCTTTGTTTTATGGATCCGGGAGAAAATTGTACTAAAAGTACTAGGCTTGAAGAGGTTGATATACTTCAAAACCTTGATTTGTTAAACAAATGGACTATTCCTAAGGTCCCGATTAAAACTATTTGTGATTATGGTTGGTTTGATAAACTGTCTTCTAAACAACTGATAAAGACTACTGAGAAATCTTTAGCTTTAAATTCATCTAAACAGACTATTCGTTTGTTAAACAAACGTGATATCGATTTATATAAAAGTCAGTATAATTACCTTCATATTGGTATGGTTCAAATTGCTTTTAAACCTTTAACTCTTAAAGGATTGCCTGAGACTTTTCTAGCTGCTCTCAGAGATGCCATAAATCTAAATTTTTGACAATCTTTAATGGGTTCGATAGAATCTACAGTGGCCTATGGTCCCGTGTATTTTAATACGCAACCTAATCTACACTTATCATTTTCTGATGTTAATATTCTTGAGGCTTTAACATTAAATGTTAAAACGCATGGTTATAATTACGTGCCTGGTTCAGAACTTATAAGTTTATCTTATAGAATTTATTTTAAATATTATTTACTTTAACACCAATGCAGCCTCGATTCTCTTTTCCACTAGGAATATCCAAGATGTAAGTTATACGATACATCTGATCAAGCTATATTGGTGGAAACCAATTTTGCAAGGTCCAAGGTCACCACCAGGAGACCTATTAAGTGGGAAGAAATTGATTTTCCAACTACATGGACTCTAAATTCGGTCATATCCCCAAGTCAAGTAACTGATGTGGTTACCATTCTGATTATTGTCATATTTTGCAAAATCCCGATGGAAGGATTTGTATTCAATTTTCTGATAATAGTTATACTTCTCATAGGCAGTCATTTTCTAATAATTTTATGCCTATAGTGAGTCCTATTTATAATAGGCGTTCTCTATCCAGTCATAGGCTTTTGCCAGCTATGCATCATATTTCTTCGGTTGAAACTGTTTATGGTCCAGCACGAGATCGTGCTGCTTCATTACATACCATTGTAACTGATAGTAACTCAATGGTAGAAAAGGTTAAAATTGACCCCCGGACAAATATAGTTCAGGTAAATGATGTTAATTCTGATAAGGATATTCCTTCTGTATCCGAAATGGATTTTGACGCAAACGATTCTTAATGATTGCACAACTTCTTGATTTTAGCCCAGGTTCTCTGGCTAGAAAACATATCCTAAAGGAATTTTTTGATAAAAAATGGAATCGGTTTAAAACATGGTTTTTTGATACTTATAGTAAAGAAGATATGAATAATATCTCTAAAGAGTTTTATGAAACTTGTGCTTTGCATAATCAAATTATGTATTTTGTTCCCTGTTTATAACCACTTATTTGCCTTTATATGTAAATGTTATTGAAAGAACTTATAAAGATGGTAATGATAGCCTTATAAAAGACATCTACCCTCCTCAATCACCTTTTATATTGCCATATAATACAGATATTACATTTACTGCATTTCAAAAATTCGTTGATGAAGATATTCAGCATTGTTGAAATTAATAAACTTATTACTCAAAACAATTATTTGAGTTTATATGTTAAAGTTTTGGGTGAACATATTAGTTCTCTTGATAAAAAACTTGATGAATTGACTATCTTGATACAAGGTATAAAAGCTGATATGGCTAAAAAAAATGTTGCCTCTACTTCGGCTAGTAAAGCTAATGCTCAGGTTGTCCCTACTCATGTTCAAAGACCGCCTGAGATTCAAGATTTTAAATTTAAATCTTTAAATGATTTAGAAGAAATTCTTGATAAAAAATTTTCTGGTTTAAATATAAAACCATAGATTTATCGAAAGATTTTTCGGATAAAATAGAAACAACTGTTGATTATAAAAATCAAGTTTCTTTAGAATTTAATAAACTCAGAGGTTATCCTAGAAAAAATAATAGTTATGCTAATAAACCCAGCATGCAGACTTATTATTATCCTTGTCCTACTCCTCAAGATGTTTTGATAGAGGAACGAGATTGGAATCAGACGAATATTCTTGAAATTGATATAAGAGATTTACAATAAGATAGATGTATGCAACTATCTATAAAAGTGTTAAAAATACAGATAGAACTATTTGCAAAATGATTTTTGCGGGTTTTACTGTCCAACTTCGAGGCTAGTGGGATAACTATTTGAGTACTGATGAGAAAGCTTCAATCATAAATGTTGTGGCTACTGATGATGGCATTGATAACTTAGGCATGGCTCTAATAAAAAAATAGAGAAGATGTTGTTTATACCATTGTTCTCACCATATTAGAATATTTTAATGGTAGATTTTCCAATCAGTATGAGACTGTTCGTACCCTCTTTAATGATCTAAGATGTAACACCTTATCTAATTTTAGGTAGTATAAAGATACCTTTATGAGTCGGGTGATGGAATTACCTGAAAATAAGTTTGAACATTGGAAAGCTAAGTTCATAGATGGCCTTCCATCCTTATTCACTGAAAGAGTTAGAAAAACTTTGAGGGGTAGTCATGGTGAGATTCCTTATAAGGATTATACTTATGGTAAGCTTATAGGATCTTGCACGCAAGAGAGATTAAACTTGTGTAATGAATTACTTTTATCTAGACAGCTTAAGATGGATAAGCTTAAAGAAATATCTCAGCTAGGAGACTTTTGTACCCAATTCGGTTTACCCGAACCTTCTGCTAATAGCAAGAACAAGAGCAAGTATTATAAGTCCTCAAGAACCGAAGGATCCCAAAGAAAAAGGAGATCTAGACGTAGGACTAAGGAAGAACGTGAAGCTAGAAAAAGCTTCCGTAAGTCTACTAGATTTACCAAAGATCGATCTAGAAGGGATCTATCCAAAATCAAGTGTTATACATGTGGAAAACTGGTCCAAATGCAATTGTGATGATGATGAAATTTATAAACTGCAATCACAATTTCAGGATTTCAATATTAACACTATCACCTCTGATAAGGTAATTGAGCTTTTGAAAGAAGTTACTGATAATAAGTTTCGCGAAAAGATTATCAATCTAGCTACTGCTAATGAGGCTAGTTCAAGTTCTTCAAAACCTTTTGAGAATAAGAAGAATGATTTTGAATACTCTGCACCATATTATGTAAAGGAGGTTGATAACCGTCTTATGATGAAAAATACTTTCACCAAAAGAGATTCTTCTTTTGATGATTTAAAAGATGAAATTGAGAATTTAAAAAGAGAGATTAAATCTCTTAAACATAATCAGTTGATTTGTGATCATAGAATTACTCAGATTGAGATAAATAATTCTGTGTCTACCAAAAACAATCATATGTCTTCTAATGACAAAGGTATTTCCGAAAAAAGGGAAGACTCTATTATTCTTGACCCTAAAAATGATATGTTTTTAGGAATGATGCAAATTATTACTGCCATAAATGGTACGTTAAATGTACTATTTTAATCGATAAAAGTTTTTCGATTTCTAACATTGCCATGATTGATAGTGGTGCTGATGTTAGTTGTATCCAGGAAGGCTTAGTGCCTAAAAAAATACTTTCAAAAAACTTCTCATATAGTTAAATTTGCATCAGGACATGCTTTAGATATAAAGTATAAATTGCCTAATACGAATATTTTCCAGAATAAAGTCTGCATTCCTCATTTCTTTTTCCTGGTTAAGAATCAGTTATTCCCTCCAATTATACTTTGAACCCCGTTCATAAATGCAATTTATCCTTTTACCAGCATAAACTTAAAAGGATTCTCTGCCACTTATAAGGGTAATGAAATAAGTTATACTTTTGTTACAGATCCAGTAACTAGAGATATTAATGCCTTAATTGATATGAAGCAAAGACATGTAGATTCTTTGCAACTAGAATTGTGTAGTCTAAATATATTTGATTCTCTAAATTCTGCAAAAGTAAAGGAAAAAAATTAAATTGATTTCCCAAAAAATTGCCATTGATATCTGTGCAGATCACCCCAGTGCTTTTTGGAATTGAAAAAAGCATATTGTCACCCTTCCGTATGAAGATGATTTTTCGGAAGATAATATTCCTACTAAATCGCATCCCTTTCAAATGAACGCTGAGTTAGTAGAATTTTTCAAAAAAGAAATTGATAATTTATTGCAAAAAGGTTTGATCAAACCTTCTAAATCTCCTTGGTCATGCACTGCATTCTATGTTAATAATGCTGCAGAAAAGGAGCGGGGTGCTCCTAGATTGGTTATTAATTATGAACCATTGAACAAATATTTAAAATGGATAAGGTATCCTATCCCCAATTAAAAGATTTTTTATCAAGATTATATGATGTCAATATATTTTCTAAATTTGATTTAAAATCAGGTTATTGGCAGGTACAAATATTTAAAGAACATACTTATAGAACTGCTTTTAATGTTCCATTTGGGCACTATGAATGGAATGTCATGCCTTTTGGTTTGAAAAATGCCCCATCTGAATTTCAGAAAATTATGAATGCTATTTTTAATCCATATTTGGATTTTATCATTGTTTATATTGATGATATTTTGTTTTTTTCCAAATCATATGAAATGCATATAAAGCATCTTGATATATTTAAAAAAATTGTCATTCAGAATGGTTTGGTTATCCCAAAACCAAAAATGAGTTTGTTCCAAACTAAAGTCCGATTTCTAAGACATCATATTTGTCAGGGAAAGATTACTCCAATTCAAAGATCTATTGAATTTGCATCAAAATTTTCTGATGTCATCACTGATAGGACTCAGTTACAAAGGTTCTTAGGAAGCTTAAAATACATATCCCCATTCTATAAGAATCTATCTCGTGATTTAGCCCTTTATATGATAGGCTGAAAAAGAATTATAAATCACCTTGGACTGATAGTCATACCACTTTGATACAAAATATTAAACTCCGCGTGCAGTCTTTGCCTTGTTTAACTCTTGCTACCCTGCTTGGTAAAAAATTATTGAGACAGATGCGTCTAATATTGGTTATGGTGGGATATTGAAACAAATAAATCCCAACGATCAAAATGAGTATTTAATAAGATTTCACTCTGACAAATGGACTGAAGCCTAGAGAAAATATGCCACCGTGGCTCATGAAATGCTAACCATTGTGAAATGTATTTTAAAATTTTAGGATGATTTTTACAATCAAAAGTTTTTGATAAAAACGGATGCTCAATCTGTTAAGTATATGTTTAACAAATATTTTAAGCATGATGCTTCTAAATTAATATTCGCAAGGTGGTAGGCTCAATTAGCCCCTTTTGATTTTGAAATTCATTATAAAAAAAGAATTGATAATTCATTGCCGGATATCTTATCCCGGGAATACCTCCAATAAAATCAATTTTTATGAAGTCTTTTTCGATGAAAATACTTTGATTACCATTTTAAAGGTAATTACATTAAATAGAGACTTGAAAAGTCTTATAATTGATAAAATTATTGATAAAATCGTAAAGAAGATTTCTCAATCCATGATTACTCAGAAATTGTCAGAGAAGATCTGACAGATTATTATGATTCTGATAGATTAATATAATCATAGATTGCTATGTATACAAGATGGTGTAATGACCCTTCTGGTAATTCTCGCGTTTACGCCTTCCTTGTGCTGTAAGAGCTGATTATCGAAATCGTGTGATAGTGATTTGTGTTTGTATGACCTTAACCCTCATCCCGTAGAAAAGGCTTGCGAGCCTAAAAAATTGAGAATTTTATTAACATCGCGCATTTTTTAAAAATATTTATTTAAAAGTTGAATGTGGTAAAATGTTATATTTTAATTGCCTTTTAAAATATTTTAAAGGTCTATGAAAAATATTTTGGTTACAATATAATTGCGTATGTAGTTATTTTATAAGGTTTTTATACATTGTAATATTTTAGCGGAGATAGTAAATTTAGTCATGTTGAAAATTATTATTATAATATAGTAGGTTTTATTTGAAATGAGTTTCTATTAATTATGATATATTCAAAAGTTATATTTATTTTACCATGAACCTATGCAATACCCGAATATATACATAATGGGATAAAAATGAATTTGTGGTTCCACTCCACTCCCACGTGAAAGTGGAGGGAGTGGACAACAACAAGCTTATTACTCATAGGTGGCATCATTTGGTTATCAAATGGATAACTTATATGAACAAATTGTAAGTAGCACATATCCTTAATTATCACTCAATTCATAACTTTCCCACATGCAACTTTCCATTATGGAGCTCATATATAGAACTTTAGCATTTGTATTTAACTTGGGCAAGTTCTTACTAAAATTCCCTTCAAAACATTCTTAAGCTTTCAGTTAATTAGTACCTACAAATATGAACAATTCCTTTGCTGCATACATACGTATATGTGGCTACTCATAGCATGTTGACGAGAGATTTTATGAGAAATATACTTTGACGAGTTATTCTATCACGGATCAAAAAGTTGATTATCTACGTCAAGTTATTCTATCCCGAATTCGAGTTTGATTTTATTTTGGAGTTTCTCGGAGTATTTTGGGCTTGGACATCGTCGTTCCAGCAGATTGTCATTGGATTACAGGTAGGTTATGGTTTAAACTCCCTAGACTTAGCATATATCAGATAAAATTGTACTAGCTGGCATCTTTGGGTTGGACTATTAGGTTGATACCACAGACCTTGACCGCTTTATTCATGTTCACCTACTTTTGTTCCTCCGTTTCTTGTAGTACTTGCCGATATATTTTATTTACCCTTGTGGTCCTGTGAGGCCTTGTTGACTCTGGAACATAGAAGGTGGGATATTGGGAATGTCCGCCAGTCCCGGGCATAAAATTATCCGTCTAGGCTGGTTATGCTTGCTGAGTAGCTATGGGCCTGTGCAGGGTCGATAGGTTGATTGTGAGCTGCTGGGCAGCTATTGTGTTTGATCATACCATTTCCATGCATATAAAGAGGTTTTATTCATGTTTTACTACGGTTTTGGCTTCGGGCCTACTGGCATTATTTTCTAAACCTTGCATGGCCCCGGGGGCCCATTTTTGACGAAAATGATTTGGAAATGATTTGATTTAACTTGTGAATATTCTTGGGTAAAAGAAGGTAAAATTATGATTTATATCACCAGTTTTACGATTAACGCTAGACTCGGCAGAGCTGGGGTTCTAGTTGAGTTTTCTTGCTACTTGAGATGATTTTAGCCTCTGTCGGACCGAGCACCTGAGATGACTTTCTACTGTTTAGACCCGGTTATGCCCGAGCACCCTTGGAGGGGTTTTTGAGATATTTTCCCACTACTTTAGTCCTGGACAGGGTCTGGGCATGCATATTCGAGATTGGGTCTCTATCTTGAACCCGGACTTGCTTCCGGATGACATGTTTTGATACTGAGTGTTAGTATGGGGACAGGGACCTCCATGGACCTTGCCATCTGGGCCTGGTGCTTCGGGCTGCATGCACCGGAGGAAGGGTATACGATAGAGTAGAGGTATACGGGCAGTGTCCTTCCATGGAACCAACCTGCTGGGCCGGATCGGCACCGGAGGAGGTACATACAGAGATACCATTTCACTTGAGATCTTCATGCGTCATATCATTCATTGTTTGAGGCTCCACCCTTGTTTGTTGTTTGTTGATTGTACACTCCGGTAGTATGGGATGCCGGAGGGTTTGTTTTCACTTGTTTGTGTTCCTCGGTTGTATGGGCGGCCGGGGGACTGTAGGTAGACTCTTGCTATTTACTTACAGAATTGTTCCCTGTTATGGTTAAGTATGAAATTGGTTACTGCTAGGCTGTTAGTTTCTGTATTTGAGATTGATATGATTAGTTGAGTTTGATTCCTGTCTCTGAGCATGCCTATTATTACTCTTTCCCTCTTCCTCTTACACTTGAGGTTACCGGTTTACCATCCATTTCGTAAACTTATTATGTATACACTGTTATTACAAGGACCCCAAGTGCGATATTTCTTACTTTCACCTGTGCCTATGGTGTATATATTCGGCTTGCTAGCCTCACATGTGGTTCTGTTGATTTCCCTCTGGGCTAGTTCCTGTGTACATTTCGTTGATTTCTGTGACTACTTGCTTCTATTCTGTCTGTTACTACGCTTTTATCTTATATGTGCCCAGTCGGCCTATGATACCTACTGGGTACCTTATGCTTCGCATTTTGTGCTCACCTTACCCCCTGCATCTTTTGGTGCAGATCCTAGCGTGGGCCATCGCCGTTAGATCACTGTGATTCGTGCTTGGAGATCTGTTGGGGACTACTTCAGAGTGAGGGTGAGCTCTTGGCGATCGGAGCTTAGCTTTAGTTTATCTTTTGCTTTATATACTCTATTACCATTCATAGACATCTGTATATATTGTTTTGGATCATTTGCACTCCATGTATGTAGTTTTGGCTCTATACTATGATACCATGTCTTGGGGTTTGGTTTAGTTTCCGCATATATATATATATATATATATATATATATATTCCTGTTATCTATTCTCTTCATCTTGTTCCCTTACTTTTGCTTATTAAACTATTCTTTCGCTTATTTGTTAGATAGTAGCCCATTACTAACTGTCCTGGTCTACGAGGATTGGTTCACCTACCAGGGGTTGTAGTTTCCATCATGACCGAGAAATTGGGTCGTGACAGCTTGGTATCAGAGCTCTAGGTTCACCGGTGTCATCGGTATAGGAGCCAATGTCTAGTAGAGTCTTGCGGATCGGGGCGGAGACGTCCGTACTCAATCTTCGGGAGGCTACAGTGACATTTTAGGAAATTCGACTCTTTCATTGCTTCTGTGTCGTGCGTAGGACCCTTGAAGTTTCTGGAAATCTTATTTGTTCTACTTAATTCTTCCGCAGATGGTTCGTACGAGATCATCGACATCAGGCGGAGATGAGCCTCCCACTCCAGCTAAGGGTCGAGGACGCCCTCGAGCAGTGGCACCTGCTAGAGCTGCTAGAGTTGAGATAAAGCCCGAGCAGCATATGGATCAGGGGGCATCCCAAGTACCACCAGCTCCAGTACCAGCTCCAGTGCCCACTTCTGTGCCAGCTCCAGTCGCGGCTCAGTCTCCAGATATTCAGGGATTATTATTACAGCTTTTGGGTATGATTGGAGAGCGGCCTTCTGAGGTAGCGCAGACATCCGCTCAGGGGTAGCCCTGGGTGCACAGAGTTCAGGAGCACAGCCTGCTACTATGGCTCCCCGTGCGGAGGTCATTCCGGTTCCATCAGTTGCACAGCCTCTTGCTCCTCGCCCAGCTATGACAGAGTCAGAGCAGAAGGCGTTGGGTAGGTTTTTGAGGTTAGCACCTCCGAGGTTTGCTGGTACTTCTGGACAGGACCCACATGACTTTTTTACTACCTGTGAGGAGATGTTGCATTATTTGGGTTTGTTGGAGACTCACGGGGTTGGTTATACTACCTATCAGTTGGAGGGCCCAGCGAAGTTATGGTGAAGGGCCCATGTTGCTTTTAGACCACTATCGTCACCTCCTTTGACCTGGTCTGAGTTTTATGAGGCCTTTATGGCCAAGTTACTACCTCAGAGTGATTGTGAGTGTCGTAAGGAGCAGTTTACTCACCTTATGCAGGAGTCTACGACTGTCTCGGAGTATGAGACCCGTTTTCATCAGCTAGCACCGTTTGGAGCTATGATCATTCCTACCGAGGCAGATAGGATTCGCAGATTTGTATGGGGATTGAGGCCAGAGATCAGGCAACCAGCTGAGATATTGATTGCCGGTGGTCGGTCATTTCAGGCTATCGCAGACTATGCCCGTACTGTGGAGGACTTACAGTGACATGATCAGGGGTCTAGAGATAAGAGGCCTCGATATCAGGGTGGCTTCAGTGGTTCTAGATATGGTGGTAGAGGTTCTGGCCAGTGGGGCCGGGGTTATCAGCCACAGCAGCACCAGGGTCAGTCCAGCCGACCAGTTCAGGCTTCCCTTCAGACTTTCGGTAGTACCCAGTTTGAGCTGGGCCAGAGCAGCCATTAGGGCTATAGCGTCCAGTCTTCGAGGGGTACAGTTTTTGGGGCATCAGGTCATGGTGGTCATACAGGATCTGCTGGTTCATCTCGATTGAGTAGGCCGTCAGGGGCTTGTTTTACTTGTGGTGCGATTGGTCATTTTGCTAGAGATTTCCCTCAGTAGGGTACAGTTCAGTTGGTCGAGCCTTTACGAGCAGTTTAGCCTCCAGCTAGAGAGGGTGGTCGTCAGAGTAGAGGTGGTGTTCCGCGCGGTAGAGCAGGTGGTAGGGATGGCGGTCGAGCAGGTGGAGGTCGTCGTCAGTTTTACGCGGTCCCTAGGAGACCAGAGACAGAGGCCTCAGATGCTGTGATTACAGGTACGATTTCTGTGTGCCATCAGTCGGCTATGGCTTTATTTGATCCTGGATCCACTTGTTCATACATATATGCCTACTTTGTGCCTTGCTTGGGGTTGGCTAGTGAGCCATTATCTGTTCATGTTTCTGTTTCGACCCCAGTAGGAGATTCTTTAGTAGTGGATCGGATTGTGAGATCTTGTATGCTATCTATTATTGATTCTGAGACTTGGGTTATTTGATGATTCTTGATATGCTAGATTTTGATGTGATACTGGGCATGGACTGGTTATCCCCTCACCGTGTGGTTTTAGATTGTTATGCCAAGACCATTACCATAGTTGTGCCCGGTGTATCCCCGATTGTGTGGCAGGGTTCTGTTAGCCATGCACCATCTGGGATCATCTCTTGTCTTCGAGCTAGGAAGTTGATTTCCCGTGGGTGTTTAGCTTATCTAGCATATGTCTGAGATATTAGTATTGACCCTACTTCTCCTGAGTCTTTTCCTGTGGTTAGAGACTTCCTCGATGTGTTTCCTACCGACCTGCTAGGCCTTCCACCTGAGAGAGATATTGATTTCTCTATTGAGCTAGAGCCGGGAACCAGGACCATTTCTATTTCTCCTTACCGTATGGCTCCTGCTGAGTTGAGGGAGCTTAAGGAGCAGCTGCAGGATCTGTTAGCTAAGGGGTTTATTAGACCTATTGTGTCACCTTGGGGTGCTCCTGTTCTCTTCATGAAGAAGAAGGATGGGTCGATGCGCACGTGTATTGATTATCGGTAGCTGAATAGGCTGACAGTGAAGAATAGGTATCCGATGCCGAAGATTGATGACTTGTTTGACCAGCTTCAGGGTTCAGTCGTGTTTTCAAAGATTTATTTGAGGTCTGGCTACCATCAGTTGAGGATTAGGGCGGAGGACATCCCTAAGACAGCATTCAGGACACGTTATGGCCATTATGAGTTCTTGGTGATGTCTTTTGGGTTGACTAATGCCCCCGCAGCCTTTATGAACTTGATGCCCAGGGTTCTTGGCTCGTATTTGGACTCATTTGTGATAGTTTTTATAGACGACATCTTGGTATACTCACGTAGTAGAGATGAGCATGAGCAGCACTTGAGGGTTATACTCCAGACTTTGAGGAATCATCGGCTTTATGCCAAGTTCACAAAGTGAGAGTTTTGGCTTGAGTCAGTTGCATTCTTAGGGCACGTGGTGTCTAAGGATGGGATTAGGGTTGATCCGGGAATGATTTTTGCGGTTTGTGAGTGGCCTAGACCTACTACTGTTACTGAGGTTCGTAGTTTTATTGGGTTAGCAGGTTACTACAGACGCTTCATTCAGGGATTTTCTTCCATAGCAGCACCCTTGACTATGCTGACTAGGAAGGATGTCCCATTTCAGTGGTTAGATCGGTGCGAGGATAGCTTTCAGAGGCTTAAGGCCTTATTGACTTCAGCTCCAGTTTTGACTTTGCCGATTGAGGGTCAGAGCTTCTACGTGTATTGTGATGCTTCTGGGGTTGGTCTTGGTTCTGTGTTGATGCAGCAGGGTCGAGTAATAGCATATACATCAAGGCAGCTAAAGGTTCACGAGCGCAACTACCCCACTCATGACTTAGAGTTGGCAGCGGTAGTTTTCGCGCTCAAGATCTGGAGGCATTACCTATATGGAGTTCACTGTGAGATCTTCACTGATCACCGTAGTCTTCAGTATATCACGAGTCAGCAAGAGTTGAACTCGAGACAGAGGAGATGGGTTGAGTTACTGAAGGACTATGACTTCACTATTCTGTATCATCCGGGCAAGGCAAACGTGGTAGCGGATGCCTTGAGTCAGAAGGCAGTGAGTATGGGTAGCCTAGCATCTCTCTCAGTTTCAGAGCGATCGTTGGCCTTGGACATCCAGTCCTTGGCTAACCATTTGGTTAGGCTTGACTTGTCGGATCCTAGCAGAGTTCTCGCCAGTATTGAGGTTCGTTCTACTTTGATTGATCAGATTCAGAGCCGTCAGTTTGAGGATCAGCAGTTGTGTGACCTTCGTGATCGAGTTGTTCAGGGTGAGACCAGTCGGGCTACTCTAGATTTAGATGGGGTTCTGAGGTTTGATAGTCGCCTTTGTGTTCCGAGGATTAGTGATTTGATTTAGTTGATACTTCATGAGGCACATTGTACTAGATACTCCATTCACCCTGGCACAACAAAGATGTATAGTGACTTGAGACAGCTTTACTGGTGGAGTGGTATGAAGCGAGATATAGCGGAGTTTGTATCTCGGTGCTTGAACTGTCAGCAGGTTAAGTTTTAGCACATGAGACCTAGTAGTTTGATGCAGCGACTTCCCATTCCTGAGTGTAAGTGGGAAGGGATTACTATGGACTCCGTTGTTGGTTTGCCTCGTACTTCTCATGGGTTTGATTCCATATGGGTGATTGTTGATAGGCTGACTAAGTCAGCACATTTCTTGCCGGTTCAGACTTCTTATGGCGCAGAGAGGTTAGCTCAGATCTACCTTCGTGAGATTGTTCGGTTGCACGGGGTCCCAGCTTCTTTCATTTCAGACCGCGGCACTCAGTTCAATCTCAGTTCTGGAGGGCTATTCAATGAGATTTGGGTACAGAGGTTCATCTTAGTACCGCTTTCCACCCTCAGACAGATGGCCAGTCCGAGAGGACTATTCAGATTCTAGAGGACATGCTTCGGGCCTGTGTTCTTGACTTTGAAGGTTCTTGGGATTAGTTTGTTCCATTGGCAGAGTTTTCTTATAATAACCGTTTCCATTCGAGTATCGGCATGGCACCTTTTGAGGCTTTGTATGGCAGGAGTTGCAGATCACCGGTAGGTTGGTTTGATGGTTTTGATTCTAGGCCACAGAGCACAGATTTGCTTCGAGATTCCTTAGATCAGGTTCGAGCGATTCAGGACAGACTTCGGGCAGCTCAGAGCAGGCAGAAGAGTTATGCTGATCGTAGGCTTCGTGCCTTGGAGTTTGGTGTCGGTGACTTGGTGTTTCTCCGGGTATCGCCCATGAAAGGCATGATGAGATTTGGTAGGCGGGGCAAGCTTAGCCCAGGTACATTGGGCCGTTTGAGATTCTGCAGAGGGTTGGTAGCGTTGCCTATCAGTTAGCCTTACCTCCGATGTTTTCAGCTATACATCCTGTATTTCATGTTTCGATGTTGCATCGGTATGTCCCAGATGAGTCTCATGTGTTACAGTGGGATTCAGTTCAGTTGGGTGAGGGTTTAGCCTTTGTTGAGGAGCCGACAGCTATTTTGGCCAGAGATGTCAGGAGATTGAGGTCTCGAGAGATCCCGGTTGTTAAGGTTCAGTGGAGGCATCGTCCAGTCGAGGAGGCTACCTGGGAGCCCGAGAGAGATATGCGGGCTCAGTATCCGCATATGTTTGAGCCTTCAGGTACTCCCTTGTCCTTGACTTTCGAGGACGAAAGTCCTTTTTTAGTAGTGGATGGTGTAACGACTCTTTCGGTCAATTCCACGTATACGTTTTTCTTGTACTGTTAGAGCTTTCCTGTAGCGGCCCCAAGTCATTTATGACTTGCTGGGACCGGTGGTTCGGTGCCCTGGCCGTTCGATTGGTCGTTATGATCAATTCCTTGTCTTAGGAGCTGGGTATCAAAATCGTGCGATGGTAAATTGCGAACCTAAATTTAAGAATTTTATTAACATCGCGCGTATTTGAAAATATTTTATTTTAAAGTTGAATGTGGTAAAAAGTTATGTTTTTATTACCTTTTTAAAATATTTTAAATGTTTATGAAAAATACTTTTGTTATGATATAATTGTGTATGTATTTATTTTATAAGGTTTTTACACATTGTAATATTTTAACGGAGATAGTAAACTTAGTTATGTTGAAAATTACTACAATAATATAGTAGGTTTTATTTGAAATAATTTTCTATTTATTACGATATATTCAAAAAGTATATTTATTATACCACGAATGTATGCAATACCCAAATATATACGTAACGAGATAGAATTAATTTTGGCTTACCAGTTCCACGTGGAACTTACAGCAAGCTAAGCATACATGGTTGGCTTCAAACTAGTTTTAAAACTTGACACCTAGCAATCCATAATTGCTAAATTAATTTGTCCTTATCCATTTTGGTTATAAATGAATTCCATTCCATTCCTTATGCATTTTTATAAAATGTCTCTATATAGGCAACAATCCTGCACATACGTGCCTTTCAAGGGAAAAAAAGGGGAAAATGAATGAATTTAGTAGGAAAATATTTTAACACAGTATAAGATCTCTGAAAGAAAATCGGCTATCTACGTCAAGTTATTCAAGCCTAAAATTCATGTTTGATTTCATTTTGGATCTTCTCGGAGTGATTCGGACTTGGACATTGTCGTTCTAGCAGCTTGTCATCGGACGACAGGTAGGTTATGGTTTAAACTCCCTAGACTTAGCATATATAGGATAAAATTGTACTAGCGGGCATCCTTGGGTTGGATTATTAGGTTGGTACCACAGACCTTGACCGCTTTATTCATGTCCGCCTACTTTTGTTCCTCCGATGCTTGTAGTACTTACCGATATGTTTTATTTACCCTTGTGGTCCTGTGAGGCCTTGACTCTGGAACATAGAAGGTGGGATATTGGGAATGTCCGCGAGTCCCGGGCATAAAATTATCCTTCTAGGTTGGTTATGCTTGCTAAGTAGATGTGGGCCTGTGTAGGGTCGATAGGTTGATTGTGAGCTGCTGGGCAGCTATTGTGTTTGATCATACCATTTCCATGCATATAAAGAGTTTTTATCCATGTTTTACTACGGTTTTGGCTTCGGGCCTACTGGCACTATTTTCTAAACCTTGCATGGCCCCGGGGGCCCATTTTTTATGGATATAAATTGGAAATGGTTGATTTAACTTGTGAATATTCTTGGGTAAAAGAAAGTAAAATTATTATTTAAATCACCAGTTTTACGATAAACACTAGACTCGGCAGGGTCGGGGTGCTAGTTGAGTTTTCTTGCTATTTGAGATAATTTTAGCCTCGGTCGGACCGAGCACCTGAGATGACTTTCTACTGTTTAGACCCGGTTATTCCCGGGCACCCTTGGAGGGGATTTTGAGATATTTTCCTACTACTTTAGTCCTAGACAGAGTCTGGGCATGCATATTCGAGACTGGGTCTCTATCTTGAAACCGGACTTGCTTCCGGATGACATGTTTGATACTGAGTTTTAGTATGGGGTCATGTACCTCAATGGACCTTGCCATCCGAGCCTGGGGCTTCGGGCTGCGTGTGCCTGAGGAAGGGAATACGGTGGAGTAGATGTATACAGGTAGTGTCCTTCCATGGAACCTACCTGCTGGGACGGATCGGCACCGGAGGAGGTACATACAGAGATACCATTTCACTTGAGATCTTCATGCATCATATCATTCATTGTTTGAGGCTCCACCCTTGTTTGTTGTTTGTTGATTGTACGCTCCGGTAGTATGGGATGCCGGAGGGTTTGTTTTCACTTGTTTGTGTTTCTCGGTTGTATGGGCGGCCGGGGGACTGTAGGTAGACTCTTGTTGTTTACTTACAGAATTGTTCCCTATTACGGTTAAGTATGAAATTGGTTACTGCCAAACTGTTAGTTTCTGGATTTGAGATTGATATGATTAGTTGAGTTTGATTCATGTCTCTGAGCATGCCTATCATTACTCTTTCCCTCTTCTTACACTTGAGGTTACCGGTATACCGTCCATTTCGTAAACTTATTATGTATACACTGTTATTGCAAGGACCCCAGGTGCGTGTTTCTTACTTTCACCTGTGCCTATGGTGTTTATATTCTGCTTGCTGGCCTCACACGTGGTTCTGTTGACTTCTCTCTGGGCTATTTCTTGTGTACCCTTTCGTTGATTTCTGTGACTACTTGCTTCTGTTCTGTCTGTTACTACGCTTTTATCTTATATGTGCCCAGTCGGCCTATGATACCTACTGGGTACCTTATGCTTCGCATTTGGTGCTCACCCTACCCCCTGCATCTTGGGTGCAGATCCTAGCGTGGGCCATCGCCGTTAGATCGCTGTGATTCATGCTTGGAGATCTGTTGGGGACTACTTCAGACTGAGGGTGAGCTCTTGGCGATCGGAGCTTAGCTTTAGTTTATCTTTTTCTTTATGTACTCTATTACCATTCAGAGACATCTGTATATATTATTTTGGATCATTTGCACTCCATGTATGTAGTTTTGGCTCTATACTATTATATCAGGTCTAGGGGTTTGGTTTAGTTTCCGTATATGTATATATATATATATATATATATATATTCCTGTTATCTATTCTCTTCATCTTGTTCCCTTACTTTTGCTTATTAAATTGTTCTTCCGCTTATTTGTTAGATAGTAACCCATTACTAACTGTCCTGGGCTACGGGGATTGGTTCACCTACCGGGGGTTGTAGGTGCCATCATGACCGAGAAATCGGGTCGTGATATAATCGAATCAAAGAAAGCCTACAATCCTTTCCCAAGTCAAAGGTGTTACTTAAAATTTTACCTCAACAAATATGCAGGCCAAGTTCTAGATCAACAAAGCAAAGTCATTGAATTTTCAATCTAAAGCTCACCATACAATGCACATGAAATACTGAGGTCAAATTTATTTTAACCCTGACTTTTAGCAAGAGAATTTCTCAAGTGTCATTTAGGTATAACTAACAGGTACCCAAAAGAATCTATGGCTCACAATAAAATTGGTTCACTTCATCATGTCGAGTAATTTGAAATTTTATTATCTTTTTATGCACACCTCTAAGTGTTGGTACCAACCAAGTCAAGAGATTATTATTATTTATTTATTTTTAAGTGGGATCGAACCCAAAAAAAGAATGCCTATGTATCTTGTTGAAACAAGAATCAGATATGCGTAGTTCGTCCGAACTCACAAAAGATTGACTTTCTTTTATTTTTTCTTATTTTTCTAAATGATGAACAAAACTCTTAATCTATTTTTTGAATATTTGAAAAGAATCACCGAACTCGAGGAGGGTTGCCTACGTATCTCATCAAGTTGAGAATTAGGTGTGCGTATTCGTCCGAATTGGACATTTAGAATTTTTTTTGAAAGATTTAAAAGTAGCGTGAAAAATGCGATATTTTTCTTTTTTCTTTTTGTAAAAATTATATGAAAGAGAAGTCTTTTGGTCCTCTTTTATGAAATATACAAGATAAACTAAAAAATATTTTTGTAGTTTTTATTAAGAAATGTAAAATCTTTTGAAATTTTCTTCTTAAGAAATTCATAAGACCTTCTATAACGAGAAAATATTTTTATCCCTTTTTTTTTCTCTCCTTTGTTTTTTGTAAAAGTTGAAGGGCAACTTTTTTTCTCTTTCACTAATCACCCTAAAATTGGTCAACATGCAAATATCTTCTGAATAATATCACAAGTTCAGAAGTCAAATGCAAATGATATGATGAAGATAAGCGGAGCCTACAAGGATAACCATGTTTGTGTTTCAATATTATTAGGTGTAAACCTGATGAAGGTAGGTGTCTAGACTGGCTTATCCGAGCGGATACTCGAACCAAGGAGGGGCAACTTGCTGGTAGCAGTGCTATTCCAGCTTCGTAGCTTATCCCAATCCCGCCTAACATGTCTGACTAATAATCCTTCACCAGGTGCCAAGGCACTCTGGCTTTATCTCAACAGAAGGTAGGATGCATAACTGCATTTCTGTGACCATGTGTGAAGTGTTCAGAGACTCAGATGGGTGCGCAGAAGAAGACAGGTTATAATACAGTTCAACAATAATAATACAATAAATGAGCAGTAAGTAGCACGTTAGGCTAACAAATACAATATTTCCAAATAATTAAAGCAAGTACAAGTCAATATCATAAAGCTCGAATTCTGGTTGTCCCCAACAAAGTCGCCAGATATGTCACACTTCTTTTTAGACGGGAGGAGGGTTTTACCAATTTAAGTGACGGTTTTGAAAAGGGATTATTTTATTTTATAGAGTCGCCACTTGGAATTAAATTTTAATGGTGTTCCAAGTCACCTTTTTGAATGCCTAATAAAAAAGAAATGACTCTTATTTTGGTCTGCGAAAATAAAAGACTGGGTAAGGAATTCTGTTGACTGAGGAAAAGGTATGAGGCATCCCTCGAGTCCCGTAGTTCTAGCACGGTCCCTTTTATTGACTTATACTTAGCTTAAATTATTTTTAAATAAATTGTGTTATAAGCCATGATTCGCTCGTTTGTTTAATTGTTAAACTTTTATTGTTCCTAATATAGATACGCAACCGCATTCTTGGTCTAAATTGGTGAGAATTAATTAGTAATAATTTGGTCAAGGTGCGTGACCACACCCTTAAAATTTTATTTTATTTTTACTGTTTAATTAATTATTTATTTATTTTTAAGTGTCTCAAGAAAAAAGTGCGCAAACGCATCCTTAATCGAAACGAGATTTTATTATTGTTATTATTTATTTTATCGTTCCTAAAGCTCGTCTAGCGTTAGAGGCATTAGTTCGTCTCTTGTAAACTCAGGACAATTTGTTCTTTCTTTTCACCTTTTTACTCTTTTTTTAATCTTGCAACGAGTTTTTGATTAATCCGCAACTCGTCTCACTCCCTCACAATTGGTTTTTTTTCTCTTTTCTTTTATTTATGTGATGGGTCTTGAATAAATTCGTAACCAATATCACTCGAACTCACATTAGTTAAAGTATTTAGGCCTTAAATATGAATTTAGGCCTATGAAAAGTCTCAAGAACGGAGGAATTAAATCGACAATTATAATAGCTCAAAGTAGCATAGAAAACATTTCCAGTATCGCTAATTACTTGTAAAATGCAAAAAAAAAAAAAAAAAACAGAAAACTAAAAGAAAAGCATTCTCATTTTATCCTAATTAACATGAAAGAGTGACAATTAATTAAATGAGACCAACTAACTTGTTTAATCCCACCATCTTTAGTTTTCACTTTTATCATTGTTGTTCTTCAACTTTACATACCCACTGAATAATAAATAATAGACAAATAAAGGAGAACATATATACTCTTAACAAACAAGCTTTAGCAGTTGAATACCCAACACAAATACCTACTACGAATTGAATCAAGTAAGCGGATTTCACATGATAAGACACCAAAATACAAAACAAACTAATAACTGCCATTCAAGAATGAACTTTTAAACATTAATACTAGCTAAAGCAAACACATGGACAGAGATACACACTAGCCATAACACCTACTAAAATAAATCACTAAAATTGAATACAAAGGTAGGAAAGAACCTTGTTGGAATAGAGCTTTCTTCACTGTACTATATTAGCATGAAAAAAAATTAATAAATGAATAAAGACCAACTCTCAAATACAGATCCCTTGAACTAATTTTTATTTTTTTGGGCTCTTTTTTTTTCGCATGAAGTTATGTATATAACTGACTTTTAAAGGTGGGTTATTAATAGCCGGACTGAGCTTAGCTTTTGGCATTAATTTTTTTCGAAACATTCAAATCAACACATGAATATATAAGTACTCGGGTAACTAAACATACAACTCTCAATAAAAAATCTTACGTAAATAATCAACTCAACATACTAAACAATACATGAAATCATTTAAATAACTTTGTTCATGTTTTGATTCACAATAAAACTAACAAAAAATAATTAGAAAGGAATTTGAGTAGGAACCTGTGTAATGAAATAACTAAAAATAGAAGCTAGAGCGTTGTCATCGAAAACTCAAAACAAGAACCAAAACTCAAATTCTTAACCCACAAACCTTCAAGAGTACTCTTTTTTTTGTGTTTCTATCTCTTTGTTTTCTTTTTCCTCCTGTGTTGCCTTTCTCTTCCTAATTCTCTCTTTTCTCTATTTTTTTTTCCTTCCCTCCGTCCCTTGTGTGCATATGTATGTGCAGGTGTTATATAATAAGTGTAGTGTGTTTGTGTGCATGTGTTGTGTGTAGTGTAGAACGTGTGTGTGTGCTGGTAGTGTGTGGGTTGTGGGAGTGATGTGAGGTGAGGAAATTAGGGGTTAGGTGGGGTGTGCAGGTGAGTGGGGTAGGGGTTTTAGGATTAGTAATTAATTGATTTTTTTTTAACATATATAAAATATAATATAAAGATTAGCTAACTATTTAGGACTAATAAAAATATAAGATAAATTAAACAGCTATACTAAAATAAAATGTTATTAAGAAAATATTAAAGTTACTAATTTATTTATAAAAATCTAAATTAAAAGAAAACATTTTCTTTGTTTAAAAAGTGGCACAAGGCCTGAAATTAAAATTAGTCAAGTCTTACAAGCAAGGCCCACTCCAAAGCGGAGCAGGCCCAAAACGAAAGGCAGATAACGGAGACAACAAGAAGAGAAGAAAAACAAAAAGGAAAATTTCTAAATTGGGGCTTCAGACAGAACCCTAGACGCCCTGAAGAGGTGGAGTTTCCAAATCGCCATGAGAGGGCAGAGCTGAGATCATCTTCGCCTATCATGGAGGTGAGTCTTCTCAATCTCCTCATTCTTTTCTGTAGTCTAAATGGGGGGTTCTTAGATCCGAAGCTGAAAGTAGGGGATAAGGATGTTCAGGGACGCGGTCTCGATGCTCTACCCGCCATATCATTGGGATTTCTATGAAAAACCGACCAGCAAGACAGTAGCATCGTTGATCTCGTTCAACCTAATATATTTACCCCTTAATTTCATGTTCATTTCTAATCCCCACCCTTTACTGACCATGGTGCTTGAGGAGATGGTGAATCCAGATGAGCCGCTATGAGCTGGACGTTTGATTGGTGAGCCGCCGTGTGTGATGCTGTGCATACTGAGGAGGTCTCTGCTGGTCGAGTCTGCATCTAGTAGGTACACTGGTTATCCTATCTCCTCAACTTTCCTTTCCCTAAATCAGAGGGATGAGTCTCAAGGAGACTAATACCACCTCCAGAGCTAGAGAGAGAGAGTGAATTGATAGTCTAACCGTATGGAATTTAGTGGTACTTGTAGCAGGCTTAGGGAAGGCAAAAAGCAAAGGAAGCCCAGCAGCATCAAACCCTTTCTAAACCTTGGATTTGTATCTGAGGACACGTTCAGGTCTCACAGGTGTGGATACTAAAACCAATAGAAATGCTTCAGGCTTAGATAGGAGATTGAGACTATGTGCTTGTTTGTGCTTTGCCATTGATCTGTAAATCCGGCTATAAGTATCTGTAATTACTCAATAGTTTTTATTGAGTCTTTATGTTTCTTATGCTATGTGTTGTCCCTTGTCTATCTAGATGTAGGATCTTTCTGTCTAGACTAGGGATGTCCTGAACATGCTGAATAATGTAATTACCTGCAAAAACAAAAACAAGGTTAGCAAAAAAGTCAGCTAGAGTATTTTCTTCCCGGAGGGAATGCTGTACTCTAACTGAGATGTTCCTTCTTATCCTGTTAATGAGGGTAACTTCCATCACTACACTCCAAGGGGGTTTCCACTTTCCCTCCAAGATTTGAACCATGGTTAAAGAATCAAATTCAATATGCACATGGTTTATCCCCTGCTCCTGACAGTAGGCTAACCCTTCAATGATGGCCCTAGCCTCAACTACTAAGTTAGAAGAGTCTGCTAGTTTAATCCCTTTAACCATAATAAAATTACCCAGTGAGTCTCTTAAGAAGAAATCTGCAGAGCTAGGACCTGGGTTGCCCTTAGAGGCACCATCAGTGTTACATTTGATCCAATTACCCAGAGGTAGCATCCATCTTACTATTCTGAATTCATATTCTGGTATATAAGTCTCCAACTCAGCAACCATGTTTGGCCATGACTTCCTATCCCAGTCCACCCTGAATCTGCATTCGATGAAGTTTCTTAAGGTAGAATTGGTGTATCTGATGATTTTAGCAGTTGAGTATGCTCCACCATGAAGAATGGTGTTTCTTTTTTTCCATAGGAACCAAATGATGATCAGAGGAACTACTTGGTAAATAGCTTTACACCTGGGGTTTTCTGCAGTACTCCACCACCTTCTGATTCCCTGTTTTAGATAGTTCCCCAGGGTTAAACCTGCTGCTTCTGTCTAGTACTTCCAGATTCTTTTTGCAGTATCACCCCTTAGTAATAAGTACTCTGTAGTTTCTCTCTCAGGGACATCACAACAATTACAGTCTGAGGATACATTTGGGTTCCAGGTGTTTAGCATGTGTGCCACAACAACCTTCCCTTGCCAAACTCTCCAATTGAGGAAGGAGATTTTGAAGGGTAGGCCCTTGCACCATATTAGCTTAAAATTTTCCCTTACTTCTTCCCTTTGTCTCAGAAGCTCCCATACACTACTAACACTGAAAGTTCCAGTGCTGGTTCTAGTCCACCAGGGATAGTCACTTCCTTCATCTTTTTGAGAATTACTCAGATGGTTTCTGATGTGGTTCACCACATTCTCAGGGATCAGGTCCTGCATTTTGTTCCACTCCCAACCATCTTCTTATAGGAACTCACTTATATACTGCATGTTGTGACAAGTCTGTGTGTTTGAGGGACGTAGAAATAGTGGTCCCAAATTAGTCCAGTTATCATACCATATGTTGGAGGTGCCTCTCTTTGGTTCCCACCACATATATTGTTCTACTGTCTCTCTATTTTCTAGCATTTTCTTCCATACTTGTGAGCCTCCCCTCCATTGAACAGTAGTTGGACTCTGTTTCTTGCAGTACTTATTCCATAGAAAGTGTGACCACAAGTTGTTTTGTGTCCTGAATCTCCACCATAACTTAGCATATAAAGCCCTGGATACATCAAACATTGATCTGAACCCCAACCCTCCTTCTTGTTTAGGTAGGCATACCTTGGTCCATGTTGACCAGTGTTTGCTCCTACCTGATTCCTTGTTGCTCCATAGAAACTTCGCAAAGGTCCTGTGCAGTTCTTTAATAACACAAATAGAAGGGATAATAGTTGATAGAACATACACAGGGATACTTTGTAGTACGCTAGTAAGTAGGACTTTCTTACCTCTATATGATAGCATTTTGCCTTTCCAGGCCTGAAGCTTCCCCTTTACTTTTTCTAGCAAGTCTGCATAGTCTTTGTTTCTTTTCTTCTTATGAGTGATTGGGCAGCCTAAGTACTTCATGGGAAAAGATCCCTTTGATATTCTAGTGTTTAGCTCCACCTGCAGGGATGTAGTTCCTGCCACATTCTGATGAAGGTAATAGGAACTCTTATCTTTGTTCACCTTCTGACCTGATTCCTTCTTATATTCCTGAAGGGTCTGCATCACTTTACCTAGAGAGTATTCATCGGTCGAGCAGAAGATGATGGTGTCATCTGCATATGCAAGGTGGTTCAAGTGAGGGCTCCATTTAGGAATCCCATAACCTTTAAACTGTATGTCATCAAACAAGGCATTTAGAGTCCTTGAAAGAACCTCTGCAGATAGTATAAAGAGGGCTGGGGATAGAGGGTCTCCTTGTTTGGTTGAGTGAAAAAAGCCATATGCTTGCCCATTGAGCAAGACAGAGTAGTAATTGTTGGACACTAGCCTCCATATCATATCAACAAATATGTTAGAGAAGCCCATTTTTCTCAACACCTTCATTAGGAAGAACCAGGAAACCCTGTCATAAGCTTTGGCCATGTCAAGCTTAATAATAATATTTGAGGGGTTTCCTCTCTTACAAATATCTATAATAAGTTCCTGAGTGAGCAAAACATTCTCAATAATGTTTCTCCCTTTGACAAATCCAGACTGATTAGGGGAAATAAGGTTAGGCAACATGTTCTCTAGTCTATCATGAAGAATTCCGGACATCACCTTATTAATGAAGTTACTCAGACTAATTGGTCTCATAACCGAGAAGGATGTAATGTTGTCCTTCTTAGGTATAAGCACCACGTTAGTGTGAGTAATGGATTTGGGAAGGGAGTTACCTGCAAAGAAATGAAAAACCATTCTAATCACATCAGTACCCACTATATCCCAACACACTTGAAAGAATTTCCCTGATAATCCATCTAGACCTGCAGCACTGTCTCCACTCAGGCTAAAAACAGCTTTTTTAACCTCTTCTCCAGAAGGAGAGGCTTCTAGAACTGAGTTCTCATCTAAGTTAATCATTTCAGGGATATGATGTAGCAGGTCGAAATTGGTTGCATCTCTTTCTTGCTTGAATTGGTCTTGGTAGAACTGTACTGCCTCTGTTGCAATATCATCTTGCTTTTCTAACCAATTCCCTCTGATATTCTGGATCCTGGTCACCTTTAGCCTCTGCCTTCTTCCCTTTACTAGACTGTGGAAGAATCTAGTATTTCTATCTCCATCTATAAACCAAGCATATCCTGCCTTCTGTTGCCAGTATCTTTCTTCCAGATGAAGATACTTGATATATTCTGCCTTTTCCATTTGCATCACCACTCTATTCTCCACAGATGGGTTATCTTCAAACTGTATTTCCTTAATTCTGGCAATTTTCTCCCTTATTATTAGTTGTTGAAAGACGTCACCAAATGTAGCCTTGCTCCACCTAGTGAGGACAGTCTTGATCTTTTTAGTTTTCCTCTTGAAGTCTATGAATGGATTGCTAGAAGAATCTGAGTCCCAGTTCTGTCTAATCACATTTAGGAATTCATCATGGTCTGTCCAGAAGTTAAGAAACCTGAAAGGCTTCCTAAAGGATGCCTGTCTATTATCACAACTCAAAATCAGGGGGGCATGGTCTGACCCATTTCTAGCAAGATGTTCAACTTCTGAGTGTGAAAATAGTCCCTGAAAGTCTGCATTAATCAGAATCCTGTCAAGCCTTTCAAATATGCAATCATCTCCAACTCTTCCATTCCACCATGTGAAAGGACTGCCCTTGAAGGGGGCCTGAGTTAAATCACAGGATTCTATGCAGCTTCTAAAATCTTCAACTTCAGCTCCAGTAACTAAATTAAAAGAAAACATATTTTTTAGAAATTTTCTTTTTTATTTGAAAAGTAAAAAAAATAAAAATTATCCTAAAATGTGACTTTCTTTTTTTGAAATATTTCTTCACAATTTTTCAAATTAAACCTACTAAAGATGAAAAAGAAAAAAAAATTAAAATAATGATTAGACTTAAATTAAATATCTAAATCTAAAAATGGGTTACTACTCGGGAAGGGTCAAAAATCACGTGTCTACAATCGGAAACACCCATTTAAGAGTCTAAGCTAGAGATAGTGTGACTTCCCCAAGCCTATATTGGTTGGTTAATGATAAAACCATTGTGCTTGAACAAAGGCCATTGGATAAATTGTGAGATCCAAAGATTAACATTCATGCCTAAAATCAATGCTACCCATGTTATTTAGTGAAAATTTATGTAATTGAGCAAGTACCTTGACCCGTGTTTGAGTCCCATCGGAAGCATACCCCTAGTCGTCCTCTCTCTTGATACAAACCCATATTTATTTTATTTCTTTGCTTGAATTGTGAATTGTGACATATTTCCCAATTCCCCTGTTTTCCCTCCCATTTACTTTTATTGTTATTTCAACATTGACTCTATTGGTGATTGATCTATAACAATCCTATAGGCTACTCTACCTTTTCTCTGTGGGATCGACCCCGACTCCCGTTGGGAAATACAAATTTTATTTTGCTCTGATGATCACTATCATCTCCATATGGAGAGTGTTACTTGAGCGTTATCAACCACCTAGGTAACTATAAAAGTGTCCATTCTCATTGCATGCATCATGTCTGACATTCGAATCAACAAAGGGGAAATCATTGCCGAACAATTCAAGAGAAGAGCTAGACATGATTCCACTTCCATGGCCCTTCCTGTTCTCATATGTCATGTATGTCTACGGGCACAATGTCCTCTATTTCGGCCACTGGACAAAATTTATTGACAAACTGGCATGGTTTATTTGGACACCAAGCGGGACAAAGATGCTCCACATATCAAGAAAATATACCTTGCTTGAAGACCAAGTGCAATGGAAGGCACATAACACACCTGGAACATCGGTCATGATCATATGGAAGATTTACCTCCTACTCATGGGGTGCCAAACACCATCCATAAAGTTTTCCCTATCAATGCAGCTTCGGGTGGTTTACTCAAGCTTGCTCACCTTGCTCACCATAATGAGGAGCGTTTACAAAAGTTAGCTAAGGACATTCCAGGCACGATTCAATCCACAATCAAGTCAACTTTAAAACTGGTATGGGCTAATTTGCATAATTTGTGCACCAGGGTTGACATAGTGAAGCAGTATGTTGGGGCACTTTGATAAAGAGTACCTCAGTCCATACTAAAAAACCCACACTTGGACCTCAACTTACCAGCTCCTGATTCTGCATCACCTCCAAGGACTAGGAGTCCGCCAGATGATTGGTGTGTGGATGACACCCCTCAGAATGTTTCAGTCACATCTAAAAACCAACAAGTATGCCCACTAGATAAAGATGCTATGATATCACAAGAACCACCAATGCAAGTGCACCCCTTATCTTACATGGCAGCCCAAGATCCTCGGCCTACACCAAGTTGTGCAACTCCTCTTCCATTGTATCATGAGTTGATGATGCTTGAGGATAAATGGAAAGTTGTTGACCCTCTTGATCCCCTTCAAGTTAGATGATACCCCTCCATTCCTTTGGTGGAAGGTTTTCAGATTGATCCAGCACATGCATATGTTCCACCACCACTACCCAGGTATTTGAGGGAACCATTTCGTTACTATTCGAGAAGGCATCGCCGGCAACCTTAGTGTCTCAGGGATTTCTTGCACTTTATCTATTTGTATTAGTTGCGCATTAGGGGCAATGCTTTTGTTTAGTTTGGGGGTGTATTTAGTATTTAAGCCACTGTAAAGCCTATCTAGATATTAATTGTTGGCTGTTATATTCTTAATTGTGCCATTGCCAGGCTTAATTTTTAATGATGTTTTGAATGTGAATGCCGGGTTAGTCCTACACGCTCCATTATTTCACTACTCGAGCCTTGAAAACACGCTTAATGCCTACACCAAGCCTTGTTCTTATTGATCCATGAGCGCCGTACTCATTTTTTCCTTTGTGAATAGTATATTAGTCGAATAAACTCCAAGGTTTTTTTTTATACCATGGTTCTTTCCCAAGGAGCAATTATTTTCTTTTGTTCATTTCTGTGTCAAATTGGGTTGGTGTTTCCCTATGATAGATTGAGAGGCAACTTTTTTAAGGAAAAATACCAAGTTTTAGTGTTAAATTGAGTCTATGTTTTGCTTATCTTAAAATGGGCCCACCAAAAAATTTCTTGGCAAGAAGTTTTGCAAATTTAAGGAAATAGGGGAAACTGAATTTTGCTAAAGTATTCTCTTGTCTTGACTCACAAACTCCCCGTTTGGCTTGATCAATTCACAAACGAGTGTGTAAAAGAACTCAGAATAGCTTGTCAAAAGTCATTTGTCCCAATTGATTTTGAGACTAATTTTGAAATTCTTGTATTGTGATGCCTTGTGTGGTAAGGATTACTTCGTTCATGTGTATATGTGTTGTCTAGAACTTGCCCCGAATATGATTCAAGGAAAAATCCTAGATGTCACCGAGCTTGGAAGATGACCTTAGGCCCTTTTTGAATAGTCACTTCACCCAAATGGACTTTCTTTTACATTGATCCTAGTAAGCCCCTTTAAGCTTGTAACTATTATTTGGCACCTTGTTAGACATCTTGACCCTTTTTGGACCCTCGATTTTTTTCACCCATCCTCCTAATGTCTCAAAAGTAAAAAGTAGGCTAAAATCCTAAGTTTGGAGGGGAATTAAAATGATGACATAGGCAAAGTCCTAAGTTTGTGGGTGTATGTACAAAGTGTGGAGAAGAAAAGGGAATGCACTTCAATGCAAGGTAGCACCTTATGCCTAAAATGAAATTGCTCCAAAATGTCCAATGAAATGAGCAAAATGAAAAGAAGAGAAGAAATTGGTGCTACCAAATGGAGGTAATCAAAGGATGTTGAATGATTAAGTTGAAGGGAAAACTTGGGTTGTGAGAGGGAGAAATAAGGTGAAGTTAATGTTCGGAAATGTGAGTGGTGTTTTTATTGATCACAAAGAGCGTTAGGAGGTTTAGTCACTTGCTCCAAATGAAATTCTCACCTTAACCCTAGCCAACATCATAACCCACAAGTCCTTAGTGATTCTGAGCTTGGTAACTCTACATTAGTGGTGAATTACATGAAGGGCAAGCATATGGTTCGATACGTGTGCACTCGAACTTTTTTGAGAGAGTGAAAGTCTTCGTATTCTCTTATAATCCCTCTGATTTGAATTGCATGAGTGTGATTGGGATTCTCTCTAATGGTGAGTGGCATCATGCACTTGAATTGAGTGATGAAGTCTTTATTTCAATTGAGAGAAATGAATGACACAAGTTATGTGGAAAATCTCGAGGCAAACCTTGAAGGTCCATGCCAATGACTTGAGAAGCTTGATAATCAAATCCCCTTCTTTTAAATGAAAAGTGAAATCCTTTTTGATAAATTTTTTTGAAATGAACACTTGGGATTATGGTGGTACCAAATTGAGATGAGCATCGTGGTTGAGTCTTTTTGTCTTGAGTCTATTGTTGATTAGTTTTATTTAGTTTTGTGTACAACCCTTGTGTTTTGAGAACCTATTTTATTCCTTACCTTGTGAGTATCTTGCTTGAGGACAAGCAATAGTTCAAGTTTAAGGGTTTGATAGGTTGTTAATCTACCAACTTATTGAGCCTTTATTCATGAATTATTTCCTTGTTTAGATGAGAATTAGAGGTACTTATTGCCTTTATTGATATAAATGCAGGTATTCTTGATCGAGTGAAGAAAGCAAAGGAATTGAACCCAAAGAGCTTAAACAAAGTTAAAGTGTGAAGGTGATCAAAAAAGGTGAAGGAGTTGTCAAGGGATACGAAAGGCATGTGAGCCGCACAATGGAACTTATATTTAGCAGGTGGCATCGCACAAGGGAAATCAACAGATGCCTGAACAGTCACCAACGTGCCAGCCGCACATCCCCAGATGCGATCGCACTTCCCTTTGCACTTGGGTCACACATGCGACTGGACTATACTGCTATGAGGGAAACATACATGCAAGCCACACATTTCAAGGTGCGATTGCATATTTTTTGGCACGTCGATTGAACCAGCCCCAAAGGGTATTTTTGTCCAAAGTCATGTGACATATTTGGGAAGGTTCCAAATCCCTTTTTGGGAGTTGTACTCAGCCAAATTTTATTATTGAACTTTTCCCAAGGAAGGTATATAGAGAGTACTTTTTCTCTTCTTCTTCCCCATTGAAAACATAAATTGTAAAAACTTTGAGCTTGGAATTGAATTAAGCTTTTAATATGAATGGAATTATGGGAAACCCTTTGGTATCTTCTCTTGTTCTTCTAATATGAGCAGCTAAATTCTCTTTTAGGGGTATGTGCATGATGGGTATTTGAATTTGGGTATGGGTATTGATTAATTGTGCTTATAATTGATTATTAAGTATGGTTCTATTGAATTCTTCATTTTTAATCATAAGATTTATGGTTGCAAACATTGATTCAGTTTACTAATTTTGTTCTTACTTGAAAAAGCATATCATAAATTGGGTAAGGATTCAATAGTAGGGATTTGAGATTTCTACTGATAGAGGAGTTCATAAATTGGGTAAGGATTCAATAGTAGGGATTTGATATTTCCACCATAGATTAAGGCTAGAAATAGCTTGATCGAAGGAAATTTCCATCTAAGAATCAAAGTTAGAAATAATTAATTCACCCAAGTGTAAATTGGTTGGTTAAAGGGAAAAACTATGGTGCTTGAGAAAAGGCCATGATACATATATTTGGAGGGTCGAAAGATTACCAAATATAGCTCGAAACAAGCTACCCATACCTATAATCAAAAGTTTGCATGATTGATTAATTCCCTAACCCATTGTCAAACCCCATCTGAAGCATACCCTAGTCTTCCTCTCTCTTAGTTATCGGTTTGTGTTTACATTATTTTCTTATCACTAATTGAAATTTGATAATTCCCAATACTTCTCCCCCAAATTTTACTTTTGTTGTTCGAACATTTATTCGCCTTAGTGACTCTTAATTGACAATTTATTGGCAATTCATTGCTCCATTCCCTAAGGGATCGACCCCGACACTCATTGGGTTCTTTATTTATTTTGGTATGATGATCATTACCACCTCCTTTGGGAGAGTGTTTTTGTATATCATCAAAAAATAGTGCCATTGCCGAGGAATGGTTTTTACATTGCTATTTTATTGTCGTTTGATTCACTTTTGTTGAGTGTTTGTTCTCTTTTACTTTGTTATTGTTGTTGTTTGTTTTTGGTCAAACAGGTTACCCATGAGTCAAGCGGGTGACCAAGAAAGTGTTGACGTATTCATAAATATTAAAAATGGACCCGTTGTCCATGGTGTTGTGGGCACAATCCGCCTACCTCCAATGGTTGGAAATGTCGTGTTTCACGTCACAAGCACGATGCTTTATTTGATACAAATTAAAGGTCTCTTTGGAAGGATGGCTCATGAAGATGTCAACGGGCATGTTCAAAACTTTAATGAAATATGTCAGCCTTTCAACATCAACAATATATCCCAAGAGTTGATCCGACTTTGTTTGTTCCCATTCTCCCTTATGAAGGAAGCTACACCTTGGCTTAAAGAGCTCTTATATGTCTCTATTAAACTTGGAACGGACTAGTGGAAGCCTTTTTGGTGAGATTTTTCCCACCTTCTAGGATGATGCAGTTGAAGGATGATATCACCAACTTCCGATAACTTCTGGATGAGCCATTACATGAAGTATGGCTGAGATTCAAGAAAAAGCTCTTATTATGTCTAAATTATGGTTTGTCGGAAAATGTCCTACTTCAAAGATTCTATAGAGAACTAGACTTTATGAACAAATCGGTCGCAAACAACATTGCGGGTGACTCTATTATGGACCAAGCTTATGGTCTCGTTGCTTCTCTCTTTGATCGAATGACAAAAACCAATAAGGCATGGCATACAAAAGATGTGGAAGTATCCTCCAAAACTACCTCCTCCATAATGACTAATGATATGTGGAAAAAGGAGGACGAAAAATATGAGACCATGGCCAAAATGATGAAGCAAATTAATTTATTGTCCAAATATATGATAGGAGCCAGAATTAAAAGTGTCAATACTGTGGGTATTTATGGTTTGAAAGATCATGAGGAAGTTGGTACTTATACATCGGGAGATAAGAAGCTTTGTTATGTATCGGCAAGTTCTCACTCGGGGTAACAAGGTGCCAATCAAGGTACCTTATCAAGGTGCCAATCAAGGTACCTAGAGACCACAAGAGGAGAATCAGGGTTGGAAAGACTGTGTTCGAGATAGTGAAAGGGAAGGTGATCGGTATATACACCAAAGCAATAATCCTTATGTGCCTCCACCGAAGGCAAATGCTTCTCCTTATAATCCAAGCGTAAATGACCCAGCTAGCTCCAAAATTGAAGATATGTTGCAAAAAGTGTTACAAAGAGTGGAGTCTACGGATAACAGGGTGAAATATTTAAAAGGCGATGTGTCTACCTTTCATTTAATTGTGCTCCTATTCGGTGTCAATTAAGCACTTGGAAGCTCAAATGAACCACCTCTCTTCGCAAATGAACCCTCGTATGAAGGTTACTCTTCCTAGTGACACTTTTGCAAACCCAAAGAATGATGGCCATGTAATGGCAATTGTTACTACAGTGGAAGGAGGTTGGATAAAGTGAGAAAACCGATGAATGATGTTGTGGTTTACTTGAGTAGAAAAATTGCACAAGATGTCGTGATCGATAAGAGTGACGATGCGAGTCCAAATATTGGGGTGAAGCCTTGTGCATCTAATGTAATTGTTGAAGATGATAGCCTACCAGAGGAGAAGGATGATAGTAAGTTGCCTTCTCAAGTTGCTATTGAGATCGAAGAGGAAGCTCCAAGTATGCCAAGGTCGTTGCCTAAACATCCTCCCCCATATCCTTAGAGATTTATTAAGAAGAAGGAAGATAATAAATTTAAAAAGTTTGTAGACATGTTCAACAAACTATCGATAAACATTCCTTTGGTTGATGCTCTGATACAAATGCCGAGTTATGTGAAGTTTATGAAATAATTATTGAAAAAAAGGGTGATTGATGTGGGGACATTTGAAGTGTCCCATAGTTGTAGTGCAGTGATGACAGTAACATCACTCCCAACTGGGAGGATCTGAGAGCTTTCACCATCTCATGTACCATCAGTGTATTCTTATTCAAGAAAGCCTTATGTGACCTCGGGGCAAGTATCAACTTGATGCCCCTCGTGATTTTCAAAAAAGCTGGGTCTAGCTACTCTTCAACCCACACCGATTAGGTTATTAATGGCTGACCATTCAATTAAGCGATCGGTGGGGATCTTGTTTGATGTATTGGTGAAAGTAGACAAGTTCATCTTACCGGCGGATTTTGCAGTTATGGATTGCAATGTTGATCTTGAGTTGCTTATAATTTTGTCGCATCTCTTATTGGCCATCGGAAGGGCTATTGTTGACGTGGATCTAGGGGGGCTCAAATTCCGAGTAGAGAGCGAAGAAGTCACGTTCAATGTGTGTCAACCCACCAAACCACCGGATGGGTATAGAGTTGTGTCTGTGATTGCTATCGAGGGCGAGATGGTTGATACTCATGGAAAGGTTGAGATTAAGGATGCACCATCCAATGATCAACTTGTGGTCTTGAATGTTCAAGAAAAGGAGAATCTAAGTGACATCCTCCAAGTGCCCATATCCATAAAGTTGTCAAATTGGCAATAAGAGGAAGTGATGAGGATTGTGAAGAAGTACTTTCGATGCTTTGGTTGGACATGTCCATTGTATTGACATGACACCAAGCAATAACTGATCCATGAGGTACTATCATCGAGCCGCGATGTAAATAAAGTGCTTCTTGGGAGGCAACCCAAGTGTTTTTAGTGTATTTCCTTTACTTTTTGTTGTTTTTTGTTTGTTTTAGGAATGCATGGAGATTGAAAAATGACTAAGTAGTAGAAAATGCTCAGAGGGCATGTGCGATGGGCCATGCATTTTGCATGTCCCATTATGCCACCACATGTGGCATACTGACAACCAGTGAGCTGAGAAGAAAAGCATGAAACCTGAAGGTGCATGTGATATAGGGTGCGGTCTGCACCCTCCATTGTACGCGTCACACCCCTGTCACATACCAAACCAGAAACCTGGTAGAATTTGGCTAAAAATCTCCATGTATGAAGCGACATGTCAGACGCACATTTCCATATGCGAATTGCACGTCGCGGTGCACACATATAAGTTTTAATTTTTTTATTGACCTACCCATTGACCGACCCGACCCGAACTTTGACCCACATCTTCTCAACTTCTTTTCTCCCTTAAAACCATTTTTCTCCTTCATTCTTCTCCCAGAAACACTCAAAAACCTCTACAACTTTCTACCAAAGCTCCCCAAATCTTCCAAACTCTCCCCACAATCTCCTTCTTCTTCACTACTTCCTCATTACCTCCCCCACAATCTCCGCTGCACCACCACTTTTTCTAGTGAAAAGTTGGGTCTCCATTGTTAAGCACTAAAAGCTCCAAGTTTTCACTTTTTACTCTTTCATCTTTAATTGTAGTAAGTTTTCCAACGTTAAATATGTTATTTTAAGTAGATTGGGAACATTATTTATGAAGCATGCTAGTTTAATTCTCTATATTGATTTTGAGTGAGATCTGATTTTCGGGACCCCAATTTTGGGGCTTATTATCGATTTTACTTGAATAAAACTTGGTAGATCTTGATTTTAGATTAATGCATGCACTTTGTGTTAATTCTTAGCCCATAAATTAATGTTTTTGGGTGAAGTCTGAGTAACCCGCTTGAGTTGATGCACAGTTTGTCCCTATGATAGATTGGGTGACGTCATTCTTAAGGGAAAATCATCATCTTCGTAAGATTTTGATTCAATCATGTTGTGTAGGCTGAAATTATTGATACCACAGTGCCCTTGTGTTATTTTAATTAATTATAATTGTCCGGTGAGTGCTTTGGTTGAGGGGAGTGAAATCTTGATACGTTGATTGTGTTTGAGTGAATTTTCATGAATGCTTGATGTTCCCGATGATTGATGGGATAACGTCCTTCTTAAGGAAAATTGTTAAGCGAATATTTTGTCTTATGTGGGTCTTGATTATTTTTGAAGTTCTCCGGGGAAGTATGAGTACCCGGATAACAATTTTCATGATAAGCGCTCCTTCTTGGAAGAAGTAGGGTTGCATATAGACTCCTTCAATGAAGACTTCTGAAATATAGCCAAGAAGTTCGATAGAAGGATTTGGGACCATTTCGCTGAAACTCCTGGCCCTTATTTCCCTGAATTGGTGAAGGAGTTCTATGCTTCTTACTGGACCTGGCAAGACATCCTAAAGCACAAGGGTCCAATAAGCAAACTACCATGCCTGGAATCTGTTTGAGTGAGGGGAAAAGAGGTGGATATTACCCCAGAGGACATTAATTCTATAATATGGGGTGATGAACCAAGAATAGCAATAAACCTTTCAGACTGTTTCAGCCACACCTGAAATCCAACAAGTATGCCCACCAGATGAAGATGCTATGATGTCATAAGAACCACCAATGCAAGTGCACCCCTTACCTCACACAGCAGCCTGAGATCCCTTGCCTAGACCCATTTGGGCAGCACTTCTTCCATCATAAATGAGTTGATGATGCTTGAGGATAAATAGGAAGTTGTCGACCCTCTTAGTCCCCTTCAAGTTAGATGGGACCCCTCCATTCCTTAGGTGGAAGGTTTTCAGATTGATCCAACACATGCATATGTTCCACCACCACCACCCAGGCCTTTGAGGGCACCATTTCATTACTATTTGAGAAGACATCATCGGAGACCTTAGTTTCCCAGGGAGTTCTTGCACTTCATCTATTTGTATCAGTTTTTACGCATTGGGGGTAATGCTTTGTTTTAGTTTGGGGGTGTATTTAGTATTTAAGCCACTGTCAAACCTGTCTAGCTATTAAATGTTGGTTGTTATATTCTTAATTGTGCCCTTACAGGGCTTAATTTTTAATGATGTTTTGAATGTGAATGTTGGGTTAGTCCTACATGTTCCATTGTTTCACTACCCGAGCCATGTAAACGTTCTTAGTGCCTATGCCAAGCCTTGTTTTTATTGATCTATAAGCGTTGTAATCATTTTTGCCTTGTTAATAGTAGATTAGTCGAATAAACTCCAAGAGTTTTCTTCATACCATAGTTCTTTCCCAAGGAGCAATTGTTTTTTTTTTGTTTTTTTTTATGTCGAACCGGGTTGGTATTTTCCTATGATAGATTGAGAGGTAATTTTCTTAAGGGAAATTGCCAAGTTTTAGTGTTAAATTGAGTCTGTGTTTTGCTTATCTTGAAATGGGCCCACCAAAATTTTTCTTGGCAAGAAGTTTTGCAAATTTAAGGAAATAGGGGAAAATGAATTTTGCTAAAGCATTCTCTTATCATGGCATGCACACTCCCCATTTGACTTGATCGATTCACAAAAGAGTGTGTAAAAGAACTCAAAATAGCTTGTCAAAAGTCATTTGTCCCAATTAATTTTGAGACTAATTTTCAAATTCTTGTGTTGTGATGCCTTGTGTGGTAAGGATTACTTCATTCATGTATATATGTGTTGTCTAGAACTTGCCCGAATGTGATTCAAGGCGAAATCCTACATGTCACTGAGCTTAGAAGATAACCTTAGGCCCTTTTTGAATAGTCACTTCGCCCAAATGGACTTCCTTTTACATTGATCCTAGTAAGACCCTTTGATCTTGTAACTATTCTTTGGCACCTTGTTAGACACCATGACCCTTTTTGGACCCTCAATTTTTCTGCACCCATCCTCCTAATGGCTCAAAAGTAAAAAGTAGGCTAAAAACCTAAATTTGGGGGGATTTGAAATGATAACATAGGAAAAGTCCTAAGTTTGTGGGTGTATGTACAAAGTGTGGAGAAGAAAAGGGAATGCACTTCAATGCAAGGTAGCACCTTATGCCTAAAATGAAATTGCTCCAAAATGTCCAATGAAATGAGCAAAATGAAAAGAAGAGAAGAAATTGGTGCTACCAAATGGAGGTAATCAAAGGATGTTGAATGATTAAGTTGAAGGGAAAACTTGGGTTGTGAGAGGGAGAAATAAGGTGAAGTTAATGTTCGGAAATGTGAGTGGTGTTTTTATTGATCACAAAGAGCGTTAGGAGGTTTAGTCACTTGATCCAAATGAAATTCTCACCTTAACCCTAGCCAACATCATAACCCACAAGTCCTTAGTGATTCTGAGCTTGGTAACTCTACATTAGTGGTGAATTACATGAAGGGCAAGCATATGGTTCGATACGTGTGCACTCGAACTTTTTTGAGAGAGTGAAAGTCTTCGTATTCTCTTATAATCCCTCTGATTTGAATTGCATGAGTGTGATTGGGATTCTCTCTAATGGTGAGTGGCATCATGCACTTGAATTGAGTGATAAAGTCTTTATTTCAATTGAGAGAAATGAATGACACAAGTTATGTGGAAAATCTCGAGGCAAACCTTGAAGGTCCATGCCAATGACTTGAGAAGCTTGATAATCTTGTTTTGAATGGCAAATGCCCTTCTTTTGAATGAAAAGTGAAATCCTTTTTGATAAAGAGTTTTGAAATGAACACTTGCCTTGGGATTATGGTAATACCAAATTAAGATGAGCATCGTAGTTGAGTCTTTTATTTGATTATATTTGTTTATAGCCCTTGTGTTTTGAGAACCTATTTCATTCCTTACTTGTGAGTATCTTTCTTGAGGATAAACAATAGTTCAAGTTTGAGGGTTTGATAAGTTGGTAATCTACAAACTTTTTGAGCCTTTATTCATGAATTATTGCCATATTTAGATGAGAATTAGAGGTACTTATTGCCTTTATTGACATAAATGCAGGTATTCGTGATCGAGTAAAGAAAGCAAAGGAATTGAACCCAAAGAGCTTAAAAAGAAGTTAAAGTGTGAAGGTGATCAGAAAAGGTGAAGGAGCTGTCAAGGGATGCGACAGACATGCAAGCTGCGCAATGGCACCTGCGTTTTGTAGGTGCCATCGCACAAGGGAAATCAACAACTGCCTGAGCGGTGACCAACGTGTGAGCCGCATATCCCCAGATGCGATCTCACTTCCCTTTGCACTTGGGTCGCACATGCGGCTGGACTTTACTGCTATAAGGGAAACGTACATGCGAGCCACACATTTTAAGGTGCGATCACACATCGCTTCGCACATCGATTATACCAGCCCCAAAGAGCATTTTTGTCCAAAGTCATATGACATATTTGGGAAGGTTCCAAAGCCCTTTTTGGGAGTTGTATTCAGCAGAATTTTATTGTTGAACTTTCCCCAAGGAAGATATTCTTCCCTATTGAAAAACACAAATTGTAAAAACTTTGAGCTTGGAATTGAAATAAGCTTTGAATATGAATGGAGTTTTAGGAAACCCACTTGGTATCTTCTCTTATTCTTCTAATATGAGCAGCTAAATTCTCTTCTAGGGGTATGTGCATGATGGGTGTTTGAATTTGGGTATAGGTATTGATTAATTGTGCTTATAATTAATTATTGAGTATGGGTCTATTGATTTCTTTGTGTTTTAATTATAAAATTGATGGTTGCAAATATTGATTGAGTTTACTAATTTTGTTCTTTCTAGAAAGAGGAGTTCATAAATTGGGTAAGGATTCAATAGTGGGAATTTGGGATTTCCACCATACATTGAGGCTAGAAATAGTTTGATCGAAGGAAATTTCTATCTATGAATCAAAGTTAGAAATAATTGATTCACCCAAGTGTAAATTGGTTGGTTAAAGGGAAAAGCTATGGTGCTTGAGTAAAGGCTATGGTACATATATTTGGAGGGTCGAAAGACTATATAACACCCCAGAACTTCAAGGCCTATACCCAGCTCAAAAAAACAAGAAAATAATTTTTTTTGGGTTCCAACCGGAACCACGGATGGTTTCCACGGATCGTAGAATAATCCACGAGCCATGGAATGCCTCCGTGGAACTCATACAGGGACCAACCAAGTTTGGGGTTAAGACCACGAGTCAGAACCATAAATCGTGGAATGATCCATGAGTCATAGATTCTACTCGTGGAACTCTGACCTGAGATCCAACTGTCCCCATGAAACCACGATCGGTTTCCATGAACCGTGGAATGATCCACGAGTCGTGGAATGGTCTCATAGAACTCAGACCTGAGGGTCATCAATCCCTCAAGAACCACAACAAGGCAGCATGAACCGTGGATGGTTCCACGGGTCATGTACCTAAGTCATGGAACTCAGACCCGTACCATGATAGAAAGGCCCAGGAACCACGACAGGGTTCTATCGGCCGTGAATGCATCCACGGACCATGGAACCTGTCCGTGGAACCCGAGTCGCAATTTTTTCCAACAGTTTTCTTAATTAATTCCAGGGACATTTTGGTCTTTTTCCTACATTTTTAACTCCAACCCTTAATTATTGGGAGTAATTAAATAGATTTTTACTTTTATTCCCTCATTCCCTAAAAACAAAGCGACACTTAGCAAGAATTGGAGAAAAAAGTGTTCTTCTTCTCAAAACTAACAGAGGGTTTTTTTAATGTTCAAGCTTCAATCCATGAATTCCATCGTAGAATCTTCTTCCAGTATGTGGAATTTCATCAATGGGTTCCTTTCACCCATTGAGTCCATAGATACAGTTCAGTTATTCAGATTTTAGTTAGTTCTTCAGATCTATGGTTCTTGAATTCTATGCAATTAGTGTAATTCACTTTCTATTATTGTATATCGGATTTCTCATGTGTTTTTTGGGAACCCAAGATAGTTATCTACTCAGAATTCCATAACCCTAGCATATGTGTAATATCAGTACCTTAAAATCATGCATGCTAAACAGATATTGCAGTCAGTTATATCTCAGGCTTAGAATGCTATCAATTTTCAGTATTATTATATTGCATTCTTTGATTAAAATAAGTATTTGAGCTATCTAGTATTTTCAGTTTGCATTCATTACTTTTATATTCAATTGGGAGTAGGCTTAGCACCGAGTGGACGAAGGGATGAAGGATCACCTATCAGTTTAAGCTGAGATCTTTAGTAGTAGTCCCTGAGTCCCAGAACTACGGTGCCACCGTAGGTTCTAAAGGGGTCACCCGTCAGTTTAGGCTTGACACCCTAGTCCCTTATTGGACATCAGATTAGTGGATCCACGCCAGACTATGTTTGTACCCTTGGCAAGGTATGAACATCCTTCCAGCCAGGGTTACAGGTTAGCCCCATAGTTAGCTCAGCTTGGGGCATGCCGGTTAACAGTAGCTCCCACAGTTCAGATTCAGTACATGCATTGACCTTGTATTTTAATAGTCAGTTTATTCAGTTCAGTTCAGCATGTTACAACTCATGTTAAATACGTGGTCGTTGCATTACATATATCCCGTATGCTCAGTACAATTAGAGTACTGACGCATACTTTGGTGCTACATCTTATCATGATGTAGGTTCAGGCGCTCAGTATCCAGACCGAACTTAGTGCGATTCTCCATTCCTTACTCAGCAACTTAGTGGTGAGTCCTCATAGTTCGAGGACATAGTTATGCTTATTTATTCGGTCTTTATTTTTAGGTTTTAGACTTTTGAAGTTAGTTGAGGGTTTGTCCCAGCAATTCACTTCAGTTAGAGGCCTTAAGACATAGTATTAGTTTCAGCTTCTGCACTCAGTATTGATTTAGACCATTATCAGATTTTCTTATATATTCAGATGATTATTAGATTTTTGTTTTCTTACTTATTTAATTAAACCAGTTAGCTTTCGTATAGTTAGTATATTTATTCAAAAATGCCTAGTCATACCAGACCGTGACTCTAAACATTGTGTTGCATCTAGGGGGTAACCTCGGGGCATGACAAACTTGGTATCAGAGCATCAGGTTTAAGTGTCCTAGAGTGTCTGAAAGCTGCGTCAAGTAGAGTCTTTCTTATGGGTGTGAAGCGCGCCACACTTATGAGAGAGAGGCTATGAGATGTCTTTAGGAAAACTTATATTATTTCTTTTCCATCTCGTGCTATAGATTATGAAATCTATTTAATCTCCCTCTAACTCATGTTCTACGCATTATAGAGAATGCTTCCCATAAGAGCAAATGGAAGGGGAAACGAAAATAAAAACGGTAATCAGCAAGCAACACCAGCTCCAACAGACCCTCTGAAAGAGCAAGTCACTCATGCAGAGTTCAGGGCTGCCTTTTAAGTGCTTGCTCAGTCCATGACTTCTTAAGTTAACTAGCAGGCTATGGCACCAGCCCCACCTCAGAATAACTCTGCATCAGCTAGAGTCCAAGATTTCACTCGGATGAATCCTCTAGAGTTTTATGGTTCCAAGTCTAAGGAGGATCCATAAGAATTTCTTGAGGACATTCAGAAGGTGACAGAGATTATGGGTGTCACTCCAATCAAGAGTGCAGACTTAGCTGCTTACCAGCTAAAAGGAGTGGCTCATACCTGGTATCAGCAGGGGAAGAAGTCTCGAAGTGCTAATGCAGGCCTAGTGTATTGGAATCACTTCAAGACTGCATTTTTGGACAGGTTTTTCCCACTTGAACTCAGGGAAGCCAAAGTTTAAGAGTTCATCAACTTAAGGAAGAATTACATGAGCGTAAAGGAGTACTCTCTCAAGTTTACTCAATTGTCTAAGTATGCTCTGGCGATGGTGGCTGATTCCAGAGCCCGTATAAGTAAGTTTGTGTCATGTGTGTCCGATGATATGGTCAAGGAGTTCAAGACTGTTATTCTGGTGAAGGAGATAGACATCTCCAGGTTGATGACTAATGCCCATCAAATTGAAGATGAAATGATCAAAGAGAGGGGATGAGACAGCTGATATGCCCAAATTACACCTCTTTTTAGAAGCATAAAGCAATCGATGTTCAAATATAGAACCTAACTAAGGTTGGGGTCAATCCCACAGGGAATATGATAAGACTAGGGTTAACTATGTTAATTCATGCTCTTAGCCGTTTATTTCCCTCAAGGAGGGGTTTTAAAATAACAAGTAATGTTGTAATTAAGATTCGACAAGTAAAAAGGTAACAGTTTTAAGTATTGTTATCAATGAGAGAAGCAACTAGGGTAGTGTTCCTCATGAGATCATAAAGTAGTGAGGCATTGTAGTTAGTAATCTAGTTTGGTGATATGCATGCAAGATCAGTAAGTTAGGTTCTCCTAAGTGGATGATTGCCAAAATAGAAGAATATCACCACACAACTTGGTCAGTCTACGGGTGTTTGATTTTCTAACCCTTACCAGTGATCACAAATTAGCTTTTCCCGAGAAAGTTCAAGCTAATTAGGTGAGGGTTGATAGCCTGAAATCTCCATCGTGTAATCCCCTTTCCCATTCATTACCCCTTTGGTCAAGCAAGTAGGAATAAGGTGAGTTCTAACATTTGCAATCGTTAAAAAGCAATCAAAATGAGAGGAAGAACAATACATTTATGAACACCGTCCTAGGATTACCAAGTACGTTGCCTACTTTGTTAATACTTCATGGTTCTCACAACCCTAGTTGTGGATTTAGCTACTCATAGTTGTAAGAAGACAATCATATTTAGATGAAAAGATCATGATTATAACTTACAATAACAAGTAAAGAAGACCGAAATCATGAATTCTCAAGAACACTTCAATAATCAAGAACAATAATTAAATTCTCTAAAGTTGTGTTATGATGTCTCAATTATGCATAAAGTATGTGTAACAATACGCAAAAATTTTGTAACCTCGAAACAAAACCCTAGGGAATGTATTTATAGACAACAAAGACCAAATCCTAACAAAACTAGGAAAGATGGATGCGGCAGTTCTGACGGGCAGGTCCCATGGGCCATCATGGGTGTCACAGGCATCGTGGGTGCCCATCGGACCTTCTATCACTTCATGTATCACACCCTCTGCCTTGTTTCCATGGGCAAGTGCAATGAGCTATCATGGTTACCACGAGCGTTGTGGGCAACCCATCTGCTAACTTATCTGCTCCTCCAGTGACTCTTGCTTATTTCAATAGGCATCTGCAATGTTTGTTGTTACGGGCGTCATGGTTGGTCGTCACACTTGACATCTTTGCCTCAGCTTCACTGGTCCATTACCACAGGCAAGTGTGATGGCCTGTGGCAGCTCCAATGCCCATCCTAACTAAGTCGTGGGATGGGTTTTGCCTTTAACTCTTGCTGGCTCATTCCGAAGTCCCCTCCCACGGGCCATAGTGGATCCCATGCCTGTGGGTCATGACTTTTGGCCCAGAAACAACAAATTTTCTATATTTTTGTCTTTTAAATACTTTTCCCTGCACATGTGGCAAACAAGCATCGTATCTAATAAAACACACTTAAGAACTCCCAAAATCCTTAGTTTTAAGCATCGAAAGTGCCGTGAAATCCCGACATATCAACACCCTCAACATAAAATGTTTGCTTGTCCTCAAGCAATAAATGAAATAAAAATAAAATGACGCTTAAGTAAAAGAAACCTAGGAACTACAACAACCAAGTGGTTCAACTCCTTTTAGTTCACAGAATCAGTACCCACTCTTTGTCAGTTCAAAACCAGTGCATTCATACAAGTTATCAAGTCAGTACAAGGCGACTCCATGGATGACAACATAGTATTCATGAGAAAGATAGCATACATAGAAAACATTCCTACCAATAAGCCAGAAATCACAGTCTACTCTAGTGCCCTTACAGCAAAGAAGTCCCGCTCACACAAAATTTCATTTACTAGACAGGGACTGGGAATACACTTACTCTCACAAAGAAGTTCAAGTTGTTCATGCACAATACCATAGGATTACCCTTATTTTCTATGCCTTGGCTTTCAAATAGTCAGGTTAAGATCACTATAGGACTTTGTTAGGCTTGTAATGTAGGTTCAGGGACGGGAATGGTATATTTGGAAAATAGTGACTATGCCCTCCTTGATACTACACTTACTTTTTATCCTCCACTTTTTAGACCACAGTGTTTTCCTCCCTTATTCTCCTCTTTTGTTATCACTTTACTTTCATCAAGCATCGGGTGTGGCTCGTATTTCCCTTTTGCGCTTTTTCTTTTCTTTCATCTTTTTTTTCTTTTTTTCTCTTATTTTCTTTTGTAGCACACTATCCATACCCGTTATCTGCCTTTTCAACATTAACCTAATCTTTTCATACCCTACTCTTCCTATTTACCCCTACAGTAGCCACCCTCAACGTAGGCGTTTCACCTGAGTTGAGGTGCACAATGTCCAAGAAGGGACCAGGGCCAAAAGAAAGGTTTACAGGAAATAGGGAAGGTGAACAGGCTAAGAACAAAAGGGTCAGTTCAAGCTCAAAATTAGGGATTAAAGGGAATCATTCATCATTTAGTAGGCCATTTGGATTAAGTGGACTCCATTTAAAAAGGGCATATGATCATTTCCTAACCAACCATTCTACAACCAATGCAAGACTAACCAGGCAAGTTTTAGATTGACGCATACAGCAAGAACGATACAAACAACTCACTCACATATGGCACAAAGTTTAGACTGACGATTAGCTAACTATCAGTTCATGCATCAGCTTAACCTACTTATCACATTCATATACATGCTCTCACTCACAGCTCCATAAAAGTCAGTCTTAACAACTTATTGCACAAACTTTTTGGAGGGGTATCCATTTTCACAAAATTTATCAAATAAGACCATAGGCTGCATAAAGTTCCTACTTTTATTCTACAGACACACATCCTATTCTAAACATGCTGGTTCAACAGAAATTAGAAATCCTTAGGGAAAGAACACAACAAGAAAACCCCAATGACTCGGGTACTTCATAGGTACCCTCATGGGTTGCCTCCCATGCAATGCCTGATTTAATATCGCGCCACAATGTGAGCATTTTGGCTACTCAGACTTTTCCCAAAACACTCTACAAAAACTATATAACTGACTAAGATACCCCCAACCCATCAAAAAAAGTTGTACACTATCCCCAATGCACTAAAAATAACTAAACTATAGAGGCAAGGCATACCTGTAGCGCCTAAGCGTGGTCATCATGTGTAGCCAGGCCCACTCATTCGATGCCCATGTATTTATCACCAATAGAGGCTGCCTCAACAGTACTTTCAGCATCAACAGCTGCCTGTACAAATTTATCAATGGTCTCTCCCATAATAGGGTCTAAGGAAGTTTCCTCCGCAGCACCTGCAACACCACTTCTCGAGCCACCAGTGCCAATACCATCAATTCTAATTTGTTGGACTGTGTAGGATTCTTTGAGCATCTCTACCTCTCTCTTCTTCCTCTTTTTATTGGCTTTTTCCTCATTACGCTTTAAATATTTAGGACTCAATGGGGCATCCTCGCCCTCTTCTTGAACCCTCTTATCTTTTTTCCTTCTTTTTTTTTGTAGGCTCAGAAGGGCTACTCGATGCCTCTTCTTCTTATCGGCATTTTTCATATAGAGGTTGGGATATGCATAGTCCCACAAGTTTATCATTGGCACAAGTGGAGCCTTTCGCATAACTACTTGAGAGCCGAAATACATAGAGGGAGGGCATACCTTTAATTCATCAACATCCACCCGAAGTGTTGCTATCTGCTCCTTTATCTTTATGAGTTTGGCTGTGCCTATTTCATCCAACTTTTCATTGATCCTCTCTTCTATCGACTTAATTTAGCCATGCACATTAGCAAAGGGTGTTATGGCTCTCTGTATAGAGGCATCAAAAATCGACTGGAACTGTTTAGCAAATTTCTTCATCTACTCATGTAGATGGATAGTGGTCTAAATAGTGTTGGAAAATTTCGCCGGATGAAAGGCATAAATGGAGGTCAGAGCCTCTGATGGAGGTGAAGCAGACGTAGAAGGGGCTACTAGAGTCTCGAGAATAGACGTGTCTACCTCGCGAGGGGTCAATAACTTAGTACTACAAGGACGTCTAGAATCAACCGAGGATTCCTCTCTTATAGATGGAGTTTCTTCATTTAGGCTGCCCTGTAGGGTGGGCAACATAGTCATGAAGGGCACCATCTCTGATAGGGGTACAAGTGCATCATAGATGGTGGCGGGCTCAGCCGACTTAGAGGTACTGATTAGGCCCATAGTTTTGCTATCATCTTTAGACCGCTCAGGATGATGTGTCCGGATGCCATGCTCTGGACGATCAATATCAGCATACTTCAGGACACCAGCATCTTCACATATCTCTGTCAAGAGGCACGGGAAAAGGTATGAGGAACTGATCTTTGTGACTCTATCCCGAATCTCCTCTGATGTAATCTTTCCAATATTTAGCTTGTATTTGGATAAAAAGCTAGCAACTAGAACAACCCTATTGATTTTCAGTTGATTATCGCCAACATACGACATCAGCCAAAATTGAACAATAGTTTACTAGAATTTTGCCTCGAAGGTCAGAGAGGCCTTATTAATCTGCGGCTTATCCTGATACAGCTAATTAGGAGTGTCGGTCTTTGTTAGAACCTTTGCCAACCACTTAGTTCATTCGGTCTCATTTTTATATCGGTGGTCGTACTCTGATGTGTTGGATGAAGCAACATACTCCGACCCATATAAGAATCTATTGATGGTTTCAGCTGAGATGTTTACCGAAACACCTCGTACAGGGACGCTCTCAAGAGCGGGCAAGTTTGCAGATTTCTAACCCTTTCTATATCTTCTCTCTTGGGTCACTTGATAGTTCGCATAGAACTCTCGCATAATGGTCGGCTGATAGTCGAGGAGTGGATTGATGGTCCAGCCCAAGTTGTAGTGTCGAAAGTACTCTTCAAGCTTAGGTAAATCTTCCAGCTTAAAGGAGTCTATCCTCCATTCTTCAGCAATAGGGCATCTCATGTGACCCTTAATCATTATCCCAAGCCCGTAGTCAAATATCTTATGTGACCCTTTCACATTCCACCTCGCCTTTTCCCAGAGTTGGACATCTTTGGATGTGAGAACTAGTGATGTCCCGAGAGCTTTAGGAGTAGATGGTTCTTCTCCTTTTCAGTAGTGGTGCTTTCTGTATCTGAACTAGATCCACCATCTGCAACCTTGCACATACCTGACTTTGAACCATCTCCCAACCCAGTCTTGATTTCCATGCCACTAGAAACCGAGATAGCTGACTCTTATCCTCCCTTTGCCTTTGAAGGAGCGGTGTCGCTTTCTTCATCTGTATTGGCCGATCCAGAAGATAATCCTTCCCCCTCTTCAGACTGGGGGGATGTGTGTTTCAATATTTGTGCCTTCTCAGGAGCATCACCTCCTTTCTCTTCAGACTAGAAAGGAGATGATACCACCCAGCTTCCTCTTTGTCATCCAGACGAGGGGGATATTGTCTGGATCACTCTTCTCACCTTCTGAATCAGATTAATTCTTCAGGCGAGTAGTAACAACTTTTTCCTTTGCTTTCCAGGCTCCCCCTCATCATAATAGAGTTGGTGGTGCCATTTAGTACCTTCAGGTGAACGATATTAGTAAACCGAACCAATAATTAAACACAGGAAAATTAAACACTTAGATAAATTTTTCTAATTTTTTGGCCTCTCATGGGCGTGGGAGGTCTGACATCCCATGGAACGGGTGTCGGGATGTGGTAGTGAAGTCTTAAGGACCTTTAGTACTCCCACGGTGCCCTGCCATGGGCGTGGGAGTTTTGATGACCCAATCGGATCGGGCATTGGGATTGGACAGAAGCCTTTTCAGGCTATGATCCATTCCCTATGTCCTGAACCAACCCTTGTCGTACCTCCAACGTCCCATGGGATCACAACAACCTTGACTATCTCTTCTTTTTTTCACTTTCACATTTTTCACTACATAATTTATGAACATAAATCCACAACCCCATTAATACAACCAACACAACCGTAATTTCTATTTTTTTTCAGTTTACACGCACAACACATAATCACTATGCAAAGTTCATAACTAGGGTTGCTAAAAAATATGATTTTATAAACATATAAACCCTCAGTTTCTTAAAAGCATCAAAGAAGTATTGAAATCAATAGAATAAGATAAACTTACTCTTGATTGTCAATATTATCTTGAAAACTACTTGTGAATGCTTTTGAGAACTTTGCTTAGTGTGCTTTCGTGATCATTTTATGTATATAAGGAACGTGGGGGAGTGATGAGTGGTGAAGGGGAGGTGATTGTAGGGAAAGAGACTTGAAAAGTGGGAGAGAATTTAGAGTGGACGGAGTTGATTGTGTTTGACCTCAATTGAATAAGGTCAAAACCCTTTTAAATGTGGGGAAGGGAAAAAGGGAAATCTAGGTCGGGTCGGGTCAGTTTAAACACAAAAAACATAAAAGTAGTTAACTCTTTGACCAACCCAGCCGATGGGCTATCGCATTGCTATGGGGCATGCGACATCCAGTCTTACTGGACTTACCTAGCATTGGAGATCTTATTTCTCACGCCCATTGGGGTCATGATATCCCATCATGTCAGGACATGGGAATAGGCAACTGGCTTTTACCTCACCTCATTTGTATTCAGGCCCATTTCCCACGCTCGACAGGGCTGCGATGGCCCATCGTGGCTAACTGTGGGAATAGGACAATGAATTCTTTTCTCTGGCATGTCCATTTCCCATGGGCGTGAGATATGCGATGGCCTATCATGGTGCCCGTGGGACCCTTTTTCTGCAAAATTTCCTCTCTTCAACCTCACCAACTCCTGCACACTTAAACAAACATCAGTTCATGGGTTGCCTCCCATGCAGCGCCTGATTTAACATCACAACACAATGCAGGTCACTTGACTACTCAAACTTTATCATGTTTCCTTCATGGGTTGCCTCCCATGCAATGCCTGATTTAACATCGCGGCACGACGAAGGCTACTTGGTAAATCAGACTTCACCAAGTTCCCAAGCTTCCACCATCTTGATCTCTTCAACATCTCCCAAATAGGCTTTTACACATTGACCATTTGCCGTAAACCATTTGCCATCACGATTCTCAAGCCCTAAAGCACCATGTTGGGAAACTTGCACCACTCAAAATGGCCCCATCCATTTAGACTTAAGATTGCCTGGTAACAAGCGCAAGTTTAAATTATAGCGCAGGACCAGCTCACCCGACTGAAAATCTCTTTTCTCAATCTTCCGGTCATGGTACATCTTTATCTTCTCCATATACAGTGCTGAACTCTCACAGCCATTTAGACGGAACTCATCAAGTTTATTTAACTAACCAAGACGTTGAAAGGATGCGGCACACCAGTCCAAGTTCAGCTTCTTAAGTGCCCACAGGGCCTTATGCTCAAGCTCCATCGGAAGATGACATGTTTTTCTTAATACAAGTTTGTAAGGTGACATACCTATGGGAGTCTTGTAGGTGGTCCAATATGCCCTAGCTTCCTAGACCAATCTGTTCTGTGCACATTCACTGTCTTTGCAAGGATAAATTTAATTTCCCAATTGGATACCTCTACTTGCCCACTTGTCTGCGGATGATAAGGTGTCGCTACACTTTGGCTCACCCCATATTTCTGAAGTAGAGCCTTGAACAACTTATTACAAAAGTGAGACCCTCCATCACTAATAATTGCTCGCAGTGTGCCAAATCTGCAGAAGATATTCTTTTTCAAGAACGTTGTGACGTACTCTTGACTTCATTATTGAGAAGCGCTACTGCCTCCACCTATTTTGACATATAGTCAACAGCAACTAGTATATACCTCATACCATTCGACATCAAAAAAGGACCCATGAAATCGATTCCCCATACATCAAATAATTCAATCACGAATATAGGAGTGAGAGAAAGATCATGCTTTCTTAATATACCTCCTTCCCTTTGGCATCAATTACAGGCTCTCGCGTAATCATGAGCATCATTGTGGAGGGTCAGATAGTAGTAGCCACATTGTAGAATCTTATAGGTTATTCGGGTGCCACCATAATGCCCTCCTACAGGAAAGGAATGGCAAGCCTCAAGTATATCCTCCATCTCAGATTCAGCTATGCATCTCTAAATCATGGTGTCACCACACATACGGAACAAGTATGGCTCTTCCCAGAAAAACTTTTTCACATCAGACATGAACTTCCTCCTTTGATGGACTGTCAAGTCCGAAGGAACTATGTCACTTGCTAAGTAGTTGGAAATGTCTACATACCATGGGATTAAATCATGAGAAGCAGCCAAAATTCTCTCATCTGGGAATGCATCTTCAATTTCAAGCTCCTCTTTCCATGCAACATGGACTCATCTTCAAGTCTGGACAGGTGATCAGCCACCTGATTTTCAGTACCCTTGCAATCCTTGACTTCAAAGTCAAATTCTTGTAATAATAGCACCAACAAATCAACCTAGGCTTAGAATCCTTTTTTCCCATAAGATACCTAAGAGTTGCATGGTTGGTATGCACAAATACCTTGGTACCTAGCAAGTAAGATCTAAACTTTTCAAAAGCAAACACCACAGCTAGCAGCTCCTGTTCTGTCACAGTGTAGTTCTTCTGTGCTGGGTTGAGTGCTTTACTGGCATAGTAAATCAGGAGCAGAATCTTCTCTCATCTCTGGCCTAGGATTGCTCCTAGAATGACTACACTAGCATCACACAATACCTCAAAAGGCTCAGACCAATCAGGTGCAACAATAATGGGGGCTGAGATCAACTATAATTTTAGGCACTCAAATGCTTTTAGACACGCTTCATCGAACACAAACTTCACATCTTTCTCTAACAGTTTGCACTAGGGATGTGCAATCTTAGAGAAGTTCTTTATAAACCTGCGATAAAATTCAGCATGCCCTAAGAAACTTCGAATACCCTTTACTAAAATTGGAGGAGGCAGTTTTTCAATCACCTCTATCTTGGCCTTGTCAACCCCAATCCCTTTCTTTGAAATCTTGTGGCATAACATAATACATTCCTTGACCATGAAATGGCACTTCTCACAGTTCAAGACTAATTTTCACTCTTCACATCTTTGCATCACATAACTCAGATAGGATAAAAAATCATCAAATGAGTCACCAACCATAGAGAAATCATCCATGAATACCTCAATAGTGTCCTCCACCATGTCAGAGCATATTGATATCATGCATCTCTGAAAGGTTGTTGGTACATTACATAATCCAAATGGCATCCTTTTGAAAGCGAACATCCTATATCGACAAGTGAAGGGTTTCTTCTCCTGATCTTCAGGAGCAATTGAAATCTGATTGCGCCCTGAGTAACGATCAAGAAAACAATACCATCCTCTACCAGAAAAATGGTCTAACATCTGATCCATGAACGACATCAAAAAATGATCCTTCTTAGTTCATGATTTCAGCTTTCTATAATCCATACACACACGCCAGCCTATGACTGGTCTCATAGGAATTAACTCGTTCTTAGCATTAGGAACCACAGTAATTCCTTTTTTTTGGCACACACTAAACCACGCTCACCCAATTGTTGTCCGCAATAGGGTAAATCACACTTGCATCCAACTACTTTATGATCTCCTTCTTGACAACATCTTATTTAGGCTGATTCAACCTACGCTGATGCTCAATACTTGGAAAATGATTCGGCTCGAGCTGGATTTTGTACGTGCATATACCTGGTGGGATACCAATAATATCAGCAATAGACCACCCAATGGTCCTTTTGAACTTTTTCAATACAGACACAAGTGCTTCAATTTTCCCTTTTCCTAAGTCGGCTGCAACAATCACAGGCAAAGTGTTGTCGGCTCCCAAGAAAACTATTACACCCCGAGCCTACACCCTGGACGTAACATGAGACCTGAGACCATAAGTGATCCCACGATAACCCTTCTTACTGGCATATTTCATAAGCAACTAAATAAAAATAGATAAACTGAAAAATATTATGCGAAAGTTGAACATATGATGAACTCTTGAAGAGTACTATAATAAACTAAAGTTTTATAAACTGAAATACAACTCATTTGAAGAATGATACAACTGATTGACTGACTGACTATCTATGAAGCCTCTACTAACACTAACTATGGTTAGCCGGGACATGAACCCCAATTATCTTTAGTCAATGTATAACAACTGAAATAACCGCAATAACTACTAAGTGATTAGAATTCTCAGAAAATAAGAACTCGTTCCTTGCTGACTGGAAGCTGTTATCTGTCTGTCCATGATCCTGAGAGCTAGCACTAAAACCTACATCATCAAAAGGATGCAGCATAAATAGGTATGGGATTAGTACTTTGAATGTACTGGACATGTGAGATACTATACTAACTTTGAAAACATGAGTAAACATGTTTATACTAGAAACATAACTGAAAGCTGGACTTAGTATGGATATCTGAGAATACATAAGTAAACATTGTTAAACATGGGCTCTTTACTAAAGAGTATAAAACATTTCTGAGTTATAACTATTGGACACATAGATTATAAACAACTAAGCATGCTGAAAATACAAATAAGATGTTTAGAATTGTAAATTGAATCGGTAGTACTCAGGACCAAGAATAATATGCATAAAATCATAAAGGCAAGGATATTCTGAAAAATATGACTAAAAGTTATAAAACTGAACTAAGGGCCTAGTACATAACTACTGAGTCTAATTCTGTGGAAGAGTCTGTTAATCGACTTAAACCACATGAGCTAAACGTGGAGTCCGATGTATACACCCCATCGAGAGGACCCAATATACATTTCCAGGTTATAAAGGTATGGCTGATGTGATCACTAGTTCTGAAGCCCAACTGAGGGGCTAAATAACCTACGGTGGCATGTAGTTCTAGGATTTTAGGTATGTTGAACCTTAGTCCAACTCGGTACTAAGTACTACTCCCAAACTGAATGCTGATAGCTCATTTAAAACTAAAGTCCTGGAATGATATATCAGAACCTAATTAATCTAGATAATTTCTGAAAGACTGTATAACTGAAAACTATTCATAAAGCATGTGGACATATCCAGATGTCATACTAATCATGAAGCTTACTGAGTTCATAATCATTGATGGCATATCTTGATACCATGCTAATCACAAAACCTACTAAGTTCATCATCATGTTGAAAGTCCATATTTAAAATATATTCTTGTGAAACATACTGAAGGTAAACTGAAACATTCTAAATCATGCATAGTTCTTTCTTAATAAAATAACTGGATTGAAAATCATGCATACTTATGTAGACTAAGTGCTGACAATCTGAGCTGAGCTATGAAGGAGAAGTTAACTCATGAAAGGTTTCAAAGAGAACCTTTACACTAAAAACTAACTAATTTCATGCTTGAAAAGTAATTTAGGTCAAATTCTGAAGAAAACCCATTCTCATGAAAGTACCATAATTTTAGGCTAAATTCTTGATTTCATAATGTTCTTGTAAATGCTCGTGCAAGTCATTGGAAACATGGTGAAAATCTTCTAAAATAGGATATAAATTATGTAGAAATCATAAGGGCTGAATTTTGTAAAATTTAGCATAATTGGGTAAGAACCCTAGTTTCTAACATCATAAAATTTGAAATAGAAGACTGAAGTTTTGGGCATAAGGGTGAACTATGCCCTTACTGGATACCCACATACCTGGTAGAAGATGGTTCTTGAATTAGTGAAGGAGTTCTGAAGCTTTGGAGAAGGAAGCCCTAGGTTGAACTTGGAGAAGAACGCTTTTTTTTCTTCTTGAAACTGACTTGAGAGAAAACTAACTTGTTTGAAGAAAACTGCTGAAAAAATGAAGTGCAAAATACCCCAGGGGTCCTATTTATAGGCAATTCCAAATTAAAATCCGGATTGGTCTAGGAAAGGCAAGACACGTCAGAAAATGGATGCCAAAACAATCTGTTTTGGCCACAAACAGACTATTTTCTTAAGCATTTTAACTCCTTGAATTTTACGAGTTTCTGGTCCTGGAAACGGTTGGGAAAACAGACCGTTTACTCTTCCATTTTAACTTCCAAAATTTGATGGACTTCTGGTTAGACAGACGTCTTCTGGGTAAACTGATCATAATGTTTTACTACGGACTCGAATTTATACGCGGTCAATGTCATTGGAAAGAAGACTCAAAGACCTTTAATTTGGTGTAACTCTTTATATTCTAGGACTTATGATTGTTTAAAGTTTACCCTAGTTTAGTATTATATGAAAACTTCTTTGGTTGAGGTGCTTTCAACTTAACTTGTTGATAGGAGTTTCTTATGAACATGATTCGCATTCAAAACTCTTCCCACACTAGGGAATTGATCATGACTCCTATGGAAAGTTGTTCGGATCTTAACTTAGAATTTTTGGGGTGTTATAATATCTCCCCCTTGAGATTATTTATCCTCGAATGAAGACTAACTAGGCTGGGATTATGGGGAAAGGGCTAGAATTCCACCGACTGAGTTCTAAAAACTAGAATACTGATATGGTAACTTATTTCTGACTGAAATATGAACTAAAATGGATTTATTAGACTTGTATGCACACTGAGAGCATAAGAACACTGATGGAATATGAAACTAAATATCCAACATGGTAACTAGTCTGTGCTGAGAGTAGGGACTCAGCTGAAATTTATCAAGAATGAACGCCTTTTTAGAATTCTCGATTAAGTGAAAGGAACACAAAACTGAGAGGAGTTGCTATACGAGAAAACTATCCTCTTCTAAACTAAACTCATTACCATGGACTGAACTGAATGTAGGGCCTTCTGGCCTTAGAAATGATTATCGGCCGGTCTGAACTGATCTAATATGAGGGGTCTACTATCTTGCTACCCGAAGCTACTGGATATAAGGTATGAACACCCTGGGCACGGAGTAAGAACAAAACTATTTCTGCCTTAAACAATGCAGTTGACCACTCTTAATCTTAGGAACACCTTTTTATCTAAATTAAACTAAAATTCTCACCTGTGAACATATAGATGTTAGGGTCTGAGTCTAACCACCTTCTTTCACCATGTTCAAGCCTATCTCAACTTAATCTCTTGAATTTAGAGTTATCTCCAAAGAATGATATTCCTTCTTATCACAAAAATCAACTAACCTTGAGCTCTTAATCAATGGGTCACTAGTCGTACAAAACAAAGGCCCACATATATTTCATCACGATATTCAAGCCTATTACTATGATCATCTCATGATTTCTTTGCAGCTGACACTATCTGATACTTTTATCCTTTTCCCTAGCATATCTAGAAGCTAAAACTTCAAGAACTTCTACAAAGAGACATACCAAAATTCCTCATCTAACTATTACACATGAATGATCCTTACCTCGCAACTCATCCACACCTACAGCTAAGGTGGAACCAGTACACCAAAAAGGAAAAATCTACTACTTCCCATCTATGCTACTACTTATCTCCCTCAACTAACACCTATGACAACATTGGCCAATATCACGGAAGGAGTAAAGTCAGAGCATGAGCATCACGCATGAAAGAATACTGATCAGTCTTGTCTTATACTTAGCATGATCTAGCCACTTAAAATGAGGCCTAAGAAGTTAAGTGCAAAGTCCTGAGTGTTTCATTCCCTGGACTGGACATATAAAGCATGTTAGAGTAAGAAAATCATAAGCACGAACTGTTCAGGAAATCTGGTCTGAGTATATACATGGCGTAACATGGTTTCATTAGCCATTAAGGCATATCTTAAAGACTGGATTGAGTATATAGAGATATTAATAGTGGGAGACATGAGCTTTCATATACGACGAGTCTCATGGCACAAAGCTGGGATTCATAAAATCATAGAGTACGATTGGAATTGATGTTTGGAGTAATTTCTATGTGTTATAGGAGCTGAGCATACACGTTAATCTATATGGAATGCATGAACTTGTTCATGAGTATGGCACAAATACATCTTAGTATAGTGTCATTTTGACTGAAGTGCTAGGAAATCCGCTGGAATAAGAATGGACCGATATACCATCATAGCTCATACTATTATTCTATACTAGTTGAGTTGCAAGAATCATCTTGGTTCCTTATTCTATCATCTCCCCCTAATCTCAAGAGTCACCCTTGTAAGTATGTGGATCTCTCTCCTAAACAAGACTATAATAAAAAAACCATGGTAAGGTCGGGGTATCACTGTACTCCTGGATGCTAAACTTTCCATGATAGGCTGTAACTGAAAATGATATACCCTTTCTAGGTCTACTTTTGAGGCATCTCTTAGATTTCTCTTTACCCTTAAGGCTATCACTAGAGGACTCATACTCTTACTGGCGCACCTAACCACTTCTTCTAACACTTAGCAATCTGGCCTTTGCTTATTCATCTACTAACATCACATATCTAAGTTCAAATCCACCCAAATCAACTAAATTAAAGTCATACTAAGAAACTCAACATCATCTATCTGTAATCTCCTGAATTCATCTCTAAGAACACCATTTAATATACACCTAGCCTTCTCCATAAATAACAACTTGTGAATTCTAAACTAGTCACACATAGCACCATAGAATGTTTAAACACCAAGACACAACATACTATTATGGATACACACCTAACCTCCTACCATTAAGGGATCTCCTTCACCTAGTTCATATATGTTTTAAGATGACTATGTCCATAGACTTCCGTCCATCAGTATCCCAATCATATGGTTATTATACTTATGAATCCATACACCTAGCTCTGGGGTCAATTTGTTGCTTATCGCCCATAACATCTCAATTTATACTAACTCTTGAGTGCCTGTACTACCCAAACACTTAGAGAATCATACTTTTTAACTGACGCACCATTTATAGTAAAGTTTCTGGAAGGGAGACTGAGAGCACATCCTGCTATAGGATCAACTGCACGAGTGAAAGAGGGTACATGCTTTTGAATCAATAGACTTAATGCACTAGTGGGCTCCTCTCAAGACCTTGTGCAGTCTCTTAACTTTCTGATTTACTCTATCTGAGAATATTTCGTTGATAGGAATCTGAACTTAACTGTTTCCACCACCTCAAAGATGAGTCATGATTGGAGGAATTTGGATTAACGCACGATCTGCAAAAGTTTCTTAAGGAATAGTTTTATTGCAAGATCTGGAGTATGAAAGAAGGGAAACATTTCCTAAATATCCTTTAGCCCCTTAAAGAAAAGTACAGACGTCTCCGTACCATTCCACCAGACTCTACTAGACACGGCTTCATTGACACCCTAGGACACTTAAACTCTAGGCTTTGATACTAAGTTTTTCATGCCCCCAGCCTACACTCTGGATGTAATACGGGACTTGAGATCATAAGTGATCCCAAGATAATCCTTATTACTGGCATATTTCATGAGCAACTAAATAAAAATAGATAAACTGAAAAATATTATGCGGAAGCTGAAACATATGATGAGCTCTTGAAGAGTACTCTAATAAACTGAAGTTTTATAAACTAAAATACAACTCATTTGAAGAATGATATAACTGACTGAATGACTGTCTATGTAGCCTCTAATAACACTGACTATGGTTAGCCAGGACATGATCCCCAACTATATTTAATCAATGTATAACAACTGAAATAACCACTATAACTACTAACTAATTGGAGTTCTCGAAAAATAAGAACTCATTCTTTGCTGATTAGAAGCTGCGATCTGTCTATCCATGATCCTGAGAGTTAGCACTAAAACCTGTATCATCAAAAGGATACAGCACAAAAAGGTATACGATCAGTACTTTGAATGTACTGAGCATGTGAGATACTACACTAAGTTTGAAAATATGAGTAAACATGTTTATACTAGAAACATAACTGAAAGCTGGATAAAGTATGGATATATGAGAATGCATAAGTCAGTGTTGTAAAACATGGGCTCTTTACTAAAGAGTATAAAACATTTCTAAGTTATGACTGTGAGACACATAGACTATAAACTAACTAAGCATGCTGAAAATACCAATAAGCTGTTTAGAACTGTAAATTGAATTTTTAGTACTCAGGCCCAAGCATAATATGCATAAAATCTGAAAGGCAAGGATATTTCTGAAAAATATGACTAAAAGCTGTAAAAATGAACTGAGGGCCTAGTACATAACTACTGAGTCTAATTCTGTAGGAGAGTTTGTTAACTGGCGTAAACCACATAAGCTAAATGTGGAGTCTAATGTACACACCCCATCAATAGGACCCAATATACCTTGTCATGGTATAAAGGCATGGCTGATGTGATCACTAGTTCTGAGGCCCAACTGAGGGGCTAAATAACCTATGGTGGCACTTAGTTCTGGGACTTTAGGTACGCTGAACCTTAGTCCAACTCGATGCTAAGTACTACTCCCAAACTAAATGTTGATAGCTCATTTAAAACTAAAGTTCTGGAATGCTACATCAGAACCTAATTAATCTAGATGATTTCTAAAAGACTGTATAACTGAAAACTATTCATAAAGCATGTGGACATATCTAGATGTCATACTAATCATAAAGCTTACTGAATTGTAATCATTGATGGCATATCTTGATACCATGCTAATCACAAGACCTACTAAGTTCATCATCATTGATGGCATATATTGAAAGTCTATATTTAAAATATATTCTTGTGAAACATACTGAAGGTAAACTGAAACCTGCTAAATCATGCATAGTTCTTTCTTACTAAAATAACTGGATTGAAAATCATGCATACTTATGTCAACTGAGTGCTGACAATCTAAGCTAAGCTATGAAGGAGAAGTTAACTCATGAGAAGTTTTGAAGAGAACCTGTACACTGAAAACTAACTAATTTCATGCTTGAAAAGTAATTTAGGTCAAATTCTGAAGAAAATCCATTCTCATGAAAGTACCACAATTTTAGGCTAAATTCTCGATTTCTTAAAGTTCTTGTAAATGTTCGTGCAAGTCATTGGAAACATGGTGCAAATCTTCTAAAATAGGATATAAATTATGTAGAAATCATAAGGACTGAATTCTGTAAAATTTAGCATAATTGGGTAATAACCCTAATTTCTAACATCATAAAATTTAAAATAGAAGACTGAGGTTTTGGGCATAAGGGCAAACTAAGCCCTTAATGAATACACACATACCTGGTAGAAGATGATTCTTGAATTAGTGAAAGAGTTTTGAAGCTTTGGAGAAGGAAGCCCTAGGTTGAACTTTGAGAAGAACGCTCTTTTTTTCCTTCTTGAAACTAACTTGAGAGAAAACTAACTTGTTTAAAGAAAATTGATAAAAAGGAATTGAAAATACCCCAGGGGTCCTATTTATAGGCAATTCCAAATTAAAATCCGGATTGATCTAGAAAGGCAAGACATGTCAGAAAAACAGACTCCAAAATGGTCAATTTTGGCCACAAACGGACCATTTTCTTAAGTTTTTTAACTCCTTGAATTTTATGAGCTTTTTGTCCTAGAAACGTTTTTTCTCTTCCATTTAAACTTCTAAAATTTGATGAACTTCTAGTCAGACAGATGTCTTCTTGGTAAACTGATCATAACTTTTCTTTGGACTCGGATTTATGCACAGTCAGTGGCATTGGAAATAAGACTCAAAGACCTTTAATTTGCTGAGTCATAGGCCACCTAACTCTTTATATTCTAGGATTTATGATCGTTTGAAGACGACCCTAGTTTAGTCTTACATGAAAATTTCTTTGTTGAGGTGCTTTCAACTTAACTTGTTGATAGGAGTTTCTTATGAACATGATTTGCATTCAAAACTCTTCCCACACTAGGGAATTGGTCATGACTCCTATGGAAAGTGGTTCGGGTCTTAGCTTAGAATTTTTGGGGTGTTACACAAACATATTGCAAGTGTGATGGAAGTGCCTTGAGCTCCAAGACTGGAGGCTCTTCAATAGATGGTGTAGCTGGAGGGGTTGCTCTATTCTTCAAGTCTAGATCAAGCTTCTTTGGAGCATAAGAGGAAGAACCCATACCAACAAGTGCTTCCACCATGTCAGCATATTCATCAATGTCAACCCCATTAAAGTTCATGATCACGACTGCAAGAGCTTCAACACCAAGTCTCTCCTCAACTGGCACTGACAACTGTTCTTCATTCACAACATCAATAACTGAGACTACCCTCATGCCATCATGGTGCTTAATTGTTTGGCATAGATTGAAAGTAATTTCCTCATCATTCAGTCTGAATTTCATCTGTCCTATCTCCAAATCAACTAAAGCACGTCATATGGCAAGGAATGGTCTCCCCAAGATGATGGGGACCTCAAAATCTACCTCAAAGTCTAAAATCATAAAGTCCGCTGGGAAGATAAAGGACTCCACTTTCACAAGCATATCATATAAGATACCTACTGGCCTCTTCACAGTATGACCTGCCATCAATAGCTGCATTGTTATCGCTGTGGACGCTCCTAAGACCAACTGTTTGAATACTGCCAAGGGCATTAGATTAATGCTCGCACCCAAGTCATATAGCACCTTGGAAAAATAGAATGCCCCAATTGTACATGGAATAGTGAAGGCTCTAGGATCTTCTCTCTTCTGTACAAGAGAATGGGAAGCTATCACACTACAATGGTGCAAATTATCTACAGGCTCAAAATTGATAGTTCTCTTCTTCGTCACCAAGTCCCTCATGAAATTTGCATTACCCGGCATCTTCTCTAGAGCCTCAACTAGAGGAATATTGACTGAAAGCTGCTTCAACATAGAGATGAATTTTCTATACTTGCCATCTTCAACCTTCTTGGCTAGTCTCTGTGGGAAATGAGCGGGAGCTCGAGGCATAGGCTTTACAACTTTAGTAACCTCTTTCTCCTTCCTCTTGGTCTCAGCTAGCTCATTTGCAACTTGGCTTTTCTTATCACCCTTTATCTCAAACTCAACCACAACATTAACTTCATTGTTTTTAGGCTCAGTTTGATTCTCAACAACTATAGGGATCGGAGGGTCAACAATCTTCTTTCCACTCTGTATAGTCACCGATGTGCAATGTCTATCATTCTTTGAATTCTGAATCATAGCACTTGGAAGAGTACTCTTTTGACGCTAATTTAGGGTTGTAGACATTTGGTTCATCTGCGTCTCAATTTGCTTTATGGCGACTGCATGTGACTCCACTGTCTAACTCATGCCTGAGATATCAGCACGCATCTCTTTCAAGTTCCCATCAGTCGACTCAACCTTATGCAATACCTTGGTGAGCATCTCTTTGACAGTTAGCTGATCAGATCCTACTTCACTATTACCAGGAGAGACATATAAGACACTTTTATCATTTTTGTAGCCATCCCTCTTGTGCAAATCACCATCCCTGTCTCTACCCCTGCTGTTGTCTCTATAGCCAGACCGATTCTAGTTGTCATCTCTATCTCTGTTCTGACCTTGATTTCCTTGGCTAGTGGCCTGAAAACCCACCACTTGATCATTCAAATAGTTAGCTTCTTCATCAGTTTTATGCCCATCCTTTCTTGGTGCTTTACCTTGTGAACCTATAACATTCACCTTCTCCAAATCATTGTTAAGAATTTGTTTCGCAATCAGATCTACAGTTGTTTTTAACCCTGCAAAATCCTATCTAATCTCCTGTAATTCTTGATAGTCTATGGATTTCCTAATTGCATAAGTTTCTGCTACACTTTTAGCCTCTCTTGTATGCTATTCCATGTTCATCTTGGTAACCCTATCAAGCATCTCAGAAGCTTTGACATAAGAATTTTCCATGAATGCTCCCCCAGTGATTTTATCAGCTACTGCTTTGGTGTTTGCATTCAGTGCTTTATAGAAGATTTCCATCAAATAATCTGAAGGGATCTTGTGATTTGGTACCTGTTTCAGCTTCTTATTAAAACTAAGCCATGTTTTATACAGTGCCTCCGTGGGCAGCTGCTTGAAGTTATAGATTTCCTGCTTGAGTTGCAACATTTTTTATGAGGGGAAGAATCTCTTCAGAAACTGATTTGTCAGTTCAAGTCATGTGAATATTGAAGCATCAGTTAGTTTCGCAAGCCAAAGTGTTGCTTCTCCAGTCAAAGAAAATGGAAAGAGTCACAATCTGATAGCATCTTGATCTACCCCTGGAAGGTTGAAAGCCTTTCAGATCCCCACAAAGTTCGTCAAGTTCAAGTTTGCATCATAAGTGGGCTTGCCAGCAAATAACCCCTTCAGGTTTAACAGCTGAATCATACTGCTTGTAATTTCGAACTTTGTACCTTCGGGTAGTGGAGGCAATACTATTGGGCCTGTTTTCCCTGTGTCATCAGCATTATCTTTATCAAGATTGTAATGAGGGACGTGTCGAGGTTGCTAAATCTGTCGACCTCTATTCCCCCTTGGTGCTACTGAATCTTGTGGTACATTGTGTCGGGCTACCTCATCTCTCACAACTTGAGCATTTAGTGTGGCTTAATGAGCAGCTTCTTGTTTAGTTTGTCGTGCTTGCTCAGCTTGAGCATTCTGTTGGGCAAGTGCATCTGCAGCAGGCGTATCTTGCACAATTTAAGCATCTTCTGCTGCCTTTTTCCTCTGCTATTCTTCTGCTAACATCCGTGATATGGCTTGTTCAGGTGTCTTGTTGTGGCCTGTTCAGGTTTCTCAAAAAATCCATCATTAACCATGTTTCTCAGATTTCATGAGAGTTTGGGATCGAATGAATCAGGGGATTGCCTTGACTCCTTGTACTGGGTATGCACAAGTATGAAACCTGTGGAATACAAACAAAAACAACAAAAAAAGTAAAATCAGGAAATAAGGACTAACAGTGAAATAAACACAATCTCTCTTAATCCTAAACTGTATTCCCCGGCAATGGCGCAAATATTTGATATGCCCAAATTACATCTCTTTTTAGAAGCATAAAATGGTCGATGTTCAAATATAGAACCCAACTAAGGTTGGGATCGATCCCACATGGAATATGGTAGGACTAGGGTTAACTATGTTTATTCGCGCTCTTAGCCATTTATTTCCCTCAAAGGGGGGTTTTAAAATAACAAGTAATGTTTGTAATTAAGATTCGACAAGTAACAAAGTAACAGTTTCAAGTATTGTAATTGATGAGAAAAGTGACTAGGGTAGTGTTCCCCATGAAATCATAACGTAGTGAGGTGTTGTATTTAGTAATCTAGTTTGGTGCTATACATGTAATATCGGTAAGTTAGGTTCTCCTAAGTGGATGGTTGACAAAATAGAAGAATATCACCATGCAACTTGGTCAGTCTAAAGGGTGTTTGCTTTTCTAACCCTTACTAGTGATCCCAGATTAGCTTTCCCTAGGCAAATTCAAGCCAATTAAGTGAGGGTTGGTAGCCTCAAATCTCCATCGTGTAATCCCCTTTCCCATTTGTTACCCCTTTGGTCACGCAAGTAGGAATAAGGCGAGTTCTAACATTTTCAACCATTAAAAAACAATCAAAATGAGAGGAAGAACAATACATGCATGAACACCATCCTAGGATTACCAAGTACTTTGCCTACTTTGTTAATCCTTCATGGTTTCCACAACCCTAGTTGTGGATTTAGCTACTCATAGTTGTAAGAAGACAATCAGATTTATATGAAGAGATCATGATTATAACTTACAATAACAAGTAAATAAGACTAGAATCTTAAATTCTCAAGAACACTTCAATAATCAAGAACAATAATTGAATTCTCAAAAGTTGTGTTATGATGTCTCAATTATGCATAAAGTATGTGTAACAATATGTAACAATTGCGTAACCTCAAAATAAAACTCTAGGGAATGTATTTATAGACAGTAAAGACCAAATCCTAACAGAACTAGGAGAGCTGGATGTGGTAGTTTCGATGGGCAGGTCCCACGGGCCATCGTGGGTGTAACAGGTGTCGTGGGTTCCTGTCGAACCTTCTATCACTTCATGTATCAAACCCTCTACCTCGTTTTAATGGGAAAGTGTGATGACCAATCGTGGTTGCCACGGGCGTCGTGGGCAACCCATTTGCTTACTCATTTGCTCCCCCAGTGCCTCTGGCTCATTTTGACCGGCATCTGTGATGTCCCATTGTGGCTCTCACGGGCGTGGTGGCTGGTTGTTAGACTTGACATATTTGCTTCAGCTTCCCTGGTCCATTACCACAGGCAAGTATGATAGCTCGTGGCAGCTCCGACACCCGTCCCAACTAAGTCATGGGATGGGTTTGCCTTTAACTCTTGTTGGCTCATTCTAACGTCCCCTCCCATGGGTTGTGGTGGATCCCACGCCTGTGGGACATGACTTTGGTCCAAAAATAGCAATTTTTCTGTCTTTTTGTCATTTAATCACTTTTCCCTGCACATATAGCAAACGAACATCATATCTAACAAAACACACTTAAGAACTCCCAAAATTCTCAATTTTAAGCGTCAAAAGTGTCGTGAAATCCCGACACATCAACAACAAGAGACCTAGAACAGGTGACTTCAGTTACTCTCACCAGAGTCAGATGGTGGTAACCGCTCTCAATTCCACCAGAAATCTTCAGGTCCAGCCCCATCTTCTGCTAGTGCCCCAGTGCCCAAGTTTAGACAGGATCAGCGAGGTAGGTCGCCAGGCTATAAGTCCCAATATAGTGTCACTAGTGGGTGTACTCATCTAGTATGTAATAAGTATGGTAGGAACCACCAAGGTGAGTGTATGACAGGCAGTGGAAATTGTTTTGAGTGTGGTAAGCCAGGCCACAAAATGAAGGATTATCCAGTGGCTTCTCTGAAGAGCATGGATACCCACCCACAGAATCAGGCTAATCTATAGCAGTTCCAGCAGGTTTCCCAACTCAAAAGGGTGACTTTCTAGTGCAGGTGGTGGTCAGCATCAAAATAGGCTCTACGCTCTTCAGACTCAATAAGACAGGAGGATTCTCCCGATGTGGTCACGGGTATGTTACGAGTCTTTTATCTTGATGTATATGCATTGTTGCATCCTGGAGCTACACTTTCTTTTGTGACTCCCTATATAGCAGTAGACTTTGGTTTTAGTCCAGAACTCTTCTCAGTCTCTACTTCTGTTGGTGACCCAACTATAGCTAGACGGGTATATAGAAATTTCCCCATCACAGTTTCCCAGAAAGTCACCTCAGCTGATCTTGTAGAGTTAGAAATGATTGATTTCGATATTATTCTAGGAATGAATTGGTTACATTCTTATTATGCCTCAGTTGATTGTAGAACTAGGATTGTTCGGTTTCAGTTTCCAAATAAACCAATCTTATAGTGGAAGGGTAGTACCTCAGTGCTTGTAGCTCAGTTCATCTCTTACCTTAAGGCCAGAAAAATGATTTTCAAGGGGTATATCTATCATTTTGATCTTGACTCAGTCCCAGTGGTTAATGAATTTCAAGAAGTGTTTCCAGAAGATCTTTTCGAGTTTTGTCCTTAAAGGGAAATCAACTTTGGGATAGATCACCTTCCAGATACCCAGCCTATCTTAATTCCACCTTACAGAATGGCTCCATCTGAGCTTAATGAATTGAAGGAACAATTGAAATACCTTCTAAATAAGGGCTTCATCAGACCTTAAGGAATTAAAGGAACAATTAAAAGACCTTCTAGATAAGGGCTTCATCAGACCCAATATCTCTCCATGGGGTGCTCCAGTACTTTTCGTGCATAAGAAACACGGTTCTCTCAGGATGTGCATCCGTCTGTTGAACAAAGTCACAATCAAGAATAAATATCCCATCCCCAGGATTGATGACTTGTTCGACCAACTTCAGGGTGCTAGTTATTTCTCAAAGATAGACCTTAGATTTGGCTATCGGCATCTCAGAGTCAGAGATTGCGACATTCCAAAGATAGCCTTCAAAACTCGGTATGGTCACTAGGAATTTGTCATTATGCCATTTGGACTAATGAATGCTCATGCAGCTTTTATGGATTTGATAAACAGGGTGTTCAAGCAGTATTTAGACATGTTCATCATCGTCATCATTGATGATATACTTGTATATTCTCAAAGTGAGGAAAAAGCATGCAGATCATTTGAGAGTGGTGCTCTAAACTCTCAAGGATCGCCAGTTATTCGCCAAGTTCAGTAAGTGTGAATTCTAGTTGAGATCAGTTGCTTTCCTTAGTCATGTGGTGTCTAGTGAGGGCATCCAAGTTGATTCTCAAAAGATTGAGGCAGTGAAGAACTGGCCTAGACCCACCTCTCTGACATACATCAGAAGCTTCTTGGGTTTGGCTGGTTACTACAGGAGATTTATTGAAGGATTTTCATCCATAGCTACCCCATTGACCAGATTGACCAAGAAAAAGGTTAAGTTTCAGTGGTCAGATGAATGTGAGAAGAACTTCCTAGAGTTGAAGACTAGGTTAACTACAGCTCCCATTTTAACTCTGCCATAGGATTTAGATAATTCTGTGGTATATTATGATGCATACAGAGTCAGCTTGGGTTGTGTCTTGATAGAGCATGGGTCATAGCTTATGCCTCCAGACAGCTTAAGATTTATGAGAAAAACTAGCCGACTCATGACCTTGAGCTTGCAGAAGTTGTTTTCTCCTTAAAAATTTAGAGACACTACTTGTATGGTGTTTATGTGGATGTGTTCACAGATCATAAGAGCCTTCAGTATGTGTTCACCCAGAAAGAGTTGAATCTTCATCAGAGAAGATGGCTCGAGTTCCTCAAAGACTATGATATGAATGTGCTCTACCATCCGGGTAAGGACAATGTAGTGGTTGATGCCCTCAGAAGACTGTCCATGGTAGTGTGTCATATGTTGAGGAAGAGAAGAAAGAATTAGCTAAGGATGTTCATAGCTTACTCGCTTAGGAGTTTGCCTTACGGACACAACAGACGGCGGTGTGATAGTCCAGAATGGGTCAGAATCTTCGTTAGTAGTTGAGGTGAAAGAGAAACAAGACAGTGATCCCATATTACTTCATTTAAAAGGGGCAGTTCATCAGCATAGGGTAGAGGTTTTCTCCCAAGGGGGAGATGGTGTGCTTCATTACCAAGGTTGTTTATGTGTTCCTAATGTGGATGAGTTGAGGCAGCAGATCTTGACAGAAGCCCATAGTTCCATATATTCGATTCATCCTGGTGTCACTAAGATGTACCATGATCTATGGGAAGTCTATTGGTGGAACGACATAAAGAGTGACATCGCAGATTCTATGGCTAAGTGTCCCAACTATCAATAAGTGAAAGTACAATATTAGATACCAGGAGGTGTGACTCAGGATATTACCATTCCTACTTGAAAGTGGAAAGTGATCAATATGGATTTCATTACAGGATTATCTTATACTCACAGACAGCATGACTCCATTTGGGTGATTGCGGACAGAGTGACCAAATCAGCCCACTATTTAGAAGTTAAGACTACAGATTCAGCACGAATTATGTCAAACTCTACATCAGCAAGATAGTCAGGTTGCATGGGGTTCCATTGTCTATCATCTCAGATAGGGGTACTCAGTTTATGTCTCATTTCTAGAGATCCTTTCAGAAAGGTCTTGGTACTCAAGTAAACCTCAGCATAACATTTTATTCGCTGATGGATGGTCAGTCAGAGCATACCATTTAGACCTTAGAGGACATGTTGAGAGCTTGTGTGATCAATTTCAAAGGTAGTTAGGATAATCACTTACCTCTCATAGAGTTTGGCTACATTAACAGCTTCTATTCCAGCATTCAGATGACCCCGTATGAGACACTTTATGGGAGTAGGTGTAGATCACTGGTCGGTTGGTTTGAAGTAGGTGAAGCAGCCTTAATCAGGCCAGATTAAGTTCATGAAGCTATGGAGAAAGTTCAGCTTATTAGGGAAAGGTTGAAGACTACTCAGAATCGTTAGAAGTCCTATGTAGATATGAGGAGGAGGGACTTAGAGTTTGAGATTGATGATTGAATTTTCCTAAAAGTGTCACCCATGAAGGGTGTGATGAGATTTGTCAAGAAAGGGAAGCTCATTCCCAGATATGTAGGTCCTTACAAGGTCTTGAAAAAGGTTAGTAATGTGGCCCATGAGTTAGAGTTGCCATCCGAACTAGCAGCAGTTTATCCAGTCTTCTATGTCTCTTTGCTGAAAAAGTGTGTTGGTGATCCGACAGAGATTGTGCCATTAGAGATTGTGGTTGTTAAGGATATCCTCACCTATGAGGAGGTTCCAGTTGAAATTCTTGACCATTAGGTTCGTAGGTTGAGAAATAAGGAGGTCGCTTCAGTGAAAGTACTTTGAAGGAATCAGTCAGTTGAGAGAGCAACTTGGGAAGCATAAGTAGCCATGATGGAAAAGTACCCTCACCTCTTTCCTTCCGATTCAGTGTCAGCATAAGGTAATAGTTCCTCTTCAGTTTCTCAGCATTCTCATGTTTATCTCAGTCTCATTATCATGTTTCTTTAGCTATTTTGATATTTTCAGCATACTTTCATATCCTTAGAACTCAATTAAGTTAGATACCAACTTCTAGAACTCACTTGGTAGGATTGCAACTCTTTCCCTCCAAATTCAACTTGTTTAGTCTTCATTCAAGGACGAATAATCCCAAGGCGGAGATATTGTAACACCCCAGAACTTCCAGGCCTAGAACCAGCTCAGAAAAACCAGAAAATAAAATTTTCTAGGTTTCAGCCGAAACCACAAATGGTTTCCACGGACTGTGAAACATTCCACGAGCCATAGAATGGCTACGTGGAACTCATACAGGGACCAGCCAAGGTTGGGGTCAAGACTATAAGCCGAAACCACGAACTATGAAATGATCCGCGAGTCATGGATTACACTTGTGAAACTCAGACCTGAGACCCAACCATCCCTATGACACCACGACGGGTTTCCACAAATCATGGAATGATCCACGAGTCGTGGAATGGTCTCATGGAACTCAGACCTGAGGGTCATCAATCCATCAGGAACAATGACAAGGCAGCATGAATCGTGGATGGTTCCATGGGTCGTGAACCCAAGTCATGGAACTCATACCCGCAGCATGACAAAAAGGCCCAGGAATCACGATAGGGTTCTACGAGTCGTGGAAGCATCCACTATCCGTGGAACCTGAGTCGCGATTTTTCCCAGTAGTTTTCTTAATTAATTCCAGGGACAATCTGGTCTTTTTCCTACCTTTTTTACTCTGACCCTTAATTGTTTTAGGAGTAATTAAAGAGATTTTTAGTTTTATTCCCTGATTCCCCAAAAAAGTTAAGCAACACTTAGCAAGACTAGGAGAAAAGGAGTGTTCTTCTTCTCAAAACTAACAGAGGGTTTCTTCAAGGTTCAAGCTTCAATCCAGGAATTCCACTGTAGAATCTTCTTCCAGGTATGTGGTATTTCATCAATGGGTTCCTTTCACCCATTGAGTCCCTAGATACAGTTTAGTTATTCAAATTTCAGTTAGTTCTTCAGACCTAGGGTTCCTGAATTCTATGCAATTAGTATAATTCACTTTCTATCATTGTATATCGGATTCCTCATGTGTTTCTTGGGAACCCAGGATAGTTATCTACTCAAAATTCCATAACCCTAGCATGTTTGTAATATCAGTACCTTAAATTGATGCATGCTAAACAGATATTGCAGTCAGTTATATCTCAGGCTTAGAATGCTAACAGTTTTCAGTATTATTATATTGCACTCAGATTAAAATCAGTATTTGAGCTATCCAGTATTTTCAGTTTGTATTCATTACTTTTATATTCTGTTGGGAGTAGGCTTAGCACCGAGTGGACAAAGAGATGAAGGCTCACCCGTCAGTTTAGCCTGAGACCTTTAGTAGCATTCTCTGAGTCCCATAACTACGGCGCCACCATAGATTCTAAAGGGACCACTCATCAGTTTAGGCTTAACACCCTAGTCCCTTGTTGGACATCAGATTAGTGGATCCACGCCAGACTATGTTGGTACCCTTGGCATGGTATGAACACCCTCCTAGCCAGAGTTACAGGTTGGTCCCATAGTTAGCTAAGCTTGGGGCACGTCGGTTAACAGTAGCTCCCACAGTTCAGATTCAGTACATGCATTGACCTTGTATTTCAGTAGTCAGTTTATTCAGTTCAGTTCAGCATGTTACAACTCATGTTAAATACATGGTCATTGCATTCAGTTTTTTTTTAATGACCCTTGGGTTGGTCAGGGGCTGAGCAATACCCCTAGGCCTTAACATAAATAAAGACAAAGCAGAAAATACAAGAAGGGGGACATATTCAGTTTATCTCTCAGTTCATGCTTCAGTATATCTTCCATGTTCAATATTTATGTTTACAGCTTTTCATATATCCTGCATGTTTAGTACTGTCAGAGTACTGACGCATACTTTTGTTCTACATCTTATCATGATGTAGGTTCAGGCATTCAGTATCTAGACCGCGCTTAGTGCAATTCTCCAGTCTTTACTCATCAGCTCAGTGGTGAGTCCTCATAGTTCGAGGACATAGTTATGCTTATTTATTCGGTCTTTTAGTTATGCTTATTTATTCGGTCTTTATTTTTAGTTTTCAGACTTGTGGAGTTAGATGGGGGTTTATCCACGCAACTCATTTCAGTTAGAGGTTTTCAGACATAGTATTAGTTTCAGCTTCTGCAGTCAGTATTGATTTAGACCATTATCAGATTTTCTTAATATATTCAGATGATTATTGGATTTTTGTTTTCTTACTTATTTAATTAAACCATCTAGCTTCCGTATAGTTAGTATATTTATTCAGAAATGCCTAGTCATACCAGACCATGGGTTAGTTTGGAGTCACTTGCGACTCTAATCACCATGTTGCGTCTAAGGAGTAGCCTCGGGGAATGACAAACTATCAAATATAGCTTAAACCAAGCTACCCATATCTATAATCGAAAGTTTTCATGATTAATTAATTATCTAACTCATTAGAAAACCCCATCAGAAGCATACCCCTAGTCTTCCTCTCTCTTGTTTATCGATATGTGTTTACGTTATTTTCTTGTCACCAATTGGAATTTGATAATTTTCAATCCTTGTCCCCCAATTTTTACTTTCATTGTTTGAACATTTACTCACCTTAGTGACTCTTAACTGAAAATTGATTAGCGATTCATCGCTCCATTCCCTGTGGGATCGACCCTGACACTCATTGGGTTATTTATTTATTTTGGTACGACGATCATTACCACCTCCTTCAGGAGAGTGTTTTTGAACATCATCAGTCGCCCATGTGGATCGATTCCACCTGACCCAACTTGATATGTTTCTTTTTTTTAATGAAATTTAGACCAAAATGGTCCATTTTATAAACAAAAAGCAATATGTACAAAGCTAGCCCAAAAGTGGCAAAGCCCAAAGAAAAAATGTCCAAGCAAAAATAGGAAAAGCAAATATCTAAAAAGAGCAAAAATGAAATAAGGATGTGGTTTAGGTGAACCACAACCACCTCATAGTTCCTCTCTTCTTCAATATTTCTTATCGGCTCTTGAGGCCAGTGGAGGAGAAAACAAAGGCGATGCTACCTCAGATGTCCAACACCATCGACTATAACCTGGTTAGTAAAGCATGAGGTTGGGTGGATTCTATCAGCCAGCGTTCAATGGGTCTTACAAACGCCATGGATTCCATCTCCGGTGAAGACTTCTTCTTCTCAAGCTCCTGGGGATCTGGTGAGTCTATGGGTGTGGGATCTTCGGTAAGCTTTATCCCAAAAAATATGTGGCAATTGATGAATGTAACCACGGGGTTCCAATGAGGATTATACCTGTTGGTAGCTTCAAAACCTCTTCTTTGACCTCCTATTTGTCTGATTTACCCTCTTACCTTCTCCTTTGCAGATTGAGCTATGAATAGCTAATACCACTGCATAAGAATCCAGTTATAGGGTGAATCATCCATTATTTGGTCATTTCCTTGTGAGTTGTTCTTGCTACTTGTTCATGTTGTTGTGAATACATGTTTCCTTGTGAATCATCCATTATGTTATTGTTGATACTGTGAAGCTTCAATTCTGGTACCTTTGTATCCTTATGTTAGGAATTTTCACTTTGTCTAGTTCAAGAATACTCTTAGCTTCCCTTGTTAGATTGTGTGCTCCATTATAGCTTAATTTTTGGGTACCTGGAAAACAGTAAACTTGGTTAGCAAAATAGTCGGCCAGCTTGTTCCCTTCTCTAATTAACATGTATGTTCAACTCTCGTAGTTGTTGTCTGTATTAGCTCCTGCATTCTCCTGATCTCCATGGAAATGTTACAGGGTACCTCCCATATACTATCTAGAATTTTCTTTAAGGTTAGGGAGTTTGTTTCCATCACAAGAGGTAGGAGCTTATGGTTGATATAATGTTCCATCCCATCCTAAGTGGTGTGTCTTCTGCAAGCAATATAGGACCATCCTCTAGGATTGTAGCCTCTGCATATATTAGCTTTCCTGTGGAGTCTCTAATGCAAAAAGGCCCTGAGATAGGGCCTGGATTCCCTCTGGCAGTTGCATCAGTATTGCACTTGTAATAACCCTTCTCTAGGGGTCTCTAATAAACCACCTTGGCTCTAATACTAGCCGTATAATGTTCAAAGAAATGAATAATTTTAGGCCATGAGAAAGGGATATGTGTCAGCCAAGGGTATGTGGATTTGGCTAGCATGAATAGGTTCTTGTTAATCTCTCCAATCATAGTCCTTTCTAACATCTTTCCCCCATGATAAATGGCATTTCTTCTCTTCCAGATTTGCCAAAGAATGAGAGTAGGGCTAGCCTTGTATAAAGGTTTCAGCTTTTGTGGTCCATCTGCATTCCACCACTTATGAATGGTAGCTTTTAGGTGGGCGAAAGGACCTGTAAGCCATGCAGCAGTAGCATAGTGTTGCCAAATCTTCTTAGCTGGTGGGCATTTAAAGAAAATATGTTCCCAAGTTTCCTGCACACCCTCCTCACAACAGCAGCATGTCACATCATCCCCATTTCCCATGTATTTTGGGACTTCTCCAATGGGGAGCCTTTGCTTACAGAATCTCCAAATAAAGGAAATGAATTTAAAGGGCAAACCTTTAATCCAGATGTTCTGGTATTCCTTTTTGGTGTCTTTTGTCTGTCTTAGCATCTCCCAGGCACTTCTAACAGTGAACTTTCATGTGCTCTTCATCATCCACCAAGGTTTGTCCCATAGGTCTGGGTCTTCAGTTACTGTGATCTTCTTGTACATATGTTGGCTTATCTCTGTTGGCAGTGCATTGGACATAACCAATTCATTCCATTTACCATTCAATCTGAGATGTTTCACCTCCTCTAGGCCCTGGTCTAAGTTACTGTTTACAGGCAGATGGAAGTGAAGAGCCCCTAGTTATGTCCAGTTATCAAACCATGTACTAGAGTGGCAGCATCTGAGTTCCCACCATATCTCTGGCTTCCAGCATGTATTTCCAAGTCTGTGAACCTCCTTTCCACTCAACTAACTGTGGTCTCTATCTCTTACAGTATTTGTTCCACATAAAGTTGGTCCACATAGTTTTCTTAGTCCTAAATATCCACCAATGCTTAGCAAACAGAGCTTTGGAGACATCAAACAGAGATCTCAGACCTAAACCTCCTTCTTCTCTAGGGAGACAAATATCTGACCATTTCACCCAATGTTTGTTCCTTCCAGCTTCCTTGAAGTTCCATAAGAACCTAGCAAAGAGTTTGTGCAGATCATGTAGGATACACTTTGGGGGATCGATAACAGAAAGCAAGTATATTGGTATACTTTGCAATACATGATTAATCAGTACAAACTTGCCTCCAAAGGAAAGGAGCTTCTGCTTCCATGCTTGCAACTTGTTTTGGACCTTCTTTATGAGCTCAGTGAAGTGGGTTTTCTTTTTTCTTGCATGTCCAATGGGACATCCTAGGTATGTAAAAGGAAATTTCCCCCTTGTAAAACCAATACATTCTTCCACCTCTTGAACATTAGTTCCTGCAGTCTGGTGATACACATAGTAGAAGCTTTTTCCCTTGTTAATTTTCTAGCCTGATTGGTTCTCATAGTCCTCCAGTGTCTTCATGATCAAGTGCAAGCTAGTTTTATCAATAGAGGAAAATATGATAGTATCATTAGCAGAGGCTAGGTGATTGATTTGCTCACTCCATTTTGGCATACCAAAGCTTTTAAACTCCTTATTATGGAAAAGGTGGTCTAAGCTTTAGATAGTACTTCAGTAGAAAGAATAAAGAGAGCAGGAGATAGAGGGTCTCCTTGTTTTACCCCTCTAGTAGAGAGAAAAAAATCATGGGCTTGACTATTACTTAGTATAGACTACCAATTATTGGCAAGTAATCTCCAAATCTTGTCCAATATCAGTCCATTGAATCCCATATTTTCAAGAACTTTGATCAAAAGCTTCCATTCTACCCTGTCATAGGATTTGGCCATGTCAAGTTTAATCACCACATTGGCTGGTTTTCCCCTTTTTCTAATGTCAGTAATGATTTCTTGGGCCAGTAGGACATTTTCAGAGATATTTCTACCTTTTACAAAGCCTGGTCGGTTTTGGGATATAAGCCTAGGTAGTACTCCTTCCAATATGTCGTGAAGGACTCTCGAAATGATCTTGTTAAGGAAATTTCTCAAGCTGATAGGTTTCATGTCTGTGAAGGATTGCACCATTTCCTTCTTAGGTAGAAGGACCAGGTTGGTCTGAGTAATTGACTTGGGAAGAGTCTGGCCTTCAAAGAATGCTTTCACTACTGCACATACATCATTCCCAACTAGATCCCAGCAACTTTGAAAGAAAGCTCTTGTGTAGCCATCAGGTCCACTGGAACTCTCCCCATTAAGCTTGAAAACCACCCCTTTTATTTCTTCTTCTGTACATGGAGCATTTAGGAAGTTGGGGATCAGATCCAACAAAGTAAATTCCGCCAGGTTGTTGCCTCATGTGAGTTGCTCCTGGAAGAATTGGATGGCTTCACCTGCAACCTGTTCATTCCCAGTAGCCCATTCTCCATTACTTTTCTGCATCCTAGTTATTGTCAGCCTCTTTCTTCTACCCCTTACCAAGATGTGGAAGAATCTGGTATTTTTATCACCTTCAGTGAACCATTGTATGCCTGATTTGTCTGCAGTGCTCTTCTTCATACTTTAAATATTTGATTAATTCATCCAGGGCCTTCTGTAGCACTGCCTTGTTGGCACTGGCAGGATCTTCTTCAAAAAAATCTTCTTTGATTCTAACAATGTCTTCCCTGATGGCCAGTTGTTGAAATATGTCTCCAAACCTTTCTCTACTCCACCTAGTAAGAGCTTCTTTTGTTTTCTTCATCTTGAGCTTTAGGTTAAGGAATACATCTTCATCATGAATAGAGTCCCAGGCTTCCTTGACTGTCTGTTTGTACCCTTCTGCATCCACCCAGAATTTTAGAAACCTGATTCTGTTGTGTAGTTGTCTCAGAACATGACAGTAGGAGGGGAGCATGGTCTGATCTTGTCCTGAATAGGTGTTCCACTTCCAAGTTGCCATGTTCTCCAAACACAATATGGTTACAAAAAAGTCTGTCTAGCCTTTTGAAAATGCATGTTTCATCAGCCCTGCCATTCCACCATGTGAATAGGCTACCTTTGAAATTAATATCCATCAGCTCACAGGAGTTAACATAGAAGTCAAAGTCTTCTGTTTCTTGTAGGTAAGCAGGTAGTCCTCTAATTTTTTTCTTCGAGATCTAGAATAACATTGAAGTCCCCTCCTACAAGCCAAGGGAGTCTCATGTTATTACCAATAACATACATGTCAGACCACAACTGCATTCTCTGTTCTGCATCACACTTAGCATAGACCACTGTAGTAATTAGTTTTTGACTTGTGTTCAGGAAGTTTAGCTGTATAGTAATTTGTTGCTCTGAATCTGCAATAACATCAACTTGGATATTATCCTGTACAAATATCCATATGTTTCCATTCATATTAGCATTAGCATATTGCATCCCTAATCTCCTCTTATACTTTTGTAAGTGTCTCACATCTTGGAATTGTTCCATAAGGGCAACCATGCTAAACTTGTGATGTCTATGCAACATTTGAACTCTGTGAAATGAATGTTTGCTTTTCACTGACCTTATGTTCCAAAACAATGTCTTCATTGTCATTTAACAATTGATTTAGCATCTCTCATGTGCACCACCCTTGAAGGTTTTTGCCCCTCTGATTTGTTTTTATTGTTCTTTCTTCCTGTGGTTTTTGAGACTGGTGATAGGCCTGCTTCCCTTAGTGCCAATTCTTTGTTCTGCTAATTATCCTCCTCCTTTTTCTCTTCTACTTCTTCTTCTCTCATTATTTCATCTTGTTGATCATATTCATTTGGTATTTGGTGTGAAATAATGTTGTGGAGTTTGCTCACAGGTGAGTTTTGCCTGTGTGGATACAGAGAGAGCTGGGGAAGGTTATTTTGTTGTTCTTGTTCAGGTGGTATTGCTTGATCAATAAAGAGTATATTTGCTACAAGTTTGTATCTTACAGGTTTCACTTCTCCACTTGCTCTTGTATTGTCAATCATTAGTGGGTCCTGATAGGTAGCATTTTCCAGTTGCAGGTTCTGTTCATCATCAGTGGCACTCTGTGTGATGGCCAGAGTTGTGATCTTCTCATTAGCGGAGCCCTTGTTATTAGTTTTCTCTTTCTCAGCACTGTTGTCTCCTTGATCATTAATGTGTTGTCCTTCTTTCAGATGGTCACTCATTGCCAACTTAGCAGACTCAGTGATGTAGTTGATTTCCCCTTCCTCCATATTTCCTTTAGTGCTCAGACTGTTGTTAGCCCTTATTTCTTGGTCTCTTTTTCTGCTTTCATTTTCTTTGTTGTGATGTATCTTTATGTTTTCTGGATTATGTTTGCCTGTGAGCCTCCCTGTGGTGCCATTATTGTGTTCTTCCCTTGCTTCTGTATCATCATGTGGTGTGCTATTTAGGTCCTTACTCCCCAGTTCCTCCCCTTGTTTCTCTCCAGTCTCTCCTTCTATTCCTTCCTCTGTTAGAGCTGCAAAAGCATTGTTAGTGTGTACTCCTTCTATGATAGGGGAGAAGGTTGTGTCAGTAATGAACTTAGAAGGGTCATTCTCTAGTCTGAATCTCCTATTAGTAGGATTCCACTTTGTCCTACTCTCCACTGCTTTCCCTTTCTCCTGGGTTATTTTAGGCTTCTTGTTTAAATCAGTGTTGCTAGTGGTCTTTTCTTCATTGTTGTCTTGCCTTAACTTTGGGTGGAGGTTTCTGCACTCCTATTCACTGTGACCCTGTAGCTTACATCTCTTACAATACTTAGATCATATCGTATAAGTATAATTTATCCACCCGTGTGCCTCCTTTTTCATTGACCACTTCTAGTTCTACAAATTCCGTAAGGGTGTTTACTAAATCCACCTGGACCTTGACTCTAGCAAAACTGTGTCTTGTGCGATTTATGGTTGCTAGATCAAGGTGGATGGGTTTCCCAATGGCTGCTAAAGAGAAAATGAATTATTTAACAAAGAAAGTAGGTAGTAGCTCTGGGAATGATATCCACATCATCACTTGAGTGGTTTCCTTCTCTACTTTGAACTTCGTATCATAAATGAGCGGCCTCATTTGATAAGATATGACATCCTTAGCTACAATATAGTATGCACTCTTTGAGATTATATTTACAAATTCCTCCATGAGTCTCAATCTTATTAGCACATGCCTATTTCGTAGTAAACCGATCTTGCAATCCCCTTTGATCTTGCATTGTTTAGGAATTTGCTCCCTTAATTCTTCCATATCCGTCCATACATAGGAAAACTTTTCAATAATAGCATATTATAGGTTTTCCATGATATTCATCTATTGCACTTCCGTCTCTGTCCATGTTACTCTAGGGATTCCATTATTATAGGTCGGATGTTTGATAGGTATTGCCCCCCGATGTGTATCTATACTGGGAGGATTCATTAAGCTCGGTTTCATTATGTCAGCATATTTTGCCTTTCCTTGTGGGCTGCTATCTTCACTGCTGTTCTGCGTAGGCAAATTGCTAGGCTCGTTAGGCAAATTATTAAGTTCGTTAGGCAAACTTTCTTTAGGATTCTTTGGTGATTGTGGGGTTCTAGGATGATAAAGGCTGAGGAAGGTTTTTTCTAAGGTTAAGGGAAGGGTTATGATCCGATCAGCCACCCTCGGTGGCTGACCAGTGGCTATGATGGCCATCGGTGATGGTGTAGTGATAAACTAGATTGTAGATGTAAGCATGAGAGAGAAGAGAGTGTTTTGTTTTGTTGTATAATCTTTCTACTGACCTTATATGTTTCAAGAAGAGGGTTTGATAAAATAATTTCTGATGGGAAGTTACCTCTATTTTGAATTTTAGAGGGAACAGTTATTTGGATAAGTGAATAACTGCAGTTGAAAACTCCTCTTTAAATAGAGTTCATTTTTCTTCAGTGAAAAATAGAGGATAAGAAAACAAAATAATAGAACTCTTTTTCTTCGTTCCCAAGTCAACATTTGAAATCAAAAAGGACTTTTAGTTTGTGATAATTGTGTTTTGTTTCCAAAGAGATTTAAAGCAAATCTGGGCGATTATTTTAGTAGCAAAATCAATAATTTTCACTGCAATTTAAGGTACACAATTCATTATTTTTACTCTGTATTCCTACAACGGTATCAGAGCATAATCCCTGATGAAAATAATTTGGACAGTTGCTAACTTTTTTCGTATTTAATATTAATCAAGACTTGGAAAAAATATTTCAGTGATTGTTGTTTCAATTGTTTTCTGTTTGTTATCTTTGGATTTCAATGATATGTTCATGAATGAGAAAGGTTGGACACACACTTGCTGTTGTTCCAATTTCAATGTTGTCCGAAATTTATTTTTCAATGAATCTGTAATTTGACAAAATTATGTGAATAAAAGAAGAAAATTTCTATGGATATGTGGATTAATACTCACCTTTTATTTAATAAATAATGAAGAATGTGAATCTGTGACTTGGGTCTGTGATTTTTCAATGTTGTTCATTTTGTGCTCTTTCTTTACAAGAACTTTGATGAAATTTTTTTTAAAGAAAAAGATGAGAAGTGCAGTGAATTCATCCTTTATGAAGAATAAGTAGAGTACAAGTACTACTCTTTGATTTATGGAGAGAGGATAGTACAAAGTACCAACTTTAATTTATGAAAGAAAGAGAAGAATGAGGTGTCCAAAAGTCAATATAATAATAAACAAATCTTGTGACTGTGATAGCCTCTGCATATTTGTTGAAGACTCTTCATATTTACTGAAAAAGATGAATTTGCGCAAAGAGAAAGTGTTTCTTCTATTATAGGCATCTTTGCTTTTTTTAATTTCTTTGTAATGCCATTTTTTATAAAGTTGATTGTATTGTTTATTAAGTGTACGGAACAGTGCCTTCTTAATATAATATATATATATATATATATATATATATATATATGTCACGACCCGATTTCTCGGTCATGATGGCACCTACAACCCCCCAATAGGCGAACCAATTCCCGTAGCCCAGGACAGTTAGTAATGGGCTACTATCTAACAAATAAGCGAAAGAATAGTTTAATAAGCAAAAGTAAGGGAACAAGATGAGGAGAATAGATAACAGGAATATATATATACATATGCGGAAACTAAACCAAACCCCAAGACCTGGTATCATAGTATAGAGCCAGAACTACATACATGGAGTGCAACGATCCAAAACAACATATACAGATGTCTCTGAATGGTAATAGAGTACATAAAGCAAAAGATAAACTAAAGCTAAGCTCTGATCGCCAAGAGCTCACCCTCAGTCTGAAGTAGTCTCCAGCAGATCTCCAAGCACGAATCACAGTGATCTAACGGCGATGGCCCACGCTAGGATCTGCACCAAAAGATGCAGGGGGTAGGGTGAGCACCAAATGCGAAGCATAAGCTACCCAGTAGGTATCGTAGGCCGACTGGGCACATATAAGATAAAAGCGTAGTAACAGACAGAACAGAAGCAAGTAGTCACAGAAATCAACGAAAGGTACACAGGAACTAGCCCAGAGGGAAATCAACAGAACCACATGTGAGGCCAGCAAGCCAAATATATACACCATAGGCACAGGTGAAAGTAATAAATAACGCACCTGGGGTCCTTGCAATAACAGTGTATACATAATAAGTTTACGAAATGGACGGTATACCGGTAACCTCAAGTGTAATAGGAAGAGGAAAAGAGTAATGATAGGCATGCTCAGAGACAAGAATCAAACTCAACTAATCATATCAATTTCAAATCCAGAAACTAACAGCCTAGAAGTAACCACTTTCATACTTAATCCTAACAGGGAACAATTCTGTAAGTAAATAGCAAGAGTCTACCCACAGTCTCCCGGCCGCCCATACGACCGAGGAACACAAACAAGTGAAAACAAATCCTCCGGCATCCCATACTACCGGAGCGTACAATCAACAAACAACAAACAAGGGTGGAGCCTCAAACAATGAATGATATGACGCATGAAGATCTCAAGTGAAATGGTATCTCTGTATGTACCTCCTCCGGTGCCGATCCGGCCCAGCAGGTAGGTTCCATGGAAGGACACTACCCGTATACCTCTACTCCACCATATACCCTTCCTCCGGCACACACAGCACGAAGCCTCAGGCCCGGAAGGCAAGGGCCATGGAGGTCCCTGACCCTATACTAAAACTCAGTATCAAAACATGTCATCCGGAAGCAAGTCCGAGTTCAAGATAGAGACCCAGTCTCGAATATGCATGCCCAGATCCTGTCCAGGACTAAAGTAGTGGGAAAATATCTCAAAAACCCCTCCAAGGGTGCCCGGGCATAACCGGGTCTAAACAGTAGAAAGTCATCTCAGGTGCTCGGTCCGACCGAGGCTAAAATCATCTCAAGTAGCAAGAAAACTCAACTAGCACCCCAGCCCTACCGAGTCTAGCGTTAATCGTAAAACTGGTGATATAAATCATAATTTTACCTTCTTTTACCCAAGAATATTCACAAGTTAAATCAAATCATTTCCAAATCATTTCCATCAAAAATGGGCCCCCGGGGCCATGCAAGGTTTAGAAAATAGTGCCAATAGGCCCGAAGCCAAACCCATAGTAAAATATGGATAAAACCTCTTTATATGCATGGAAATGGTATGATAAAACACAATAGCTGCCCAGCAACTCACAATCAACCTATCGACCCTGCACAAGCCCATAGCTACTCAGCAAGCATAACCAGCCTAGAAGGATAATTCTATGCCCGGGACTCGCGGACATTCCCAATATCCCACCTTCTATGTTCCAGAGTCAACAAGGCCTCACAAGACCACAAGGGTAAATAAAATATATCGGCAAGTACTACAAGCAACGGAGGAACAAAAGTAGGCGGACATGAATAAAGCGGTCAGGGTCTGTGGTATCAACCTAATAATCCAACCCAAGGATGCCAGCTAGTACAATTTTATCCGATATATGCTAAGTCTAGGGAGTTTAAACCATAACCTACCTGTAATCCGATGACAATCTGCTGGAACGATGATGACCAAGCCCGAAATACTCCGAGAAACTCTAAAATAAAATCAAACTCAAATTCGGGATAGAATAACTTGACGTAGATAATCAACCTTTTGATCCGTGATAGAATAACTCGTCAAAGTATATTTCTCATAAAATCTCTCGTCAATGTGCTATGAGTAGCCACATATACATATGTATGCAGCAAAGGAATTGTTCATATTTGTAGGTACTAATTAACTGAAAGCTTAAGAATGTTTTGAAGGGAATTTTAGTAAGAACTTGCCCAAGTTAAATACAAATGCTAAAGTTCTATATATGAGCTCCATAATGGAAAGCTGCATGTGGGAAAGTTATGAATAGGGTGATAATTAAGGATATGTACTACTTACAATTTGTTCATATACGTTATCCATTTGATAACCAAATGATGCCACCTATGAGTAATAAGCTTGTTGTTGTCCACTCCCTCCACTTCCACGTGGGAGTGGAGTGGAACCACAAATTTATTTTTTTCCCATTATGTATATATTCGGGTATTGCATAGGTTCATGTTAAAATAAATATAACTTTTGAATATATCATAATTAATAGAAACTCATTTCAAATAAAACCTACTATATTATAATAATAATTTTCAACATGACTAAATTTACTATCTCCGCTAAAATATTACAATGTATAAAAACCTTATAATATAACTACATACGCAATTATATTGTAACCAAAGTATTTTTCATAGACCTTTAAAATATTTTAGGAAGGCAATTAAAATATAACTTTTTACCACATTCAACCTTTAAATAAATATTTTAAAAAAATGCGCGATGTTAATAAAATTCTCAATTTTAGGCTCGCAAGCCTTTGCTACGGGATGAGGGTTAAGGTCATACAAACACAAATCACTATCGCACGATTTTGATAATCAGCTCTTACGGCACAAGGAAGGCGTAAACGCGAGAATTACCAGAAGGGTCATTACAATATATATATATATATATATATATATATATATATATATATATATATTATATTAAGAAGGCATTGTTCCGTACACTTAATAAACGTTACAGTCAATTTTATAAAAAATGATATTAACAAAACTCACAATATATATATAACAAAAATTATAGTATTACTCTTAATGACTATATGTCTGAATTCACATGTCATTTTGTGTTACAGATAGTTCAATGGGGGGAACCTCTATAATTTGTGTAAAAACATCCATTTAGGTCTAATGAACTTTATGGGATACAAGACACGCGTCTTCTTGATATGTTCACAAACTGGGTGAGAGCGGATATCCTGCAAAGGCATGATAAGAAGTACATTTTTTAAAATCATGTGTATTTTAAACATAAATTATCACTATTATTTTATATTGTAATGCTACATGTATTTGTTGATTACAGAACGGGTAATCAAGATCGTACAAGAAGCATACGTCAGTTTTATCGCCACACATGTCCATTGGTGTTCATACAGTTGAAGACAAAAATTTATTATACATATTGTCATATCCCGATGAGCCATGGGCAGACTCTGTAAGTATGAGAGTTCATTAATAATTCAGGTTGTTTTGTTTAATAAACATAGTTAATTGTCGTACATTTATTTGTTTATCTTAGCATATTGATGTTATCCTATACTACCTGCGAAAGAAATGCAAGTATGACCATCAAACCACATACAAATACAGCACTGTGGATTGCAATTTCATAACCATAATTTTTAGCATATATGACAAGTATGCAAACTCGAATTACAATGGTGTTGAATTGGCTGTCAAGAATCACAAATTTGCGAATATGTTAATGGTTATAGGATGCATGCTATTGTACCATGGATTACGGTCAAGTTTTTATTCCGATGAATATTAAAGAGAAACATCATTGGGTGCTTGTTGTGGTATCATTCGATAAATGGTGCATATTTATCTACGATTCTTACCGTTCCGCTGGTCATGACGATGTTGTCCATCGTGAAGTAGAGAAGTTAGCACAACTTTATTTTTTTAACTCAAAATGACATGTGAATTCAGATATACAGACATATATATAACAACTTTATTATTAAAAAAACTCACAATATATATAAATAACAAAAATTATGGTATTACTTTTAATGACTAAATTCATATACTATAAATTTTATTAAGTGTTAAAAGTTGATTTAGTCATTATTCTTCCTTTAAGGATTTTTTTTCTTCTACAAAAAATTGTGACATAAGTTGTTACATTAAATGGTTATAGCCATTTTTGATTTCTTGTTCCCATTTTAGATATGGTTGAACATGGACATGCTCAAATTGCTCCAAGTGGGAGTGGTACTAAAAAATATGCAAAAGAAAATTGTAGAAGAGTGCGTCGCCAGAGGACTAAAGTCAGTTATAATTCAGAATCTGAGCCTCAAGTCATAAGGAATGACTCAAGGACGCTCCAAAATATGAATAAAGAGAAAAAAAGCTTATAAAAGAGAAGGAAGAAGGTTATTTCAGGATTTTAAGAATATCCAAATGGACCGATTTGACTCTATTCCAGTTTTTCTCAATTTTTTTGGTCAAAAATAAATAATATTTATGACTGTTATATCTATGTTTCGGATTAAGAAGGATTAGAAATACTGAAAAAATCCTTACTAGATTTTTGGAAGGATCAATTAGCTGATATCTATCACGATTTTGATCCTAATGAGATATTATGGAGATTGGCTCTAGAAGCTAGGTGGCCAGCTTGACCCCAAAAAAATATAGTTTAATATTTTATAACTTGTAATAGTACTAGTTATTGTATGAACTCATGTGGATTATGTTTTATATATATGTGTATATTTATTTTCTGTTTGCATAATAGAATGTTCTAAAATGATTAGACTTCAAAAATCTATGTGATTATAGTCTTTAATATATTATGATACACATTAAGAAATTAATTTTTAATTTTGGTTAAATGCTTAGTTCTTCGATGATGATTGAAAACTTACGTGTCTTTTCGATTTTACACTAAATCTAAAACCTTTATGTGAATTGATTTGCTTGAATGTGCAAGTCACATGCATAAATAATAAATGAACTTTCGTAATTGTCTATTTTTATCAGCTATGGCATCAAAAAATATTATTGCTGACTTGAACAAAGGCGAGAAACTGAATGGTGAAAATTACAATATTTGGAGTCGTAAATTATGATATGTCCTAGAAGAGTAGAATGCTCTTAAAGGTATAAATCATGTTTTAAGTCAACCAGAAGATGGTAACACTGCACAACACAGAAGAGATCTTGAAGCTTATAAAGCTTAGAAAAAGACTGATTCCGCTGCATGTGGAATAATTGTTAGTTTTATTGTTGATGACCTCATTCATGAATCTGAGGAATTTCTTACTGCTCATGCCATGTGGGCACACTTACGAGGAACATATGGAGGTACATCTGTGACTCGCCTAAGATAGCTAACTATCAAGTTTGACACTTACAAGAAGTGTCATGATCAGAATATCAAACAACACCTTAGGGTGATGTCAAATATGATAGCTCAATTCAAAAGTGTTGGTCATGTTCTCTTGGATGAGCAACAGGTTCAGAAAGTGATTCGATCTCTTTTCAATAGTTGGGAATATTTGAAGGTTAACTTAACCCATAATGATAGCATCAAAACCTTTTTGATGGTGTTCGTCATGTTGAGCTTGATGACGAGCGGCTTAGTACTGCTAAAGTTGCTTCTATTGCCTTTGTAATAGAATCGAGTGGCAAGAAATCTTCAGGCTTCAAGCGCAAAAAGAATTGGAAAATAATGAAAAGGATAAAGAGACCGGAGAAGGACTCTCTAAGAAAAAGAACAAGCCAAATTCCAAGAAGAAAAAATGGTTTTTAAAGAAGAAAGATAAAAGCAAGATGAAGTGCTATAACTGTCATGTTCTATGACATTTTACTCGTGATTATACCGAGACAAAAAAGATAGCATTTCTAAATGAATCTTTAAGTGCTACATATGTTTCTATCACCACTTTACTGACTGAATCTTATCCTATGTGGATTGTAGACTCAGGAGCCACCGATCATATGAGTCATGATTGAGAAGCATTTGTAGAGTTTTATCAAGTTTCACCTGAATCAAGGTGGATATATGTAGGAAATAATGTAAGACTTGAAGTCAAAGGGATAGGCATTTGCAAAGTGAACTTGCGTGGTGGTCGATCTTTGTTATTACATGATGTTCTATATGCTCCAGAGATTCGACAAAACTTAGTATCTGTGTCTGTTCTTTTAGATGTTGGTTTTGATTTATTTTTTAGTTGCAATGGTCTTAGAATTTCTCTAGATAATATTTTTTATGATTTTGGACATTGCTATGATTGTTTTATCATTTTAGACGGTAATCTTTTAATTTATGACTATTATATTGACTGTTATGTAATAACATATTATTTTAGTAATAATAATATAGATATTATTATATGGCATTCGAGATTGGGTCACATAGCGCAAGACCGTATGAATATGCTGGCAAAGGAAAGGTACTTAGATTCTTTCTCCAACATCGATATGCCAACATGTAAAAATTATCTTGCTGGAAAGATTATACGTAAACCATTTGAGAAGACTAAAAGAGCTGAGTTCCACCTGCAACTAATACATTCTGATATTTGTGGTCCAATGAATGTGAGAGCAAGGTCTAGTGCTGTACATTTTATTATATTTATTGATAATTTCACGCGCTTCGGTTATATCTATTTGATTTCTCATAAATCTGAAGCACTTGAGTGCTTTAAAAAATATATGAATGAAGTTGAGAATCAATTAGATAAAAGTATAAAGACTTTAAGAACCAACAGAGGCCGTGAATATTTATCAAAATAGTTTGAAGAATTATGTACTGAAAAAGGCATTACCAAACAGTTGACTATTCCTTATACACCTCAACAGAATGGTGTAGCTGAAAGAAGGAATAGAACACTATTGGACATGACAAGATCCATGATGGCATAGGCAAATTTACCTATTTCTTTTTGGGGAGTTGCATTATTGTTTGCAACCTACATATTGAATAAAGTGTCTTCTAAATCAGTACCTTCTACTCATTATGAACTATGGACTTCTCATAAACCAAATTTTAATGATCTATGACCTTGGAGTTGTGTTGCATATGTAAAAGATCATTTTGATGAGTTTGGTAAACTGAGTCCAAAAAAAATGTATCTTTATAAGATAATTAGAACACTCCAAAGGGTATGTGTTCATTGGTCAATTGGAGGATGAAAGTACTACTAAAATTGAATCACGAGATATCACATTTTTTTAAAATAATTTTTTCAAAAAGGGTGAAATAAAGGATAGTGAGTCTCTTTACAAAATTTTGAATTCATATGATCAGACGATATCGTCAGACATACTTGATAATCCAATAGATTAAGAAATGGTTCCTGGTCCAAGTGGGAGTTTTGAATCCCAAAATTCTATGGAGGAATCTGAACTTCAACTACATAAGAGTACTATAAAAGTTGTAACTAAACGATTTTATGAGATTAAAAATTATATTTTCTTGGTATCTCCCACAGAATTGGATGAACCTAATTTTGTGATTGAAGCTTTATCGATTCCTGAAAAAGATGAATGGATAAAAGTGATAAAAGAAAAATTAGAGTCAATGAAAACCAATAAAGTCTGGAATCTAGTTGACCTTCCTCCTGGGCGTAGAGCTATTAGGAACAAATGGATTTTCACAGTTAAATGCAAATCATATGGATCAATAGAAAGACACAAGGCACGATTGGTGGCAAAAAGTTTTACTCAAGAAGCTGGAATAGACTATGAGGAAATCTTTTCACCAGTTGTGAAGTTTACCTCTATTCAATTACTTTTATCTATTATTGCACGTTTGGATCTAGAATTATACTAAATGGACGTGAAGATCATTTTTCTCAATGGAGAACTAAACGAAGAAATCTACATGAAATAACCTGAGGTTTAGTTATTAAAGGCCAAGAAAAGAAAGTTTATAAATTAAAAAGATCAATTTATAGTCTGAAGCAGTCTTCAAGGAAGTGGTACCTGAGATTTCACAAGGAGGTGACTTCATTTGATTTTATCATGATCGATGAAGACCATTGCATCTATGTGAAGAAGTCCAATGGAATGTTTGTAATTCTTTCCCTTTATGTGGATGATATTTTATTAGCCGAAAATAATTTGGAGTATGTAAAAACTATCAAGTCATGACTTTCAAAGTCATTTGACATGAAAGACATGGGGTGAAGCAGAATATATATTGGGTGTTAAAATTCATAGAGATCATTCCAAGAAGTTTTTGAGTCTATCTCAAAAAATATACATAAAGAAAATTTTAGAACACTTTCAAATAAATAGTTGCAAGTCCATGAATACTCCAATAGCAAGAGGTAAACTTTTAAGCCTTGAAATGTGTTCCAAGATTGAAAAAGAAAAGGAAGACATATCTTGAGTTCTATATTCTAGTGCTATCGAAAGTCTGATGTACGCTATGATGTGTACTTATCCAGATATTTATTATGTCATAGGTCTAGTTAGCAGGTATCAATCCAATTTTGGAAGTGATTATTAGAAAGCAGTGAAGAAAGTTTTTCGATACCTGAAGAAAACTATAAATTTTTCACTATGCTATAATAAATCTGATCTATTCCTGAGAGGCTATACAGATGTTGATTGGGTAGGTGACCAGAATGATAGAAAATCAACCTTCGGCTATGCTTTCTTACTTAATGGTGGTGCTATTTCATGGAAAAGTAAGAAATAAACTTCCACAACCCTTTCAACTATGAAATCTGAATTCGTGGCCTGTGCGTCTGCAGTACAAGAAGTTGTTTGGTTGAAGAGATTCTTTGAGCATTTGAATATTATAAAGAATTATAAGGGTCTGATGATTTTATATTATGACAGTCAAGCGGCTATCGCATAAACGAAGGATCCTAAGTACCACAGCAAGACCAAGCACATTGACACTAAGTATAACTTTGTGAGAGACATAGTAGCAAGTGGACAAATAAATTTATAATATATTCCTACGCGGAAAATGATAGTTGATCCTTTTACAAAAGCGATATCTAGATACTTGTTTGAGAAATATATTATGGCTCTAGGTTTGCATAGGATATGATAATTTTTTCTCTGTATTGTAAAATGACTTGGTTGTTATAATATTCTCTTTAATATTAGACTATTGAATTTATGTTCATATTTCGTAAGCATGTGATGATATATTTAGTTGATATAGTGTGTTGAATAAGTCGTGAGATTAGATCTGTCACATGAGCAATCCTCTCTTACGTCAAGGAATGTGAAGAGATGCGTTTCACCACCATGTTATGACTTGTTTTTGTGAAGCCAGATGTGAGTTTCTCAAAGACAGTGGATTTAAGGATCATTGAAGAGTGAAGCTCGGGTAAGGCATCTAGAGATATCTAGACCAAGATTTGTATGGTATTGAATAAGATATACGTGTCAATATAAGGTAAGAATACTGTAGCACGTGTGCCATACCACGTGTGCTAAGCGACCAAATGGTTAATGGAAGAATGTATCACTACTTCTTCATTGTGTGAGACCCTGAAAGTTACATTAACTTTCATTAAAATACCCTTTGACCTTTGATTGTTTCTTAAAATTTTGATCGGTGTTGCTACTTTAGCATGTTACTAATAGACATGAGTGATTCGACAATGCAGTGCATGTCTAGGAAAAAAGTTGATTTGGAATAGATAGATTCGAGTATAAAGGAAAGATGATTAAAATGGATAATTTAACTTGTATACACAAGCCGACTATTACACTCGAGTGTAATTGTGAATATAAAGTTAAACATGAACTCGAGTTCACCTCCTTTTAAAGAGGATGAGGGATCGGATAAGTAACTACTGAAGTAGTGAAAAATTTCTGGGGTATTGTGAATAATAGTATCCTCATGTTAGAAGCGAATTCTTTCCGCATGTGATTGGATTCTTATGTAGAGCTTATAAAACCTTAAAGGTAAAGCTCCTAATGCTCGCAAGTCGCACAAACTATTTATCATATAAATTGGGTGTCTTGTTGATGTCGTACTGGCCTGGGTCTAGTCAACCTTGTGCAAAGTGGAAGATGTTAGATTTTGGATCGTGGATCACCCATGTGGACCGATCCGACCCGACTCAACCCGACCCGATATGTTTCAAGAAGAGGGTTTGATAAAATAACTTCTGATGGGAAGTTACCTCTATTTTGAATTTTAGGGGAAACAGTTATTTGGATAAGTGAATAATTATAGTTGAAAACTCCTCTTTAAATAGAGTTCTTTTTTCTTCAGTGAAAACATATGTGAAAAACAGAGGAAAAGAAAAATAAAATAATAGAACTCTCTTTCTTCTTTCCCAGATCAACATTTGAAACCAAAAAGGACATTTAGTTTGTGATAATTGTGTTTTATTTCCAAAGAGATTCAAAGCAGATCTGGACGATTAGTTTGGTAGCAAAATCAATAATTTTCTCTGCGATTTAAGATACACAATTTGTTATTTTTGCTCCGTATTCCTATAGCTTCTCATGTACATCTAATATTTGAATTTGGATAAGGATAAAAGGGTGGATTTTAGTTTGTAATAATTTTAGATAATTCTCTTCAGGTTTGCCTATAATAGTAATAATCTCTTTGGTGGTGATTTATAATATTACGCTTACCTTCATATTTTATTTGTTCGTAATAATTATTTTAAATTGATTACAACTTTGACCGATTTACCCCTTCTAATATCACCACTCTTTTAATTAATTAATTAGTTACATAAAGTGCTTTTCAAAACCTAAGGATTGAAGTTTGCAACCGAAATGTAAAGTAGATGCAAGGATCCCACAGTTTGCATTACACTTGAATTAATTAGCTCTTGGAACACGCATTTAGAAAATTTGTAAGCGAGTTGAGTAATGAACATGTATTTAGTACTCATTGTTGGATCATATAATGTCCCAAGGTGATTTTCATTAAGTAGAGTGAGTTACATTTTTTCCCTTTGGAATGTGACTTTCTAGAATTATCAAACTTAAATCTCAGTTTTTATGTAAGATATGCCAGTACCTGGATGTTGCTCATTGACACACTGCAAATTTAAATATATGAAGTCCTCCACTACTTCTATTGCCAACACATTGGCTCCCTTTTCTGGCGACATTAATATTTGGGGTTTCTTGTTTTTTCCCAGTCCTGCACACATCAGCAAGTTGGATTTGTTACCTTTATATGTGAAGCTTCAATTGTTGAACTTGCACTGTATAACCAGTCCTTATATACAACTAATGAGTTCACAGCCATGTTTTTCATACTCAAAACTCTTTGATGGTGCTTTGATCTCTTGATGTCTGCTGTTTGCTCTAGCTAACTCCTGTATTGAGTAATTATATATTTATAACTCAGTTGCTCAATAAGTTGTTTTATATGAGTTCGAAACAAGATTTGTCCCTTACCTGTATGCTTGAATCCGTGCAGCTTACATACAACTTTCCATTTGTCAATGTTCCACACCGTATGGATTTATTCTTTAGATATTTACTGGCCTTCCGTGATCCATCAAACACCTATACAAGAGCAAGTCTTGGTAATGTGACGTATCATCTTAAATTGATGTTCTTTTGATTATTTAAAACACCACTTATTTAGAACAAAAAAAAAGCTAAAACACCACTTATTTAAGAACGGAAAGAATAACTTTTGTATAATAATCGATTTTTTTTAATAATTTATTTTCAATTAACAATATAGTAAATTCATTTAATTCTTCTTGAAATATACTACTCAAAATATGTCAAATTTATTTTAATAATTCTTTCCTATTATATGAGAATTTTACATTTACTACACATATTACTCAATATTTAAAAAAAATATATATCTATAACCTATCATTGCCTAAAAACAAACAAAAAAAGGAAAAATTACATAACACACCAACATTAGAGACCTAATTACTCTTCATGCCTATAGTTTAAATCAATTACGCTCCTTGCCAATTAGTCAAAACTATTGGTATATAGCCTCTCCTTTTCCCATCTATCTCTCTCGCCACTCTCCCAATCTTGCTGACCACTCTCCTCCCTCTCTCCCTAATCTCGCTCCCCTCTCTTCCCTCTCCCTCTCGCTGCCTCTTTTCCTCCCTCCATCTCTTTCTCTCATTTTCTTTAAATACAATTCTCAATTGATATATTTGTATTTGTATATAACATATATGTATAACACAAAGAGGAGAGAAAGAGAAATTGTATTCATTGATGCAAATTGTATTTTCTATTTATTGATACGAATTGCATTTGTATTCGTTGATACAATTGAATACAAATTGTATTTCATTAATACGAATTGTATTTGTATTTGTAATATATATAATACAAAGAGTAGATAAAGAGAAATTGTATTCATTCATACAAATAGTGTTTTCTATTTATTGATACGAATTGTATTTGTATTCGTTGATACAATTGAATACAAATTGTATTTCGCTTACGAATTGTATTTGTATTCGTTGATACAATTGAATACAAATAGTATTTCGTTAATACGAATTGTATTTGTATTTGTTGATATAATTGAATACAAATTATATTGCATTGATACGAATTATATTTGTATTCGTTGATACAATTGTATCTGAAAGAAGAAAAAGGGAGAGAAGAGGGGGGGTGAAAATACAAAATACAAAAAGGAAGAGAGACAAAGAAAAAAAAAATACAAAATACAACGAGGGAAAGAAAAAGTGAAAGAGAAAGGGAGAGAGACAGAGAACGAGAAAGAGAAGTGTGAAAATATAAAATACAAAAAGAGAGGTAAAAATATTAAATACAAAGAAAAAAGAAGAGAAAGAGAGAGGAAACAGAAAGAAAAAAGAAAAAGAGGGAGAAAACAGAAAGAAAAAGAGAGAGAAAGGCGAGAAGAAAGAGAAGGAGAGAGAAACAGCACAAAAAAATTGAAAGAGAGAGAGAGAGTGAGGCGCGGGATTTTTTTTTATTTGATTTTTTTTTTGGCTTGACATTTAAATAGTTGGTATGGATTGTAATTAGCAAAGTGTTGGTATAAAAGCCCAATTGGTATTTTTGAAAGGAAAAATTACATAACACACCAACATTAGAGGCCTAATTACGCTTCATGCCTATAGTTTAAATCAATTACGTTCTTTGCCAATTAGTCAAAACTATTGGTATACAACCTCTCCTTCTCCCATCTTCTCTCTCGCCACTCTCCTCTCTCTCTCTCCCAATCTCGCTGGCCACTCTCCTCCCTCTCTCCCCAATCTCTCCCATCTCCCTCCCTCTCGCTGCCTCTCTTCCTCTCTCCATCTCTTTCTCTCCCTTTCTCTAAAAATGGGACCTTAGCTTTTTCAACAAAATTCTCAAATGAGACATTTGTATTTGTATATAACATATATGTATAACACAAAGAGGATAGAAAGAGAAATTGTACTCGTTGATACGAATTGTATTTTCTATTTATTGATAGGAATTGTAATTGTATTCGTTGATACAATTGAATACAAATTGTATTTCGTTGATATGAATTGTATTTGTATATATATGACAGGTTATATCACCGAATACAATTTATATTAACGAATACAACTGATATATTTGTATTTGTATATGACAAACTCAAGCAAATACAAATAAAAAATTTTGTATTTGTAAGTCATAGAAAAATTGTATTTCGTTGATGTGAATTGTATTTGTATATATGACATGTTATATCACCGAATACAATTTATATCAACGAATACAACTGATATATTTGTATTTGTATATGACAAAGTCAAGCAAATACAAATAAGAAATTTGTATTTGTAATTCATAGAAATAAGCAAATACATATTACTGTCTGTATTCAAAATACAAATATATTTTGTATTTGGTGATAGACACAATTGGTTGTATCAATATGTATCATGTGCATTTTCTCATACATAAATACAATTGACTCAAATAAATACCATTTATATCAACGAATGCAAATGTATAACAGTGAATAGATACACTCAAATACATAATACAAATGTATAACAAAAAACAAATACAAAATACAAAGAGGGAACAATACAAAATACAAAAAAGGGGAGAGACACAAAGAGAGAGATAATAATACAAAATACAAAGAGGGAAGAAAAAGTGAAAGAGAAAGGGATAGAGACAGAGAACGAGAGAGAGAAAAGAGAAAGAGGAGAGAGAGGCTAGAAAGAGAAAAAGACGGAGAGAAACAAAAAGAGAGGGGAGGCGTGTGAAAACAAAAAGAGAGAGGGAGGGAGAGGCGACACTTTTTTTATTTTTATTTTTTGCTTGGCATTTAAATAGTTGATATGGATTGTAATTAGCAAAGTGTTGATATAAAAGCCCTATTAATTTTAATTGAGCTAATATTTTTAAAATTTGCTCTTTTTGAAATTTTCGCAAAAAAATAGGCACTCAAATTTTGGGGCGCAAGGTACATGCCTTTCCCCCCCCCCCTCCCCCAAAGAATAGAGCCGGCCTGGGCCCTGAGCCCTTATATAACACTCTCCCCCGCCCCCCTCCCCTCTCTCTATAGCACTCCCAACTCTAGAGAGAGAAAAATCAAGAAAATCACAAAAGAATGGGTTCAGGAAAGAAAAATATTGAAATTAAGAAAATTACAAAAGAATCATCAAGAAAGGTGGCATTCTTCGAGAGACGCAAAGGATTTTGCAAGAAAGCTGTAGAACTTGAATCCATGAGTACTGGTGCTCAAGTTGCCGTTCTAGTTTTCTCTCCCTTGTGTGTGTGTTTCGATGATTCTTTAAGAAAAAAATATTATATATACGATGATTCTTTTATTTCTCGAAATCTTGTTTGGCAGTTCATTTTTGGTCTTTTAGTTATGTATAATTATCTCCACTTGATCTACATGCCTTTTCTGATGCGGACTGGGCAGAAAATAAAGATGACCGGACATCCACTAGTGCTCATGTTAATTTTCTTGGAAAGAATCCAATATCATGGAGTGCAAAGAAGCAACGCTCTGTGGTGCGTTCTTCGACTTAGGCTGAATACCGTTCTGTTGCCACAACAACTGCAGAGTTGTGTTGGCTTCGAAATCTGTTTAAAGAACTTTCACTCAGTTCTCTGCAACCTCCCGTTATTTAATGTGATAACTTGAGTTCCACTTATTTGGCTGCTAACCCAGTGTTCCATTCCAAAATGAAGCATTAGAAGTTGGTTATCATTTTGTTCGATGTGTTGTTTGTCAACGATTTCTTCATGTTGTGCATGTCTCTACTAAGGATCAACTGCAGATGCACTTAGGAAACCATTAGCTCGTCCAGATTTCCAATGGTTGCGATCCACGATTGGCAATCTTTCTCTCTCCAATGACCACAGTCTTGAGGGGGAATCTTAGAAGAATACGGTGTCCTGATTTCTCTCTATCAAATATAGTAAATTGATTACATTATATCTTTCCAGATTGTAGAATAGATATTGGTTTTATCAACTTTTCTGTGCATGTTTGTATGTATATATGTATGTGTATGAGCTTATAAAATTTTGGACTTGAAAAGGTTCATCCTGTAATGTCTACTAGTTCTCATATACAAATTAAACTTTTTAGTCTTGCTAGCATCCCTTTTTAAGTAGAAAAGAAGAGAACAAAAAGGCTTAGCATTCATCTGAGGATTTGTCATGATTGATTTACATGGCATGTAGAATTATTTGAATTGAAATGATATAATTACACTGCACTCATGGTTATTAAAAAATAATTACACTGCACTCATGGTTATTAAAAAATAATTACACTGCACTCATTTGTATGGTTGTTCTCTCTACATCATATGGAATCAGACTTCTTTCTCCTGTACAGGGTGAAAATGACTAACTTGAAACTATCATTTGTGCTAGACTTTTTCTGTACCTGTAATATACCACTACAGGGGGATCCAACCCTGCCATTTTTAAGATGAGAGGTCAAAGCAAGGAGTTAGTACCGTTATGTTTGAAAAAAGCAAATAAAGATTGCGCCCTTCTTTAAAAAAGAATTTTGAAGGGAGGATACCAAAAGGGTAGTGGAAGTTTTGATACTCCATATAGGAAGGTGCTCAATACTAGCAACATGTGTTTTTGTTATTATCAGTGGTGCGTATTCGGTATTACATGATAAACATGTTTGTTCTGCAATGTGGACTATCAAAAGTTCCATTTGCCTTTTAATAATTCTTCGCTTTTTGAGTAGAAGTTGAACAGACAAACCTTAATCATTCCTGTTTCTGTACCACATATAATTATGTCATTTGCTGTCAGAAGACTTGTTATCTTGCTTCCAGCTGATAATCTTCCAACTTTGTGCTGTGTTCCTCTCAGCCAAATCTGGTTGCCTCATGTATTCATGGGTTAGTATGCAGCCAGTTGCTTAGAGATGAAGTAGGTACTTAACATGGTAAATTTTTGTAAGCGAGTTGAGTAATGAACATATATTTAGTACTCATTATTGGATCATATACTGTCCCAAGGTGATTTTCATTAAGTAGAGTGAGTTTCATTTTGTCCCTTTGGAATGTGCCTTTCTAGAATTATCAAACGTAAATCTCAGTTTCTATGTAAGATATGCCAGTACCTGAATGTTGCTCATTGACACACTGCAAATTAAATATATGAAGTCCTCCACTACTTCCATTGCCAACACATTGGCTCCCTTCTCTGGCGACATTGATATTTGGGGTTTCTTGTTTTTTCTCCAGTCCTGCATCAGCGGGGTATCAATGAAAAGTTACTTATTCCACATCAGCAAGTTGGATTTGTTACCTTTATATGTGAAGCTTCAATCGTTGAACTTGCACTGTATAACCAGTCCTTATATACAACTAATGAGTTCGCAGCCTTGTTTTTCATACTCCAACTCTTTGATGGTGCTTTGATCTCTTGTTGTCTGCTGTTTGCTATAGCTAACTCCTGTATTGAGTAATTATATATTTGTAACTTAGTTGCTCAATAAGTTGTTTTATATGAGTCCGAAACAAGATCTGACCCTGACCTGTATGCTTGAATCTGTGCAGCCTACATACAACTTTCCATTGGTCAATGTTCCACACCTTATGGACTTATTCTTTAAATATTTACTGGCCTTCCGTGATCCATCAAACACCTATACAAGAGCAAGTCTTGGTAATGTAATGTGCCATCTTAAAAAAAAACCGTTCCAAAACTTGACTAAGAGTCTGCTTTCCTATTGGTAGGTTCTTTCGTCTGAATGTAATGATCATTTATATCTACCTTCATTTTGTGGCTCTGGGTGACTGCAAAAATCAGTTCTCCATGTGCATTAATAATTTGAATTGGATCTTTCGTCAGTATAGTCTCTATACATTCAAGCTTTCTTTCAAGCATTTGCCATATCTGCAGAAAAAGAAAAGAATCATCCAATAAATGCATTTTTAGCATGCCCTTCAGTCACAATTTACATAATATTTGATTGGTTACTGGTTACCTTTATTGTTTTGTCAGCAGAACTACTCAACAGGCAATTCCCTGATTCAGAAATTGAAAAGCATGTCACAGCCTTTTTATGCTCCCACACGTCCCGAACAAGTGTTGCTTCTTGTCCTTTGATGTCCCATGCCTATGATGTAAAACCATCAGATATGTTACATTAGAAATCTAACACAATGAGAACCTTACATACATATATCTAGGGACTAGGAACATCTCATCATCCCGGAATACAACTTATCATGAGGTCATTATCCTCTTTGTTAAATGTGAACCATAAACTTAGAGGCAAGAAGTATGAAGCACATAATAGTGGCTAACCTTGATTGAACCATCCGCATGTCCACTGTAAAGCTCTCCGCTATAGTAGGTGAGCGATGTTACTGCTCCACTATGGTTACTACTCATTTCGAGAATCTGTGTGTGGACACAAGATATTCTCTGCTCTTACCATTGTGAAGAACAACTGAGTTAGAAATGAATAATTGTATCACGGTATATACTCCCTATGTTCCAATTATGTAACACACTTTCTTTTTCTGGATTGTCCCAGAGAAATGTCACATTTCTATATATAGAAACAAATGACTTTAAAATTCTCACTTTACCCTTATTGAGATGATTTACAACCACATGAATGTCTAAGACTTGTTTTAGACCACAAGCTTCAAAAATCTTTCTTTCTTTCTTAAACTCCGTGCCCAGTCAGATGGTGTCGCATAAATTGGGACGGAGGGAGTAACATATTTCTCATGCATGCATCATGACAACATGACACCTCCATTTCTGATGTTGACTCTGTGATCTATGCCAAAAATGTTTGTTTCATTTGGAATTCTTCACTCAGGTGCGACTCGGAAGTCCATCACATTATATTAAGAGACTAGTTTCCTTTGTGTCTTAGTTTCAGACCTGCATCTTCTTATTTGTCATATATTTGTTTTGATCTTGATATTTTTCTTCATTGTCACTTATGCTGGTGTTTTGCCAGGAGTCTTTTTTAATCTACTTAGAGGCTTGCATGCAATGTAGAAAAAACGTGTGAAGTTTATAGGTCCTTTAGATTTACAAAAACCTTAATTTTCCTTAAAAAGATAAATATTTGATATTGAGATGAAATGTGCCCGAATAAGAGAGAAATGGTTTCAGAGGGGATTCTTTCTCCTGTACATGAATCCAATGATTCATATAGCCAACCCCAACTAATTTGAGATTGAGGCCGAGTTGATTGATTGTACACATTCATCTTTAAATGGATCTTTACTTGGTTATTGTCTCTCTACTTTTTGAAATTTTCTGTAATTCTTGTTCTACATTTTAGTGTTAAAGGCCAAATTTTGGTTCCTATGCAGGAAAAGGTCCTAGTAGTCTTTTTGATCATATGGAATTTATTTTAACTTGTTAACTGATATGGTTGTCAGCCTTGTTACAGTTCTTCCAAGGATGTGGCTAATTGATAAGAGGTTATATAGAAGATAAGAACTAGATAGTTTACTTGTTTATGATGCAAGTTCTATACATTCACTTGTAGTAGATGTGATGATCAGATAGAGATGACTGGTACAAATGGTTGCGTTATGGTGCTGTTAACATCACATACAGCCACAATATGTAAGAAGGAAATCTGATGTTTACTTACCCACTTGTTTGGCTGGATATAGTCAGCAACCTTGAGTAATTCTTCTGCCATCCAACTGATGTTGGAAAGGCGTCTTAGTGACTCTCTAACTCCTTCTGAAAAGTTGACTAGCTTTTTCATTCCTGTAAGAGTTTTCCATTTCAGGCACATGTTTGAAGTGAAAGCAAGTCAACTTAGCATAGAGGTGACACCCAAGCGGAAAAAAGCCCATGTCTGAACTGAAGCTAAGTTAACTTATTATACAGGTGACATACAAAGCAGAAAAAAATGTCTGAACAACGTTCAATTTGGTGATTTTTGGGACTACGAGTTAAAGAGGAATTTGTGTACGATTTACACAGGTATAGTTTGGACACATGCTGTCATTTTGCTTATTATTGAAATTCATGATAGACAGACAGTGATTGTCTTGTCAAACTTTCATTGCATTTACAGCTGATGCCCGCTACTCATTCTACAGTATATCACAAGTTTCTTCAATTTCCAGCCGTAAGTACTCTCCCTATGGAGTTTTTTCGAATTGGTGAAAACAAAATCATTGTTTCTTTGTCATTCAAGTCTTTTTCCTCTATTAAGGCTCAACTTATACTTCAGAAGCTTTGAGCAGCTAAGAGTGCTTCCTTGTTTTGATTCAAGATTCAGACTACTTTCTAATCTTTTAATTTAAAATTAATGCATGTTTAGACATTTACCTCTTCCAGAAGTATAATAATAGATACAAAGACATCCTAATAGCCTTTCTTCAAGCTCCAGTCCTGGATGAACAAATTGTTCAATTCTACTAAGTAAGATCTCACAGGCTGCATATCTCAAATCATCTGGGGCTTTCGTGATTTCAGACCCCAGCCATGCAGTAGCAGCAAGACAATCTCGGGAAGTACTCCTTGATTTGCTCTTAAGTCCTTTTTCTAAAGCATGGAACAGAGGACTTCCAAACTTTAAGAAGCGCCTCGCTACTTTGCTGCACCATGTCTCTATGTCAATGTCCTGTTAGTTCATGGAGTCTTTAGAACAAGGAAACAACTCATGGGTGCGGTAGAGTGTAAAAAATTACATGGTAGCCAAATTCGGTGTAGACCTTTGTGCTTCTAAGCAAATATAAAACAGTACAAACTTCTTTATGAAGAAGATTAAGTAAAGATTGAAAAAAATCTTTTGCATGGTACTGAATGGTAGCTCTGGGTGCATACAAACAAATTGAAACGTAGGGGGTAATAGGTAATATTAGAGTGCCGATGATGTTATTGCGCAGGCCATGTGCTTGTGAGAAACTAGTATATATTGTAGAAATGGCAGAGGAGATAGAGGACTACTTTTTACCTTTTACCTTAAAAGGCAAAACAGCTTATCACTATGAGTTAGTTAGGGAAAGACAAGAACCCCTGCAACTCTCTAGCATAACAGGTAAATATCTAATAGGGCTGGAGATCAGTATCTCAAAGAATAAGGATGAAAAATTGAAAAGATAATGTAAATTCCACAAAAATCATTGTTGAGGACTGTTGAGATAAACTGAAGTGCCAAATTATCCCTAGTTCTTGATCAATATCTACATGATCTTACACTGCACCAGGCTAAATTGAATCTTGAAAGCACAAATTACCTGTAGACATTTATCTGAAAAGTCAACGTTCTTTATCATGTTCTTATGTGGCAGTGAAGTCAAACCAGCCTTTTTAAGCAACCATGGTATTGTGTAGGGTTCTCCTGACCAAGAGCAGGTTCCACCAAGGTTGGATAGGATGAATGCTGATAGAGCCTGTGTTGCAGAATTCTCTTCACATGCCACTGACTCGAGTAGGGCTTCCATAGCCTCTTCACAATATACAAATTTACTTGATGTTTCTTCCTGAAAATTTGTCAGCGTCAAAGGTTCATGGTGACACCTTTTGGTTTGTAAGTAGATGTAAAAGATATATGGATTGGTAAAACCTTAATTCATAGGGATGGAAACCAGCTTTAGGTAAATTGTGACTTTATGGTTATCGAAAGAATAAAAGAAAATAAACATTTCCAGGTTTTCAGCTGTGTAGTGTTTCGTGGTAATTTTCTTAAGCTATAAAATGTAATTTTCTCTTTTTTTTTCCTTGTGTCAGTGCCCAATATCATGAATTTCGTGCAATCCCTATTCCCTATATGTTTCGGAGATTATAAGCTCAACATATGCTGTTCTATTGCAGGTGTTTAGTTACGTAAACCTGCTCGTTCTTTTATTCTTAGACACATTAGTTTTTAGATACTTCCAAAGTCACGTCAATATGCTTACCAGCATGTCTAACTGAAGCAATAAATTTGCTGCCAAAACTTTGTACTCTGGTTGTGACTTTTGGATAAGGAGTAACAATGCACACATATTGTTGTTGCTTCCGTCTTGTTGTATTTTCTGCAGTACCTCAATGGCTGATGACCTGATGCGAAAGACATTGAATATGTTCTGAAATCTTCTTGATCATATTTTTAAGGTATAAAGTAAACAGTAACTTACTTCTGAGAAGTGTGCTGTATAAGGAAGACGATATTGTTTATGGTCACTTTGTTATATAAGGGCACATACGTCTTCTAGATTAGATAAAAATTCGAGTCATTGGATTCTTTTTGTCTTGTTCATTCACAAGATAACAAATTATGGTGAAGTGAAACCTTGGGAAAGGTGTCACTGATTTGTTTCTAAGAACAAAATCTTAGCTTACATATTACATTGCCATTATCACCAATCCCATGCTGATGATTACCTTCCAGTTTTCATATTCTTTGAGAGTTCTTATCGTGATCAATCATCAATGTCAAGGTCATTCCCTTCCCCAGCAGAGGATAAAGAAATGGTGAATGGGTAGATAGTTTCATACCTTGGAATTCGCAGCAGTTCATGAAAAAATTCCAATGCGATTGACGTTGCACGCTCATGGTTGCTTCTCAAAAGAGAGATAAATGGGGCTAGTGGAGCAGAATGGTTTATGTGTTTTCTGCATTGACCATCGAATTGCATACATCTGATAAGAACAGCTGCCAGAGCAATAATCTCTTCCAGGTTGTTGTTTCTTGAGACATCCAAGAGACCTGAGAGTACTTTGGGTGAGCTGATCACAGCTAATTGTGTTTCACTTGATTTATAGTCGAATGCAGTGACTAGTGCTTCCATAATCATCAATGACGCTGCTGGGGGTGTTATCTGCAGTGTTCTTAGGCTACATTTGTAACTATTTGAAGCACACACCACATCCACAAGACATGGTAAAAGTTCTAATGTCTTGATTTCTGCAGGAGATGGATTTATTAAGTAAATTAGTATAGCCGCTTCATGAACATTTTTCTTAAGAGCAGTTGCCAAATGATTCAATTGTAACCCTTTCCTCTTCACGTCATCAACAAGTGATCTGTTCCTTGAAATAATAATTGATAGGACTGATACTGATTCTCGTATCACATGTTCTTCTCTGGATGTCGATATAGCCCTCAGAAGTTGATCAATAATTATGTCTTTTAGCAAAGAATACTTGAGTCCTGTTTTGTTGTTCAGTAGCTCATATATTGTTGTAAGGTCAACTGTGTAGTCTTTATAATCCCCCAACTCTTCTGAGAAACATAACTTTGAAATTATTTTCTCAAGTAGTGCTGCTTGTTCTGCTTGAGAATTTTCTCCAGCATATTCAGATATTTCTTTTAAGGTCTTCTTGCACCTGTTCTTTTGCCGTGAAGAAATTCTTGGGTGCTGTGTTTTACAGAGCTGATAATCACGTAAAGTCATGGACACTGGATATCCGTCGGATCTACTATCAATCATCTGTAGTCCCTGTTGCATTGTTGTTGCTTCCTTGTTACCACTCAAATGTATGTGCGTTTTGAGGCCTCTGATTCCTTCTGCGCCTGATAAATCAGTATGACTAAATGAACTGGAGAATCTTCTGGAGAGTGAGTGAGTGATATCTACTCTGCTTCCTTCGTTGTGTCTTAGTCCAGAAACTTGCGATTTACAAACCAAGCTTTCCACAAACATTGAGGAGCGAGAAGATTTCTGGTTCCTGTATTCAAAGTCGAGTTAGTTGAGTTAATGAATATCAGACCTACTCAGGTATCAGGCTAAAGCTTAGAACAAGTGAGTGGGGACTGAACTGATAAAAAGCCTCTGTTTGCTGATTTTGTAGGCTCCAGTCTGAAATGATTTCCAGGTCTTTTGCATATTCCTGAATCAAAAAGATGATGAGATTGTGTGCTTAAAAGGATAGAAAGGACAGCATGGTAGTGCAATGGTTTAGTTTCAAATGGCTATTCAATTTGACTTATCTTTTCGTTTTATCAAGGTATTACCTCATGAAAATTTTCACTTGCAGAACTGCTATCACTGAAATCCAAGTAGATTGGTGTCTCTGACTCTGAATCAAGCAATATATCTTTGAGGCATTTGGTGGTTGTATGTTTCGGTATTTCTGCTACGTCACTCTTTAATTCAGTAATAGCTTCCTGATTTTGCTCTATGGACTCCTTGGCTGTGATAATCAGATTTTCTTCCTCATCCTTAGCATCATTTTCGGCATTAAAAGGATGCACCTTCTCAAACTGCATTCATGCTCTATTAATTCGAAAGTCATACAAACTGAAACAATAATCAGGAGAATTAGAACCTTCTGCTGACTAAATTTAGAGAAAGGGGAGAAAACACCTCTGTAAGTTTTGAATTTGGGGTCCCTGTACATTTTATTATTACCCTTATCTCGACCATTACTGCAGGATCTGTAGTGATTCTTTTCTATTTTCATTTGTGACCTTCATATGGCCTACTCTACATGACATAACCACATCAAAGAATGCTCCAGTAATGTGTTTGAGGGAGAATTTTCGGTGTCGTGCTTAGACTTGGTTTGTATTTCGTATTATCCAAGAGGATCAGTTATACTTACATTTGGACAGGTGCACTGCTTGTTTCCATGTTTACATAAATTTGAGGATCTTGTGCTTCTGGACTTGTTACTCCTGTTAAACAGAAATACATTTAGATGAGAATGAGTTTACCTGAAATTACAAAAAGCATTATTCTACATTCAGAGAGCTGGGACAATGTGTTGTAAAGTAAGGTATCGCATCTCCATTTCCAGTTTTCAGCTCCTTTTAAATCTTGGACTCATAAAGACTAATTAAACTTGATCATAATCATCCAATCCATTCCAATAGGTCTTTTATTGTCCTACCAGATATTATTCACTTCCACTGAAATTTTCTTTCAGTATTAAGCTCCGCCAATATGTGTTCTTATGAGAAATGTTTATTACTAAAATTGCTAAATGTAATGTGCAGTTTAAATTCATGCTACCAGGCTAGTGGTCATGTCTCCTTCTTATGTCTCATACGAAGCAACTTACTACTTCAATATATCGACTGCTTATCTGTAACATAGTCTAAGAAACTTACATTATCTGTTCTAATTCATGGTGAGTGGAAGTGATGTTACTGGCCTCACTATTGCTCAGAGAACCCTCTCCAGAAGACATAATTTGATAATACATAATCCAAGCTTTGTACCTCCTCGCCATCTTTACCATCACAGCATAGACCTCATTCTCATTCTCATAATTTGGTTCCTGCTCAAAGCATAAGACGAATAACCGTCTGCAGAGTTCCGTAGCAATTTCAGTGTGAAGAAGCCTAGGAGAAACAACAAGAGCTTGAAGAAAATGCATAGCAACCTGCCACTCATCCCCTTGGAGCTTTCTAACAATGGAGAGGTAAAAGTAAGAGTAGCCTGTTAAATAACTGTTTGGAATTCCTGCTATTTCTCCATGCTCATCAAGTGAGGCTGGCACTTGAAGCATGTTTTCTGAATTCTGCAGCCTTGAGGTTCTCTCTTGGCTCCATTTTGCTTGAAGTGCTGCTTCTATACTCTCTATCCCCCAATAAAGATTCGACAATATTGACTGCTCCGAGAACTCGAGATACCCTCTATTACTACATACATGAAGCTTGGAACTGCATTTCAATTTCAAGCATTTCCAAGATTTTGTATCTGCAAGTAATGAAGTTATGTGCTGATTTATAACAGCGACAACTGCACGTACTGACTCAAGGTCTAGTTTATCATCATGATATGAAAATACCGGAGGAGGGGTAGTAGCAGAAGAAGATGATACAGAAGCCATTGAATTATGTGACATTTTGGCCTCATGAAGAAGAAGAAGAAGAACAAGAACAAAGGAGCAATATACTGTTTACAGATAAGTAGTAGAGTGGCTTTTTCTGTATTCTTTGCTCGTGATTGTTGCCAACTTCTGAGTCTTTAGGGGACCCTTTTTTTCAGAAGCTACAGACAAAGATATGGCCATTGCCCCCATTAATGGAAGGAAAGTATTACAGAAATAAAGGACAGATGTTTGAGGTTGTTATTGTCTTTACTGAGTAATAATGAACAAGATAACTTTTCCATTTGCTATCCTTATTTTTAATGTCCATTATTTGCCAAGAGCCCTTTTAGCTTAGTTAGGGACTTGTATAGCAATGTAATTAAATGAAATTTACATGAATTGAATGGAACAAATACAGATAATATAGCTGATCCCACCTAATTCGGGGTCGAAGCATTGTTAATTAATTGAATGAATTTTTCAGTATACCATCTATTATAAGTCGATTAATCATATTCGCGCCGCATAAGACTCTTTAAGAAAGGAAGTGTTCCTTACTAAAGAGTTTTTCCCATCCACGCTCCCAACTATGGATTTTTTCTTACCTAAAGCTCAAACTCAATTTGATAGAGGCAGGATGAATTTCATCCATCCCACCACACTCCTTAATAGTAATTAATTGAATGATTGCTATCTATATTTTCGACGAAGCGTTTCATTACGTTGAACTGATTGCAAGATTCCCGTTTGATAAAATAATTGGACATTGCTAAGCGTGATTATAGTTTAATTCTACATTTAGAGTGCTTTATTCTGTTATTGTCTCATTCAATTCTAAGTGATAAATCCTTTTGTTTTATTATTGGCTTTTTATCATGGTGCAACTGTAGAAGACGGTGGAGTTCTTTAACTTTAAGTATGTGGGAAAATTATTGGTGGAAAAAGGTCTGATATATGGTCATTTAATTATTTAAAAGCTACCGTTTTTTGTTATATAGTCATTTAATTAATAAAATATTTGTATTGGGTGTACTTATTAATTATCTTCTTTACTGGTTCTGTGGCGTGGCATTCTGTGAAGTGTGAACTTCGTCGCCTTCTAAATACTTGCGCTGTTAGACGCTTACGTGTCCATTTCCAAATTTTTTTAAAAAAAAATTGCGGGTAGAGTAAAGGGAAACGAGAGAGGATTATAAGGTGTGAAATCGAATTTTCATTAACAAGGTGAAAATTTAGGTAGTCAACCAACTGAGCTACTGAAATTCTCTCTTTAAAAAGAAATTGGGAATAGAGGAAGATATTACAAGGACGTGAAAAATTAAACTCTCACCCTAAAAAATTTAGATAGTCAACTAACTGAGCTAATAAAATTTTATACAAGCGCATCAAAAAGAGAGAAGCAAAGATGATGCTTTTTCTGAGAATGCTTTACATTAAAGCAAAAACGAAAAATAAAAACAAAAAAGGTTTTCATGTGTAAGTCAGTTTCTTCCGAAATAAATTATTTACCCCTTTAGCTTATCTCTAATATCATTTATCGATAAATAACGTTCACAATGTATGTAAGATTTGTAAGGTTATATGAGAAATTTATTGTAAATTAGTTCTTCATAATTCTCTCAATTAAGGAATTAATGGATTCTTTTCGGACATTTTTATGTCCAGACAACAAAGTAAAACTGAATTTTTTTTTTGGTCAAACCCCAAAGAAGACAAGATATTGGAAGAAGAAAGTGCTTTTGTGACATAGTGATATAATCCTCTTTCAACTTTTGTAAATTGTGGACTCTTCTCATGCGGAAATCATGACATTCGACAATACCTTTAGTAAATGTTTCCTAAAAGCAAAAGTATGAAAACAAGGTGATCAAGAGAAACTAAAATCTCATAACAAAGAAAATAAAAACTTTGAGATCTTTCTCTTCAACAAATGCCAAAAAGTTGTGCGCCAATTGTTATTCCCAAAACTAGAGAATCTCTTTAGGAAAAGGAAAGGTCTAATATTATTTTTAAAATACTAAAAATTGATAGAAAAGGCAAAGAAAATCGAAGGCAAAATCTTCTTATTTAATAATATTAGTTATCTAACTTCAAGTTGATCGAAATAGAACGAGAAATCAAGAGGTAATGTTCGAAAAATATTTTTCTATTTTCTCATGTTTGTTTGGCTAAAAATTTTGAAAAATATTTTTCCCTAAGAAAACAAGTTCCTTCAAAATAAGGAAAATGACTTCATCAATTAAAGTAGGTAAAACAAGTCACAATTTTCATACCACTCGTAAAATCACATGCCCAAACAAAAAATTTCTTACTCATCCCCTACCCCGACCCCCACCTCCCACCCCCTACCAGCCAACCCCCCCCCCCTCCCGAAAAAAAAAATAATTTTTAAAATTAATTTTTAAAACAATTTTAAATTTCTTTTCTTACCCCATCCCTACTCTCCACCCCACCCCACCCCCTCCCCCTTCACCCCCCCTCCCACCTTAAAAAAAAGATATTAATTTTTTTAGTTTGTTTTTTAAAAAAAAAAAAAAAATTTACCCCTGCCCCCTACCCCCCCATCCTCCTCCAAAAGATTTTTTTGAAAAAAATAGATTTTTTTTAAATTATAATTTTTTTCTTACCCCATCTCCCTTACCCTATTCGTTCTCATTGTTTTGTATTAAATATATATAAATGCTTTTACAAAAAAAATCCTACTTATGTATCGAACACAAGAAAATAAATAAGAAATATGAATAACATTTTACTCCATTCTGACAACACCCTTATAGAAATACAAAATTCAGACATATGACAAGTTAAGGCTAAATAATAACTAATGAAATAATGCATTTAGAAGTCTATTTACTCTGCAATTTATTTAGACGACAAATATGGCGGCTTATAAATACAGTTATTTCACACTGAATAATCAGCCCGCAACGACACTATTTCGAGAGCAAGTCCGACACAAAGAAATGGCTTCTAGGGCGAAAGCAAGGTAGTCCAAGAAGGCCAGCTATAGCGACCACATAAGAAGAATGGACAAAGGACGGTGTGTCAGAATATTCAAGTGCACGGGCAATACTCGGCAAAGCTGCATCAGACGCGACATACTGAGTTGGCATCCTCCAACGACTCGAGGACAAGTGGCTGCCAACCATTGGACGGTACTATTAGCCTGATAAGATAATGTTATTCATTTCGCCTCAAGGAACGACCTGTACCTTATAAATAAAGACCCCCTGCCCCATTGTAAAGGATTCATTTTCTGTTAGCTCCATCCCTAAAGCAATAAAATATCTCTCTCGCTTGGTTCTTAAACTTGCTCTGTCTTTCCTCTGTTTTTCTCTTAGTTTCTTGCTATTTTGTTGTTATTGCGCCTGCTTATTTACTATTTTTTACCACGACTCGTTCATAACTAGAAGGATCGAACACCTCACCGGTGTCTCAGATTTATTCTTTATCTTTGTCTTGCTGATTTATCATGTATTTTCTTTTACGATTATTTCCTTTTGCAAACTTGTGTCCCTAACAATGAAGCTAAGATCGTAATGCGTGCTTTTGATCCACAAATAAAACTACCTATCTCAAATCGATGATAAACAGTTTGGCGCCCACCGTGGGGCCAAAGCAATTGTGTGGGTTTTAACTTCATTTTGACTTGCTAGTTTCTTTCTATGTTGTTACCTTGCAGGAAAATAGGTTCTGGCGAATGATAACGATGATTGCGTGGAAGATGGAACCCCTGAGCAGACTTCCAAGATCGACAACGTGAGGCTTGGGACTTCTGGGGCGAGAACGGACCTGTCGAATCAGATGCCTCTCAACGTGAACATGCAGAGAAGGCAGGAGGGGACCATTGACCTTGAAGAGTAAGAAATAGATCCCGACTTGCAGTACTTGCTAGACCTCATAAGAGACCTTGTTGCATCCCGCATGGAGCTAATAGCTAGGATGGAAGCACAAGACAAAAGGCTGGATGAGATGCAAGCCGGTGTTAGTAACTCCAAGCACTTCAAGGAGGAATGAACGGGACAATATGGAGGACCACGAGCAAGATGACCGAATGGAGGGAGTGACGATGGCAGACGATGTGGTCAGGTCTAAGGATGCGGCTCCATCTACATTTGTAATGGAGTTGCTAAGAAGGGAGATGAAGGCGCAATATTCTGAACTTCAGTCTCAGATGAACCATATTCTAGGAGCCCCCCGGTGGTCAAGGGACCGGACTCCAAAAGCTACACCAAGGTACCCTACATGGCCACTGCTGTAACGAGGCCCATCCCAAAAAGGTTAAAATGTCAGACATTCCGAAGTATGATGGGAACTCGAAATCAAGAGCATTTGTTGTTTTTTACCACAACAGTTAATGGTAACGACCTAACCAGTGGTGAAGAAGTTTGGAGAGACGCTCTCAAGAGGCTCCCTGGTATGGTACTCCCTTCTCCCTGAATATTCTATTGACTCGTTTAACGTTGATGGTAGATAGCTTCATAAGGGCCCATGATGGGGCCAATAAAGTGCATCCCCACCGAGGGGAAATTTTTACGATAGAATAGGGAGATACAGAGTTGCTTCGAGAGTTCGTGACCCGATTCTAGAAAGAGAGGATGCAACTCCCGATGGTATCCAATGACTGGGCAGCCGAGTCCTATACCGAGGGACTGAACCCCGAAAGCTCAATCACCTCTTTCAAACTCAAGGAGAGTTTGACTGAGTCCAAGGCGATAATGTGGGTTGATGTGCACAATAGCTACGAGTTAAAGACCTGTATTGAAGGTGATTGCAGGCGAGTTAACAAGAAAGCTCGATGGACATAGAATGACTCGAGATCCTAGAAGAGCTCGTGGGGCTCGAGGGACAGGTCGTCCAGAAACTCTAGGCGACGGGTTGAATCAAAGGGATTAGCTCAAGAACGCTACACTCCATACTCTATGGAAGCCAAGATCGACAGCGGCAGAAGCAGCGGATTTTGAGGTTCAGACCAGTCTCGACATGATTGAAGGACAGACAGGGAACCTTTACGAAAGGAGCTACAACCTCGATAGGTGGAAAACCCAAAGTGTACGCCATTAATGACGTGCCCATGCTCTCATAACACTGCTTCAATGTCATCCCTGAGTGGCTAGTCTCAGAAATCCGAGATATCAAAGGAGCCAAGCTTCCGAAACCCCTCCGCTCTAACTCGAATGCAAGGGATAGGACCTTTTGGTGCGAGTTTCATAGGATGCAGGCCATGACACTAGAGACTGCCGCCACCTTTGGAGGCTGTAGCCGAGCTGCTCAAAGGTGGACATCTCAAGGAGTTTCTGAATGAGCGAGCCAAGGGTCATTACGAAAAAGGCATCGACGACGGTTAGACATCAACCGTGCCTGGAGCTCCTCAAAAGATGATTAATTGATCTATGACTCTGGCGCGCCAGGTAACCCCCTTCTCTCATGTTTTATTTAACTCAAAGTTTCTTATTTTCAAGCATTTTTACAGGTATGGGAATGATAGCACAAGACCCGAAAAGATGAGATACACTATAATTTTTGTTTGACCAGTTTTTATCCCAAAAAGGGTTTTTCTAGCAAAAGTTTTAACGAGGTAGCAGTAAGGACTTCCAAAAAAAATTAGGAAAAGTTTTTTTTCTTCTATTGTATAATCAATGACCGATAGCAATTGAATGAATAAGAACTTAAAGAAGTTAGTGTATGTCTATGCTTTTAGTTTTAAATTTCATCTCAAATTTTGGAAGAAGATTCCTCAATCAAATCGCAATATGGTTGGCCACGGCCAGAGCCTCCAAGCCCCCCCCCCCTCCCCGCTCTTTTGAATCTGAAATAGGGAGACCCTATAGGCGATTTCCCAAACCCCAAAAGGGAAATGAGGCTACAACTTTGAAGCTCGCGCAAAAGGGCATAAAAAAAGTACGCACAACCCAATAAACGGACTGGGAACTTACTTTTGCAGGTGCAAGCATCCCCCTCATAGCTTCCCCAGGAAGTGTATGCGTGGGAACTAGTGAATTAATCATCCAATTATGAAGATAAATCTGAGACCATGTCTTCACATGCTCGATCTAAAGTGCCCAAACAAGAGGCCTATTTGAATTTAACCCGTATGAATTTATTTTATTCCTGAAAATTGGTCCTTTAAGCCATTTTCGGTTATTCAGAGTTTTTATACTCCATGGTTATGCGTTAAACTGTCCAAGAGACGTCTGGACTTAAACGCTCAGCAAAATTAAAATTAAAGGGATCCCTCCTCGGTATGATGAGGTATAAAATGGGCTGGAACACCCTAGGTCAAATTTTGATGACATGATGGAATGGGGACCATGCAAAAATAAAAGTCGGTTATCGCATACTCCCGCTCTCCATCTTTATTCTAGAGACTAGTTGGCCCAATAATTCCATCCGCACAAATTGTAAGAGGTTTGAATCAAAATAGATCCCTACAAAGGCGTTTTCAAAGGCCCTCGAGAAAGGACAATGATAGACGCCTTTCCAGGAGGAAAAGATGACAAAGGCTGAGCAATTTTATGAGGCCATGCTCAGAAGATAGGAATAAAATAATAACCTTTTCATGTTTGATCCGGGAGACAAGTTGCTTGGAAAAAAATGATAAAAAGGTATGGCTCTTAGGATAAAGATAAAAAAGGAAAGTCAAGAAAACCTCTTCATTTAGCCTGTAGAACCCTCAAGGGGACAGTAGAATTGTATATACGAAAATAAAGAGAAAAAAGAAAGTAAAAATAAAAATGCTACAAAGATTTATTACAAAAGGAAAATCAATATAACGAAAGCTTTCCATTCAAGCAAAGTGATAAAAGGAAGAAAGACGCACTAAGGTCTTGCTCCTCAAATGTAAAATGATTCCTTTCTTATATATCTAAAGGCCACCCGAATGATTCTCATCAATGGGCTCAGGTCTTGTCCAGTCCAAGATCCACTGCAAAGCAAGTAGGATCGAGACCAATGGCCTTCTCTCCCAATGACAGCCTGCCCACTTAGGCTTCAAACAATAATCTTCAGTCACCAAAACCTGGCACAAGGTCCCTCTGTTCCAAAATGGCTGGAAAAGGGCAGATCTGAGGAACCTCGGCAAAAAAAGTTCTCGAGTCAAAGAAAGAGGGGGAGGTAGGAGGCAGTGGTGCTCGCCGCAGACTTTTCTTGCCCAAGCCTTGCCCATAGTTCTTGCCTTACCCTCGCTATCAACCCTAAAGATGTCATCTGAGGATGAACTTCGGGATCAAAGACGTGGATAAGACAAAAACCATGGTAGAACCCCAGAACAAAGTTAAGATGTCCAAGAGAATCAAAGAGGGGCGTCATAGGGGAAAAATAGATCTCCTATAAAATATCTTCACTAAAGGAATGATGAGAAAATGGCGCTGAAAGCAGTCATTTATAGCCGAAACCCCATTGATGCACGGAATACAAAAAACCATGGATGATTGCTACGTGTTTGGCCCAATTGAATGGAACAGAACCCCAAGTGGCAACACTCAGGATTCGATGCGCCTGAGTTGTCCTATCAAGAGATCTGATGACATATGCCACAAGGCAAGAGAAATCTTTTGTACCCTTCTCCTTGACCCGAGGATTAAAAAGGCGATATATGCGATAACTCCAGTCAGCTGGCATGAAATGATGTACAATAGATATTGAGCACAAAGTATGTGAAGGATGTTCGAATAGTAACAAGTCAGACCAGAAGTATTAACTACCTCATCAATCGCCCAGGCCTTCAAAAGGTTCGAGAGGGGAGAGACAAAGAATGATGTATATCCCCAAAAGGAGAAAAATCTGCAGGGCCGTCTAGGGGGTGGGGCTCAACAAAGCCCTGACATGCTCACCTTGTAGGCTCAAGCAAGACCCCCTTAGAAGACCGTGAATAAAATTATGTTACCTTGTTGCCACTAGAGACTCCGAGGAGGTCCTGGTCCCTCGTAGCATAAAAGTTAGGTACCTCAAACGAGAGTGTCAGAGGGATAAAAAGGTACAACAATCTCACTAAGATATGAGAACCTCTGCCTAACATAGTAAATCAAACACAGTCATTCTCCTAGAAGCAGTCTCAGTTGGCCAAACAAGTTATTCGAAAGAAATAACAATCAATCAAAAGAGGCACCATGCAAATTTGAGAAAAGAAAAGACTTTATTATCATTGCTTCCCCGAAAACTGAAAAAGTTACAAAGTACAAGGATTTTACAATCGAAAAAACAAGCAAGGAAATAAGAAAGAAGAATTCGACCACACGTCTAAGTGGAACCTTTCCTTTGTACTGATGCACTAGTGAAGCTTTCTTCAGCTCAGCTCCTACCGCAGGAGTAGACGAGAGTACAACAGATCGTCGTGTAGAAGCACCTTCGTATAGACATCCCGTGCATTTTGACCAGGGAACTCCCGAAGCCAGAGTTAATCCACTCCTCTTGACAGTGGCAGGAGCCACATTGCGACCTCCAGACAAGGAGGAAGAGGCAATGCAGGAAATAAACTCCTAGGATAGGCTCCCCATCCTGGGAACAATGTATCCTTATCAGTGTGAGAGGGGGGATAAGATTTTTATCCGCACCTCAGGTTATCTCATCGAAGTCCAGTGAGAGCCCCTCAGATCACAGACCTCCCCACAATAGCCATATACCTTGGATAAAACACATAAGCTACAACATCAAAGGAAGAGGCCATGGCGGCTATGGAGAGAGGTGGTCGGTCGGAGCATTATCTACCACCTTCACCCAGGATTTAATCATAGTCCTTACCTCACTCTCGTCAATAATCTAAGCAAGGTCCTTTAGAAACAAATCACCTAGGTGAAAGACAAGAATGGGACAAGGACTATAGAGAATACAGAAGGCAAAATATTTGGGCTCGAAGAAATTTTGCATTGACACTGACTGGAGACAGTTTGAGGTTAAGAGTGTGGGGAAAAAAAGTTAAAAACGGATGAACCTTGAGAAGAAGCCCTGGATGAAAGAACGTGGACGACCATCTAAAGTAGAATCGACAAATGTGCGAGAACCAAAGCGTCAAGAGTCGTGCTACCGTTATCAAAGGTGACGTTTCAAATATAGAAGGAGATGACTTAACTACCCTTGGAATTAATGAAGGAAAAAGAAGGGGAAGCGACAGGTTATCAGATAAAGAGCCGCCCATTTAGTTGAAGCGACAAAGGCAAAGTCCTGAGGTACGATCTCGGGACCATCAGTTAGCTATAATGGAAAGGTCCTTTCGAGAGACTCGACAATTGACCTTCTCGGAGAAAGTTCGCAACAGGATAAAAGGGGACGCCTAGAGGATCTATCTATCCGTCTCTCAACCATAATGATATTGCGTGCAAGAGACAGAGGGACTATCTGTATGGGGTAAAACTAGATTGGAATGATTGAATCGACTTGGGCCTGATCAAAAAGAAATCAGCCCACAAAGACACCATCTCGAGAGCAAGCCCGACACAAAGAAATGGCTTCTAGGGCAAAAGCAAGGTAGCCCAAGAAGGCCAGTGATAGTGACTACATAAGAAGAAGGACAAAAGGACAGTGTATCAGAATATTTAGGTGCGCGGGCGACACTCGACAAAGCCGTGTCAGACACGGCATACTGAGTTGGCATCCTCCAACGACTCGAGTACAAGTGGCTGCCAATCATTGGACGCGGTACTATTAGCCTGACAAGATAATGTTATTCATTTCGCCTCAAGGAACGACCTGTAACCTATAAATAAAGACCCCCTCCCTTATTGTAAAGGATCCGCTTTCTGTTAACTCTAACCCTAAAGCAATAAAATCTCTCTCACGCTTCGTTCTTAAGCTTGTTCTGTCTTTCCTCTATTTTTCTCTTAGTTTCTTGCTATTTCATTGTTATTGCGCCTGCTTCCTTACTGTTTTTGACCATGATTCATTCATAGCTAAAAGAACCGAACATCTCACTGGTGTCTCAAATTTATTCTTTATCTTTGTCTTACTAATTCATCGTGTATTTTATTTACGATTATTTTCTTTTGCAAACTTTCGTTCCTAACAACGAAGTTAAGATCATAACGTGTGCTCTTGATCCACAAACAAATCTAACTGTCCCAAATCGACAGTAAACACTTTTCTTTTCTTTTCTTTTGAACATCCAATATATTTATAGTGTTCTTATAATGCTTTTATATATATATCTTATTTGATATTTATCCTATGGCATATATAATAATTATTGTTCATATGACAAATCAGGAGGTTTCACTTAAACTTTGTAAAGGATTTTAAGTTGTGTTTAATTATTGAATGATTTGAAATTTTCGTTATCACACACCTATCTAATGACTAATTAATATGAGTCAATTTCACATATGACCATCCAATATAATTTACTACTCCCTCCGTTTCAAATTGATTGACCTGTTTTGATTTGACACAAAATTTTAGAAAATAAAGAAGATTTTTAAATCATATGATTTTAAATTAAAGATATGTCAAAATGTACCAAAATGCCCTTTAATTTTGTGGTCTTAAACATACCATGTAGAAAGTTGAAATTAAATAGTTGCTAAAAAGGAAAATGATCACTCTTTTTGAAATAAATTAAAAAAGAAAATAGGTTAAATAAATTGAAACGAAAGAGAATATAAAATTAAGGTTACAAACTTTACCCATTATAACTTGCAGTCACAAAACTGTTTTTTTACATTATAGTAACATACATTATTTTAACTAACAAACTTACTTATCGAGGTGACGATATTGTTATAGTGGGTAACGTTGTGTGATTCAGTTACTTAAATGTAATAAAAAAAATAGTTTTCTAATAGAATTGATAAATTTCTGCAATCTTATAATTATATGAGATCGACCCACTTAATATGTTCACCTTTAAGTACTCAAATCTTGTTATAAAGAAACCCTCAATACCGCTGTAAAAGCATTACCTCCCAAATATTTATGTTCCTCTTTTTAGTTTGGCTCTTCGAGGTAAAATTAGTGTATGAAAATATGAGTTGTCTAACTCGTTTAAGTTTAAGCGAGTTAATATTAGTTTAATTCATTTTGACATGTCTAATTCAGTCCAACTAAAATCTTAGTTGAGATGTAATTCAAATTGACTCATGAAAATTTTGTCAAAATACTTTTAAATCAGATTTTTTTTAAAATTTGAAATCATGTGTTATATAGCCATAATAATAAAAAAAGTTTATAAAGTAGTTAAACAATCTATTTTAACCCGTCTAAATTCAGTTCAACTCAATTATTTGACACTCCTGATTCCCACTAATTGAGAAACTTAAATATTCTGTTTTGCAGAATTACTAATAAATCCTAGTGGGGTGTAAGATCAAAATGTTGGGTGTGTGGGTCTATGAATGGTAAACAATGCATTATGTGAATTTGTTTGATAGGAAGATTCCAATCATGATAGACAAGTCAAGGCTGTCATGAAAAAGACTTCACTCATTTGCATTGGTTAGTCCCTTTTTATCCCCTTCTACAAATAACAACCCCCCACACCCCTAAAAGAAAAGCTCTATTTTCTATTCTTTTCATCCCTTTTTACTGGTTTATTACTGATTTGACACACACTTAAGAAATAATAAATAATAAGAATAATTTTACTATATTATCTTTTAAATATAATAAATTTAATATTCTGAGAAATGTATTGGGTAATAAATGGTATTCAATAACAAGAGTAAAATGGACACAAAATGATAAATTATCCATTGATTTTTCAAACTGAACAAATACTCCCTCCATTCATTTTTACTTGTCATATTTGGACTTGACACATCCATTAAGAAGACAATAATTGACATGACTATTTTACTGCATTACCCCCTATTAATTGATGTTTAGTTAGGTAGTGAAAAATGATTTGGAGAATAAGTGATTAATGCTAAGGGTTAATATGAAAAAAATATCTTTTTTTGATATGTTAAAAGTGATAAGTAAAAGAAAAATCTATCTTAGAAATAGTGAACAAGTAAAAGTGAATGAAGAGAGTATTGTTGGACATCTATTTTTAGTATATTGGACGTACAAGTAAAGATAGACGGACAGAGTACGAACTAACTCTCCTTTGTTTCTAGATATAACAGTAGGGTGTAATAATTAACGTTAAATTATGAATCAATAATTCTCTTGTTGATTCATTAATTGTATAATTTGGCAGTACAGTCCCTCTTCTAACCTTTTAGGTGTGTTTGAGACATCAACTAGGCCTAGAGTATTGGATTCTAAGAAAACGATTGAGATATTAATGGAGTCATTTATGGTGGACATAATAGTTTACATCCAATCCTAAGAAAATGACATTCTGGCTGACACTTCTTGTGCCACCCATTGCAGTAGATCATTTAATTGGTTGAAAGTAACTAATAAGCATAAGTACAACAAGAATAACATACTCAGAGTCCTATTCCTATAAAGTGAGGTCCGAAGAAAGTAAAATGTATGCCGATCTTATCTCTATCTTAGAGGTGTGATAGAAAGGTTGTTTTCGATAGACCCCGGCTTAAGACAGAAACAATTAGAAAAGGACGTAATAGAATTACAAGAGACAATAGATAATAACAAAAATAATAGACAGTAAAAAAACAATACTACAACAAAATAATACTACAAATAAACTGCATGAAACTATAGATAGTAGCAAAATTCAAATAACAAGAAATTACAAGGGCAATTCTACGACTACTAGTAAGGGCAACAAGACAATGCACTCCTACCTACTAACCTTCTACTCTAATACGTGTCATCCACACCTTCCTATCTAAGGTCATATCCTCGGTAAGCTGCAACTATGTCATGCATGTCTTTTCTAATCAACTCTCCCCAATACTTCTTCAATCTACCCCTACCTCTCCTAAATCTTGTTATTTCTGCTGATATAAAATCTGTATTTAAACAAACAAGTAGAAATAAGAACTTCAACTATTTCACAAAATAATAAAAGAAAAGAGATGAAGGAGAAAATTGAACCCACTGAATACACAGTGTGTCCTTAAGAAAATTATTCCCCTCAAGCACCCGAGGTTGATGGAATATATCCTTCCAGAATAGAACGATTAAATATCAACAAAATAGCGGTACCTCAAATTTTATTGAACAGCGAACCACTTAATGATATTAAATTACACTTGAATTTTTTGAACAAGAAGTATATATTTCGTTTAGAAAATTATTTTTCTTCAAGTGTCTTAATGCATGTTCAAAACAGTGAGTCAAAAAAATATTATGCGTTAAGCCGAAGCCGATCCGAGCGAGCGACGACGATGACGTGAAGCTTGTCTTCTTCTCAACCCTTTAAGACTATGAGAAAGTGCTTCTCAATATAAACACTTGAAATTTCCTTTCCACCGCCAATGTGGTACATTTGCTTCTTTCAAAAAGCAAAACAAAAATTTTATTTTTTCTTCAATTTTATTCCCTCTATTTTTCATTCACTTTTTATTATAAAAATCCAATAATCCCCCAAATGAATGAGGAATGACTATAAGATAAAACAATATACGGACAAGTGTGTGATCTACCAGCAAAGATTAATTGCATCTGGATAAGTATGTTTCCCTTTGAACTTTTCGTAGTGAACTTATATCGGATTCACTCGGTCAATCGGTAGATGTGATATCTTTGACCCTTCGAACTTTGTTGTACACCTAGACAATACAAGTCACACAACTAATATTTAATCATTTATGATTCTTACGATTTTGCTTATTTCAGCCATGAACACTACCTGATTTCATAAGTGCATAGAGAATCGACCTTTACCATTATTCTCCTTGAAGCGGCTTACACTTTACACTCACATAGGTAATTCCTAAACGTTTAATCCTATAGATAAATTATTTGGTCAAATCTGCCAAATTTAGAAACCATTAAAATGCTTCAATCTTTGAAAGCCTTATTCTTATTTTCGAACATTGTCTTCATCACGAGAATGGATTAAGTTATTTGATAATGTTAAACCGTCAATCACAACTTTATTTTTCTCTTTGAACCTAGCTCTTGAGATCTCCAGTCTACTAGGTAGAGTTACCGCCATAACGACTTGTCCTAGGCCTTAAACCCATTCTCCTTGATGATCTTTCAGCTACCTCTCTAGTTAGGTCTTTTGAAAGTAGATCTGACACATTATCCTTTGACTTTATATAGTCAATCATGATAATTCTACTAAAAAGTAGTTTTCTAACGGTAATACTGTCTTCATCGTATGTGATGAGATTTTTTCGTTAATTGCCGCTTGTCTATCTCTGTGTATGCATACATGTGTTAACTGTTTGGTCCAGAAGAGAATATCTTTCAAGAAATTTTGGAGCCACTCAGCTTCTTCACTGACTTTATCTAAAGCTATAAATTCAGATTTCATTGTAGAGCGAGCAATACATGTTTGTTTGGATGATTTTCAAGAAACTGCTCCTCCACCAAGAGTAAATACATACTCACTTGTGGATTTGACTTCAGATGATCCAGTGATCCAATTTGCATCACTATATCCTTCAAGTACTGCGAGATACTTGTTATAATGCAAATCATAGTTTTGAATATGTTTTAAATACCTCAAAACTCATTTCATTGCCATCCAATGAGTTTGATTGGGATTACTTGTGTACCGACTAAGTTTACTGATAGCACATACTATATCTGGTCACGTACAATTCATGATATACTTCCTAATACTCGTGCATATTCCAATTGTGAATCGCTTTCACCTTCATTTTTTTGAAGTGCAAAACTTACGTCCATCGGTGTTTTGACAATATTAAAATTCAAATACTTGACTTTATCAAGTACCTTTTCAATATTATGAGACTGTGACAATGCTAAACCTTGAGGAGTTTTATGAATTCTGATCCCTAAGATCACGTCAACAACTCCTAAGTCTTTCATATCAAATTTGCCAGCCAGCATACACTTAGTAGCATTTATGTCAGAAATATCTATACTGATGATCAACATATAATCAACATACAAACAAACAATGACTTTATGATTTGGAGTGTACTTAATATAAACACATTTATCACACTCATTAATCTTAAATTCATTTGCCAATATTGTTTGGACAAACTTTGCATGCCATTGTTTGGGTGCTTGTTTTAGTCCATAAAGTGACTTAACAAGTTTGCACACTTTTCTTTCTTTACCAGGAACCACAAAACCCTCAGATTGTTCCATGTAAATTTTTTCCTCTAATTTTTCATTTAAGAAAACTGTTTTCACATCCATTTGATGAATTTCAAGATCATATACATCCGCCAATGCAATTAACATCCGAATAGTTATTATTTTTATTACCAGCGAGTATGTGTCAAAATAATCAAGGCCTTCCTTTTGTCTATAACCTTTGACAACAAGTCTTGCCTTATATTTGTCAATAGTTCCATCATTATATTTGTCAATAGTTTCATCAACTTTTATTTTCCTTTTAAAGATCCATTTGGAACCTAAAGATTTATTTCCAGGAGGAAAATCAATCAATTCCCAAGTATGATTGCTTAAGATTGATTCAATCTCACTATTGACAATTTCTTTCCAAAATGATGAGTCCATGGAAGACATAGCTTCTTTAAATATTTGAGGCTCATTTTCAAGAAGAAAAATCACAAAATTCGATTCAAAGGAAGTAGATGTCCTTTGACATTTACTACGTCTTGGATTCTCTTCATTAAGTGTATCTTCTTTTAGTTCTTTCTGAGGTCGTTTAGATCTTTCGCTTGATGACTCACTATCAACTTTATAATGATAAATATTTTTAAAGAATTCAGCATTATCTGATTTTATTATCGCAATATCATGAATATCAGGATGATCGGATTTGTGAACCAAAAACCGACATGCTTTACTGTTTATAGCATATCCAATAAAAATACAATCCACAGTTTTTGGTCCTATATTGACCCTCTTAGGTTTAGAAACTTGAACTTTGGCTAAGCACACTCACACTTTAAAGTATTTCAAGTTGGGTTTTCTTCGTTTCTATTTTTCATATGGATTAAATTATGTTTTTCTGTGGGACACTCTATTGAGTATTTTATTTGCTATAAGGATGGCTTTCTCCCACAAGCTTTACGGTAAACTATAATTTATTAATAAGGCATTCATCATTTTCTTTAATGATTGATTTTTTCTTTTCATAGTTTTATTAGATTGAGGTGTGTAGGGGGCAGTAGTTTGTTGGACAATTCTATTTTTCAAATATACCTCTTCGAAATGAGATTCATACTCTCCACCCCAATCACTCCTTACCATTTTAATTTTTTTGTTCAACTGATTTTCAACTTCAGTTTTGTATTACTTAAATGTTTCAATTGCTTCATCCTTACTATTAAGCAAATAAATATAACAATATAGCGTACAATCGTCGATGAAAGTTATAAAATATATTTTTCCACTGCGAGATGGTGTTGACTTCTGATGTGCCGCCATTTTACGGCACTTTCGACTCCTTTTAACTAAGAACAATCGTACGTTTCAAGCAACCGTCGTTGTTTTTGATGTTTTTATGTTGTATCTTCAGGAAATAGGTACGAACTTAGAAACGGAAGGAAAAACGAGCAAAACGATATTCTGGATAAGAGTGACGGTCCAAGTGACGGACCGTCAAGCTAGTGACGAACCGTCAAGGCAGCCGTCAACTTAAGGCAACACACTGCCTAGTGGCGACGGCCACCGTGACGGCCCGTCAAGGGTGTGATGGTCCGTCACCCAAACCGTCACACCAAGGCAGCACCACTGCCTAGTGGCGACGGTCCAGGCGACGGTCCGTCAAGCCAGTGGCGGTCCGTCACCCCAAGCCATCACACTTAGGCAGTCGGTTACGCGGAATCCTGACGTTTTTGGGATTTGTTTTCTAGACTCCTATAAATACCCTATGTTAGGTTTATTTTATTCATTATGCAATTAATAAAGCTTTTACAATAGTTTTAGGAGAGATTTTAGTCAACTTGAAGATCAAGAAACACGTTTTTCTACTTCTTAAATTCGTGTTCTTGAATCGTTCTTGGGATCTTGTTTTCTTGTTCTTGGATTAATTAAAGATTGTTCTCAATACATTGTAAGGATCTCTTTTCTTTATTATGAATATGACTTTCTTTTATTCTTCTACAAGCATGAGTAACTAAACCTCCCACAACTAGGGTTGTGGGAGCCATGGCTAAAGTAGCGATATAGATTCCGGGTAGCGACGGGTTCAATATATATGTTGTCACGTTGTTAATCATTCGTTATGTAACGTTTTCTAGTGGTTGCAAACATTGGAACATGCCTAGGTTTAATTTGCTTGAGTAAAGAGATTAAAACCGGGAAACTTGATTAACGACGAGGATTCGAGACTACTAACTCTCGTCTTATGATTAATGCTGTAACTAGATTAATCTACTTGATGTTTAGGATTGAAATCTAAAAGCACACCTTTTCAAGTTCGAGAGAATTGAAAAGTAAATTTGTCTATTTGGTTGAGAAACGTTTAGACGATACCATTAATTCAATCGCATCGTGACACGCATATAGAAAGAACCCCGTTAAGCCTAGAATCGACTTTGTTGCTAACGCCATGGTAAACACTTCCCTAGTTCTCTCTCTCCTATTGATTATCATTCATACGTTAAGTGTTTGTTTTGTTTATAAATATTGATCACAACCCCCCCTATTTACCGGAAACTATTGACCATTAGTCACATACTTCACTAAAGGCTTAATCTTCACCATATTCTCTGTGGGATTCGACCCCAACCTTTGTTGGGTTCTATATTTGACTACGACCTCTTACGCTTCGTTAATTTGAGGTGTAGTTTGGGCGTTATCAAAAAGTGGCGCCGTTGCCGGGGAATACGGTTTTTAATTAAGTCTGGTGTGTTTATTTGACTCTTAGTCATACTTTCCTGCTTTTATGTTTTTTTGTTGTTTTTTGTTTTTGATAGGGTACAGAGTTGTGCATGCCAAGTACCCGGCGCTCGGGTGAATCAACATTATCTTACGACCCCGAGCTTGCAAGAACGTTAAGGCAGAATATGGCCGCACAACAAGAGGCAGCAAGGCTCGCTGCAGAACTGCAAGCCCAACAAAATTTGAATGTTGGAGGTCTGCAGCACGATCTTGAGCTGCATGATGAGGAGAACGATTTGGATGGATTTGGCGCTACGGGCGCCATTGTTGTTCCACCGCTACCGCCCGGAGCCAAGTTCAACATCACTAGCATGATGATTCAGCTGTTGAACTTGAGAGGAGTATTCCGTGGAGCAGCTGGTGACGATCCAAACCGTCACTTAATGAACTTCGTGGGTATCTGCAAGTCGTTTGAACTGCCGGGCGTGAGTCAGACAGCGATCAGGCTCAGGTTGTTTCCATTGTCTCTGTCTGATGAGGCAGCGTTATGGTTGACAGAACTGACCCCCGACTCTATCGCAACTTGGGGAGAGTTGAAAGGAGCTTCCTAGAAAGGTTCTTTCCTCCCTCTAGGATGATACAGTTGAAGGACGAGATTAGCAATTTCAGGCAGCAACCTCACGAAGCATTGCACGAGACCTGGCTGCGATTCAAGAAGAAGCTAACACAATGCCCGAACCATCAGTTGAACGATGAGTTTTTGATGCAGACATTCTACAGGGCACTCAATTCGGCTACCAAGCCGACGTTAGACAACACAGCAGGTGGATCGTTTATGGGTCACACTTTTGCCAATGCCACAACTATTTTGGACAGGCTCACCAAAACCAACAGGGCCTGGCATACACGTGATTCAGAGGTACCAGCTCGTACTTATGCAGTTGGTGTGTCAGCGGAACAGCGTAGAAAAGATGAAGAACGGGACCAAGACATGGCCCATCTAAAAACGCAAATGGACCTCTTGACCAAGCACTTGATGTCAGGAAGTATTGAGAAGGTGAAAGCCGTAGGTTCGCAAGGTAGAGCAGCAGGGGTTGAATCTGATGAGGAGGCCAACTATTTGGGGGGTTTCCAGGCCAATGGCCAGGGAAACCAAGGTCGGAACTATCAGAGAGACAACCACTATGAGAAAGGCGGCTACAAAGATCGCGACCAAGGAAACTGGAGGAACAGCACCGATAGAGGTGGGTTGTATATACCACCTGGTAATTGGGACAAAGCTGGCAATGAGGCAGAGACGTCAAAACTCGAGAACATGATGGCTAAGATGCTGCTAAAGGTGGAATCGACTGACTCTGGGGTAAAGGCAATGAGGACTGAGTTATCAACATTGAGTCAGGTAGTGGAGTCACATTCCACCGCGATCAAGCAATTAGAGCAGCAAGTGGGTCACATCTCGGCATCTCTAAACCCAAGAAAGACAGGTACCTTACCGAGCGACACCACTCATCCGAGGAATGACGCAAGCTGTATGGCGATCATGACCAGAAGCGGTAGAACGTTACCGGAATCACATCCGGTAACTCAAACTCAAGGTGATGTTGCGGATGATGAAGAGGCGGTAGAGGAGGAAACTCCAAAGCCCGCAGATAAAAGCAAGGAAGCGGAAAAGCTTCCAACTATGATGCCTCGGCCACCACCTCCTTTCCCACAGCGTTTGAAGAAGAAAGCTGATGATGGTAAGTTCCTGAACTTCATGACCATGCTGAAGCAGATTTCAATAAACATACCATTAGTGGAAGCGCTGGAACAAATGCCCGGTTATGCCAAGTTCATGAAGGACTTGATTACAAAGAAGAGGTCGATAAGTTTTGAACCGGAAGACAACCTCCACCACTGCAGCGCTATTTCTTCAAGATCATTAGTGGAAAAGAAGGAAGACCCAGGTGCGTTTACTGTCCCCTGCACTATCGGGAAGCTCAACTTCGGAAGAGCATTGTGTGATCTGGGTGCTAGCATCAACCTGATGCCGCTAGCGGTCTACAAACAATTGGGTTTGGGAGCTCCTAAACCAACATCCATGAGAGTAATGATGGCTGACCGCTCAGTAAAGCGACCTGTGGGAATATTGTCCGATGTGCTAGTAAAGATCGGTAAGCTTATCTTCCCAGCTGACTTTGTGATCTTGGATTGCGAAGTAGATTTTGAAGTTCCCATAATCTTGGGACGACCTTTGTTAGCCACGGCTAGAGCGTTGGTTGACATGGAAAGAAACGAACTGACCTTCAGGCTAAACAATGAAGTGGTCAAGTTCGATGTGTCCAAATTGATGAAGCAACCAAGTGACATGAGGGTGGTTGCGGTCATCAATGCTATTGAGGAAGCTCCTGCAGATGTGTATCTTGAGGAGAAGGGTTGTGTTGAAACCCGAGCTGTTATGAGAGTAAGGTCGCGATTGCAAGAGGACGAGCAGGTGAAGGAAAACGGTGAAAATAAATCAAGAAAACGAAAACACCGCAAGAGAATCTGCAAAGAAAGAGCAAAGAAATTGTCGCGACTAGCGATGGAGCCCAAAGAGGAAGCTGGAACGCCACACTCCATCGAGTTCTCCTATTTTGGAGACCCTGGCGGTCTCCAACATCGTTCCAGAATCTGAGTCATATCGACTTCACAGGTATTCCTTTATTCTCACAGTTTTTAGTTTTCATATGTATGCATTGGGGACAATGCATGAGTCTAAGTTGAGGGTATGGGGAAACCTATGAGTCACCATCGAGGGTTTTTGTTGCCGTGTTTCTTTTCCCTCCGGTGTGCTATCTAGTAGAACCGACATGTTTAGGTTGTTATTTTAAATTTTTGTTTTTTTTTAGTGTCTATAGCAAAGCATCATGGCGTTTTCTTGACTAAAACGAGGCCCTTTTAAAAATTTTCTGGTTTTGTACTTATGTTGAACTGATTGACTGTCTGGATCCTCGAATGTCATTGTGTGATTATGATTAGAATGGGTATGCTTAAGCCGAGCGGGTGTTTGATAGTTGGTAACAATATAGTTTCTTGGTGCCAAGAGCGTGTGAGATTATTGTTATAAATTCTTACTCTGTGCATGCATCTAGAACTTGCCCGGTCTATTTTGTTAAGTTCGAAGTTTGGTTGCTTAGGAAAGGATCACAGGCCCTTTTTGTGTGCAGTCCACTTAACCTAAAAGACCGTCCAAATATAAATAGTCCCTTTGAACCCTGTTTGAGCCATAATTGACCTTGTTCTTTCAATAACCTGTCACCATTCCTGTTTAACTTTGAATCCCTGTTTTGGCCCTGGTCCTTCCTTGGACATCGTGCACCTCCACTCAGGCAATCAGCCTAAGTTGAGGGTGGCTACTATAGAGGTAAACCCTGTTTTGGCCCTGGTCCTCCCTTGGACATTGTGCACCTCAACGTAGGCAATCAGCCTAAGTTGAGGGTGGCTACTATAGAGGTGAATGATAAAAAAAAAAGAGGATGAATGAGATTGGTTGTGAATAGAATAAAAATTCGGGTGTGTGCCTAAGAAAAGAAAGATAAAGAAACGAACAAGGAGATAAAAGAATGAAAAAGAAGTAAAATAAAGAGGCCGCACCTGTAGCTAGAAAGAAAGGAAATAAAAAGGTGAATAAGGATGGACAAAGTAAAGATATGTGGTAATAAGATGTCGGTGGTTCCAAGGAGGGCTTAGTCACTAACCCCTAAATGTATCCTACCTGCACCCGAAGCCTCATTACATGCCTAAACAAGTCCTGTAGTGATCCTGAGCAGCTTTCTGAAGAACTGAAATAGAATAGTAAGGGCAAGCCTATGGTATCGCATGTGCATTGTTTGAAATCGTTTGTGAGTGTGAGCGCTTACCTAGTCCCAAATCTTGTGTGTGGGATTTCTTTGTGGTGAGGGCACCAAGATTTCTGTATTGTCTATTAATTTTTAGGATAGCTGCGCGTGTGTATGCATAATATTCTATCATATCGGAATGACATGTTTGGATCCATGCAAGTTAGTGTTTCATACATTTGTGTGCTACGAGGGAGCTTGAATTAATGTTAAATGACCATGAGTTGCTAAAGACACGAGTTTATTGTTTAGTTGAGTCGTCGTGTTATTGTATTGTGTTGCTTGAGGACAAGCGAACGTCTTAAGTTGAGGGTGTTGATGTGCCGCCATTTTACGGCACTTTTGACTCCTTTTAACTAAGAACAATCGTACGTTTCAAGCAACCATCGTTGTTTTTGATGTTTTTATGTTGTATTTTCAGGAAATAGGTACGAACTTGGAAACGGAAGGAAAAACGAGCAAAACGACATTCTGGATAAGAGTGACGGTCCGAGTGACGGACCGTCAAGCTAGTGACGAACCGTCAAGGCAGCCGTCAACTTAAGGCAACACACTGCCTAGTGGCGACGGCCACCGTGACGGCCCGTCAAGGGTGTGACGGTCCGTCACCCAAACCGTCACACCAAGGCAGCACCACTGCCTAGTGGCGACGGTCCAGGCGACGGTCCGTCACCCCAAGCCGTCACACTTAGGCAGTCGGTTACGCGAAATCCTGACGTTTTTGGGATTTGTTTCCTAGACTCCTATAAATACCCTATGTTAGGTTTATTTTATTCATTATGCAATTAATAAAGCTTTTACAATAGTTTTAGGAGAGATTTTAGTCAACTTGAAGATCAAGAAACACATTTTTCTACTTCTTAAATTCGTGTTCTTGAATCATTCTTGGGATCTTGTTTTCTTGTTCTTGGATTAATTAAAGATTGTTCTCAATACATTGTAAGGATCTCTTTTCTTTATTATGAATATGACTTTCTTTTATTTTTCTACAAGCATGAGTAACTAAACCTCCCACAACTAGGGTTGTGGGAGCCATGGCTAAAGTAGCGATATAGATTCCGGGTAGCGAAGGGTTCAATATATATGTTGTCACGTTGTTAATCATTCGTTATGTAACATTTTCTAGTGGTTGCAAATATTGGAACATGCCTAGGTTTAATTTGCTTCAGTAAAGAGATTAAAACCGGGAAACTTGATTAACGACGAGGATTCGAGACTACTAACTCTCGTCTTATGATTAATGCTGTAACTAGATTAATCTACTTGATGTTTAGGGTTGAAATCTAAAAGCACACCTTTTCAAGTTCGAGAGAATTGAAAAGTAAATTTGTCTATTTGGTTGAGAAACGTTTAGACGATACCATTAATTCAATCGCATCGTGACACGCATATAGAAAGAACCTCGTTAAGCCTAGAATCGACTTTGTTGCTAACGCCATGGTAAACACTTTCCTAGTTCTCTCTCTCCTATTGATTATCATTCATACGTTAAGTGTTTGTTTTGTTTACAAATATTGATCACAAAACCCCCCCATTTACCGAAAACTATTGACCATTAGTCACATACTTCACTAAAGGCTTAATCTTCACCATATTCTCTGTGGGATTCGACCCCAACCTTTGTTGGGTTCTATATTTGACTACGACCGCTTACGCTTCGTTAATTTGAGGTGTAGTTTGGGCGTTATCAACTTCATATCACAAATATCTATGTGAATTAAGTCTAAAAGATTGAAATTCCTTTCATTTCAACAGACTTTTAAAAAAGTTTAACAAATTTTGAGTCAACACAGATTTGACATTGCGATTTATTACACTCAAATTTAGGCAATACTTCTAAATTAATTAATTTTTGTAAGGTTTTATAATTGACATGTCCTATACGAATATGCCATAAATCATTTGACTCAATCAAGTAAGAAGAAACTGAAATTTTTATTTATTTCAACATTCGTTACATTAGTTTGAAAAGGCTCTCAGTTAAGTAACCTTTTCCTACATACATTTCATTCTTACTAACTACAACTTTATCGAAAACAAAAACACACTTGAATTCGTTCTTAGTAAGAAGTGAAGTTGAGACCAAGTTCTTTCACAAATCAGGAACATAAAGGACATTGTTTAGAGTCACGATCTTACCGAATGTCATTTTCAAGCATATCTTGCACGTTCTTTCAATTTTTGCTGTAGAGGAATTTGCCATAAAGATGATTTCATCGGGTCCAGCGAGAGCATAAGATGCAAATAGGTCCTTATTGACACACATATGATGGGTGGCACCGAAATCTATCCACCATTCATTTGGGTTTCCAACCAAGTTGCATTCAAAAAGCATTACACATAAGTCTTCCACGTGTTCAATCATGTTTGCTTGATCTTTGTTCTTGCCTTTCTTTGAAGCCCTATAATTTGAAGACTTGTTGCCAATCTTATCACAATTGTAGCAATTGCCTTTGACTTCTTCTTAGACGGATTATTCTTTGGTTCAGATGACTTCTTTCTTTTCTTGCTAGTTAGTGCTTCTTCAATAATATTTGCTCTCAATATTACTGAACTTGCACGAGACTTCTTTTTTGCAGTCTTGGGTTCCTATTCTATTCTTAGACGAACAATCAAGTCTTCAAGAATCATCTCCTTGTACTTATGCTTCAAGTAGTTCTTAAAGTCCCTCCATGAAGGAGACAACTTTTCAACGAAGGCTGCTACTTGAAAGGCTTCATTTGTTACCATACCTTTAAAAGTAAGGTTATCATTAGCCACATATTCAAAATAGCTAACACTGAAGGTATTAAAATTATTTATACCTTCCACAAGGAGATAATGAACGATGACTTGTAATTCTTGGACTTGTGATATGACAGTATTGTTGTCAACTATTTTAAATTCCAAAAATTTTGAAGCCACAAACGTTTTCAGTCCAGCATCCTCAGTTTTGTATTTCTTCTTAAGAGCATTCCATAGCTCTTTTGAAGTTTTACATACACTAAGACATTGTACGAGCCACATTCTAAGCCATTGAGGATATAATTCTTGCATAGAAAATTTGAATATTTTCATACTTCAGTAACCACGAACTTCTCATTATTCGAAGTTTATTTTGCCAATACAGGAACATCCTCACTGATGAAGTATTGTAGGCTTAGAGTTGTAAGATAGAAAAATATCTTCTGCTGCCATCTCTTAAGGTCGATACCTAGAAATATTCTCGACTTTTCTGCTGTAGTTATTGCAGGTGCAACAATCATACGACTTGATGATGCAATAGTTGTTACCGCAGAGGCAACACTATTCACAATAGAATCATTTTGATTTTCTGTTTCATTCATCATTTTTCTGTCACAAATTTGACAAACAACTTAGTATCAAAAATACTAACAATAAATATTATATCTTTATTCAAACTTGTTTTTAGTTAACGATGAAGTTTTTATATCTTCGAATCATTCAACAAAATAAACTCTAAGTTCTGACAAAGATTTTATCCTCTTCAAGTCAGAACAAAGATTCAAATGGAGTAGAAAATCAAACAAATTAGTTTCCAGAAATCAAATACAGATATTCAAATAATTTCCTTAAGATTATTATTTTTGCTGATATAAAATCTGTATTTAAACAAACAAGTAGAAACAAGAACTTAAAATGTGTCACAAAATAGTAAAATAAAAGAGATGAAGGAGAAAATCGAGCCCACTGAATACACAGTGTGTCCTTAAGGAAATTATTTCCCTCAAGCACCCGATGTTGATGGAATATATCCTCCCAGGATAGAATGATTAAACATCAACAGAATAACGGTATCTCATATTCTGTTGAACAACAAACCACTCAATGGTAGTAAATCACACTTGAATTTTTCGAAGAAGAAGTATATATTTCGTTTAGTAAATTGTTTTTTCATATTTGAGGAAGAATCAGATATTTATAGCCAAAAAACACTGCTTTAGAAAAAAAGCAAATGTTCAGAAAAGTTACATTGTTTCAGATACGTCGGGACCACATGTATTTTGCACATGAGAATTTGCGTCTCGCTGTCGCAGGCGCAAACCAGTGACCCTGTCAAAACTGGCAGTCACTTGCGTTGGGACATGCGTTTCGCACATGAAGACTTGTGACTCGCATATCTTAACGCATGTCCAAAACAGTGAGTCAAAAGAACGCATCCTTTTGACTTGCGATTCGTGTGCGATTCGCATGTGCCGACATGCGACTCGCACATGGAGAAAATATTATGGGTCAGAATTTTAGCTTAAACAATTAAGTTTAAATAAACTTTTTCCAAAAGGATAATCTATTGATCTATCCGAAGTCGAAGCCGAGCCGAGCGATGACGGTGCAAGACTTGTCTTCTTCTCAACTCTTTAAGATTATGAGGAAGTGCTTCTCAATATAAACACCACCATCAATGTGGTACATTTGCTTCTTCCAAAAAAGCAAAAGAAAATTTTCATTTTCCCTTCAATTTTATTCCCTCCATTTTCCATTCACTTTTCATTATAAAAATCTAATAAATTAATCCATAACTAACCTCTCAAACTTTCGTACTGGGGCATCCATGATAAGTATAAGTATTTGAGTAACATTTTTAAATATAAATTTGATTTTATAAATAAATAATTACGTATTTAATAAGTGTGTTTAAACATGTAATAAACCATTGGTGTGTGTGGTAAAAAAGAATACTGATAAAGTATGCAGATATTATCATGGAAAAGGATAAATGACAAAATAGAATGTGGAGGAAGTTAGGCTTCTCTTTGAGGAACTTACTTTAGAGGCTATAAAAGATATTAAGGATAAAATAGTCCTGATCAAATCAAAAGTATTTATAGTCGAGATGTCGTTTATGCTTTGGCGAACTTATAAATGTTTTCGATATTTTATCAAATACATAAAAAATAAAAAAGTTTCAACTTATAGATTTACGAAAATACCCTCATATATACTACGTAGACATTAATTAAAAACAATAAAATATTGTCTTTGACCAATAATCTATAATATAATAGGAAAAATAAAAGAAAGACATGAAACTAACAAATCAATGAATCAAATCTGAGGAAGGTCCCAATACAGATGGGAATAGAGAAAGAAGAAGAACGTCAGAAGTTATTGTCAGTCACGGGCATAAATATTATGGGTCCTAAAATAATACTCTATGCATTTTTTTTTTGATTTTCTGCACTTCTTTTTTTTCTTTTATTTGCTTCAAACTCACATGTTTCTTTTTCAAATAAAACAAGATCTTCATGTCACACCCTAGGAAAGAAGGTGTATAGATTCTTAGCTCAATTATAGAGCAAATATTGAAAATTCTTGGTGGAATATAAGTTTAAAAGTTCATAACAGTTGCATTTTTTGGTACTATCATATAAACTGTTTTTATTAGTTGAAAAGTTTTGTTATTTGCAACAAAAATCGTAATGACTTTGAATAGGTTCTCAAGTAAAAGCCTTGACTAGTTTCTATTTTCCATTATAGAGGATTACTTCGAAGACTATTGAAGATTAATATTTTTTTAGTTATAATTTGGATCATAAATACTTTAAAAAATGCATAAAAGAAACATTTCAAAGTGACCACTTTACTCGAAAAGGGACGGGAGGAAGGCATTTTTTGCAGGTTTATGGTAGACATATCCACATTTTATAAGGATTATCTTTTCATAACAAGTCAGAAATGTCACAATGATATCATTTATGAAGGAAAACTACGTATTATTCTTAGACTAGTATGTATGAATTGACCACCAGAGAATTTAGGGATCCTTTGGTAGGATGTATTAGAGAAAATAATACATGTAATAGTTATGATATTATTTAATTCTTAGTTTGGTTGGATTTTCATCCTATCTATGTATAACTAATACACTCTAATCAGTATTATAGGTTGTAGAACTAATACTTAACAAACTATGATATTAATAATATAAGGGTTATTAATACATGGATAAGTATGATTAAAAACAGAACTATCCTTAATGTACACCAGATCAAACAGTAGATTAGAAATAATCTCAACATAACTAATTTCAGCATTCCTAATTTCATCATTACTAATACACCCTATCAGTGGCGTAACTACATTGATCCAAGGGTGGTCACTCAAACACCCTTCGTCAAAAAAATTATATCGTGCATAGAAAAAATAATAATGTATATATAGGTCAAAAATAACTTTTTAGAAATATATACTAAAGTCTTGAACATTTTTAATAAAATTTCTAGTTTCGCCACTGCACCCTATTCAGTATTATTCTCGTACTCTCTGCCAAACAATTATCACCCTTTGAAGTTATAGTCTTGGATGGTCCAAGGTGCATATCCTAGTGTCTTTTAAGATCATCAAATTAAAGCCACAAGATTGGTTCAAAATAGGAGTGACTAGAAATTAAATTGAGTTGTATGTGTATCATTTATTAATAAAGCTGATATCTTGTATCTTACAAAGGTGCAAAGTTTAATTTCATGAATCATTTCATTAAACTCCTATTAAGGTTCGTTCGATTCTCACCATGTTTTTGAAAAATATTATTTTATGATTCTCTAAATCTATATCGTCGTATTTACAAAATCGTCATTGGCAAATGGTGATCTACTGATCTCCCTGGATTTGGGCCTCAGGCCTCCCCGAGAGGATAATAGGTTGGGCTATACCAGTCATAAAGTTATAAAGAAACTGTCATAAACACTAATTAATAGGAACTTAATAAGGTATTCATATCAACACTTTGCCTAATTAGAATTTGTACTAACACTTTTTATACCAATTATATAATCTCGACATACAAATACAAATAGATTAATCTCCACATACAAATATAAATCCGTTAGAGTAATGTCGGCATACAAGTATAAATTTTCGACATACAAATATAAATTAGTATTATATATTTTGTGGAATCTCGACATACAAATACAAATACAGACATACAAATACAAATACAGTTGAATATACCAATAGTTTTAAATCCTATGTTGCGAAATGTAATTAAATTAAACTGTTGATATAAAGCATAATTAGGCATGAATATTTGGTACGTTAGGTAATTTTTCCAAAGTTATAAGATCCACTCCACAACAAATGTTTAAATTAAGAGATAATTATGGTCTTATGTCTTTCGGTAATTTAATTTACGAAATTTGGCCCAACTTCTTAGTTTTTAGGAGAAATTAGACAAAAATGTTTATTGGGTCAAAATTCCTTACCCAAACCAACTCAATTATCATTTATTACTCAATATAGCCATTCGGCTCTTTTTCATTGCAAGCGAAATGCAAATGACACACTACTTTTCTTCTCATCTTCACGCACTTTATTCATATTTCATTCTTTTCCACTTTGTTCTAGAACTATCTAACATAGATCTGTTTGGCAAGTCCATCACCCGCTGCACTACCGACATCTTTCTTAGTACTTTAGCAGGTTCATTAAATGAACTCGCAGTTTGTAAAAGGGGCCAACCAGGAATAGTATCAGGCTATCCAGCAGCAAAATCTTCGATAGGAAGAGAAACTGAACCTAGTTAAAGAGAATCTTTCTTGAGTTTTGCTGAAAGACTTGTATTTCCCTTTCTTTTTTATGTTATGTGAACTATTTTTCCATCTCTCTAGAGTCCTAGTCATTTCACAGCTGAGCCTTCTCATCTTAGATATCTCAGATTCACCAAATTCAGATTGGCAAGGACTTGGGTCTCTCTCTTAGACGGGGCATCAAATACATGTATCTTTACCGATTAACCAATCCCTTAGAGCAGAATATATGTCACAAAGCAAATCATTTCAAGCGAATAATAAATTAAAAAAATTGAAATACTGAGAGGAGGTTATATCTAAGATTTGAGGCTGTTTAGAGGAGATTTTGAGTTGATCAGGGTTAAAGACTCCATTGGTCATTAAAGTTTTTCAAAGCTCGATTTTAAAATAGACCTACCACTAATGGGAATCATTTCGAGTGAATAATATATCAAAAGACTCAAAACATTGAGAGGAGCTCGTAGCTAAAATTTGAGATTATTTAGAGGAGATCTAAGTTGATCGAGATTGAAAAGAATAGCCTCCAACTTATAAACATTATATAAATAATGTATATGGATGCATAAATATTTATGATATATATATATATATATATATATAATGCTTTATGCACATATTTCACAAACAAAAATCAAGACAAAAAATTTAAATTTTATACGGTGATACAGGGAAACAGGTGTCACGACCCGATTTCTCGGTCATGATGGCACCTACAACCCCCGGTAGGTGAACCAATCCCTGTAGCCCAGAACAGCTAGTAATGGGCTACTATCTAACAATAAGAGAACAAGACGAATAAAAATAGATAATATGAATGTAAATATATACAAATGCGGAAAACTAAACCAAACCCCAAGACCTGGTATCACAGTACAGAGCCAAACTACATACATGGAGTACAAAATAAACCAAAACTATATATACAAATGTCTCCGAATGGTAATAGAGTACATGAAGCAAAAGATAAACTAAAGCTAAGCTCCGATCGTCAAGAGCTCACCCTCAGTCTGAAGTAGTCTCCAACAGATTTCCAAGCACGATTCACAACGGTCTAACGGCGATGGCCCACGCTAGGATCTGCACCCAAAGATGCAGGGGGTAGGGGTGAGCACCAAATGCGAAGCATAAGGTACTCAGTAGGTATCATAGGCCGACTGGGCACATATAAGATAAAAGCGTAGTAATAGACAGAATAGAAGCAAGCAGTCACAGAAATCAATGAAAGGTACACAGGAACTAGCCCAGAGGAAAATCAACAGAACCACAGATGAGGCTAGTAAGCAGAATATACACACCAAAGGCACAGGTGAAAGTAAGAAACAATGCACCTGGAATCCTTGCAACAACAGTGTATAAAATAAGTTTACGGAATGGACGGTATACCGGTAACCTCAAGTGTAAGAAGAAGAGAGGAAGAATAATAATAGGCATGCTCAAGACATGAATCAACCCAACTAATCATAACAACCTCAAATCCAGAAACTAACAGTCTAGCAGTAACCAATCTCATACTCATCCCTAATAGAGAACAACTCTGTAACTAAAATAGCAAAAGTCTACCTACAGTCCCTCGGCCGCCCATACAACCGAGGAACACAAACAAGTGAAAACAAACCCTTCGGCATCCCATACTACCGGAGCGTACAATCAGCAAACAGCAAACAAGGGTGGAACCTCGAACCATGAATGATATGATGCATGAAGATCTCAAGTGCCATAGTATCTCTGTATGTACCTCCTCCGGCGCCGATCCGGCCAAGCAGGTAGGTTCCATGGAAGGACTCTGCCCGTATACCTCTACTCCCCCGTATACCCCTCTTCCGGCACACGCAGCCCGTAGCCCCTGGCCCGGATAGCAAGGTCCATGGAGGTCCTCGACCCCATACCCAAAACTCAGTATCAGAACAAGTATCAAGATAGAGACCCAGTCTCGATATCAAGATATAGAACCAGTCTCGAATATGCATGCCCAGACCCTGTCCAGGACTAAAAATAGTAGGAAAATATCTCAAAAACCCCTCCAAGGGTGCCCGGCGTTGCCGGGTCTAAACAGTAAAAAGTCATCTCAGGTGCTCGGTCCAACCGAGGCTAAAATCATCTCAAGTAACAAGAAAACTCAACTAGCACCCCGGCCCTGCCGAGTCTAGCGATAATCGTAAACTGATGATTTTAAACATAATTTTACTTTCTTGCCCAAAAATCTCCACAAGTGAAATCAACCATTTCCAAATCATTTCCATAAAAAACGGGCCCCCCGGGCCATGCAAGGTTTAGAAAACAGTGTCAGTAGGCCCGAAGCCAAAACCACTGTAAAACATCGATAAAACCACTTTATATGTATGGAAATGATATGATCACACACAACAATAGCTGCCCAACAGCTTACAATCAACCTACCGACCCTGCACAGGCCCACAGCTACTCAGCAAGCATAACCAGCCTAGAAGGATAATTCTATGCCCGGGACTCGCGGACATTCCCAAAATCCCACCTTCTATGTTCCAGAGTCAACAAGGCCTCGCAGGACCACAAGGGTAAATAAAATATATCCGCAAATACTACAAACAACGGAGGAATAAAAATAGCGGACATGAATAAAGCGGTCAAGGTCTGTGGTACCAACCTAATAAACCAACCCAAGGATGCCCATTAATACAATTTTATTTTATATATACGGAGTCTGGAGAAATTAAACCGTAACCTACCTGTCGTCCGACGACAAGCTGCTGGAACACGATGCCCAAGCTCGAACCACTCCGAGAAAATCCAAAACTAAATCGGAATCGAATTCAGATTTGGGACGGAATAACTTGACAAGATAATTGATTTACTTTACCAAATATATTTTCCCCACAAACAAAACATTCCACGTGAATGCGTATTTTAAACAATCTGCATCATTGTATGAAACAGTACTATATATAAATGTATAACAACTTTGCAAAGTCACTTGGTGACTTACTTTAATAGTTGCTGCTAATTGGACACCTAGCAGCCACTACACGGTTGCTGCTTTGCCTCACCTCCACGTGTTGTGGAGGTGGCAATATTTAATATTTTCAGCCCGCTATGTATGTATTCGGGTATTGCATAAATTCGTGGTATAATAAATATAGTATTTTAAATATACCATATTTATTAGAAAATCATTTTCAATAAAACCTACTATATTATAATAATAAATTTTAACATAACTAAATTTACTATCTCCGTTAAAATATTACGGAGTATAAAATCTTTATAAAATAAATACGTCTACACTTATATTGTATCAAATATATTTTTCATAAACCTTTTAAATATTTTGAAAAGGCAATCATAATATAATTTTTTACCAATTTCAACTTCTAAATAAATATTTCAAATACACGCACGATACTAGTAAAGTTCTTAAGTTTAGGCTCGTAATTCGCCTACGCACGATTTTGATATTCAAGAATTCTCTCGGGATCCTCCCTTATATTTTATAACTGTTTCGAAACTGAAATGGCATTTTAAAACGTGAAATTGAAGCTTAAATCGGGTTAAACCCGACCCGATTCGCGACCCGGTTCGCAACCCGTTTTCTGCCAGACAGTCTGCGGTAAAACAGTCATAACTCCTTGCTCTGAGATTATTTGGACGTGCGGTTTTGTGCGTTGGAAACTAGACTCGTAGACCTTCGATTTGGTATTTCGGGGGACTTCTAACTCCTTATATATTGGGAGAAAAGCCCCGACACATTTGACCCAAAGTTCAGAAAATTGTTAAAGGTCTTACGATATCTTTTGTCGATTTGCTTGACTTCAAACTTAAACGTGGAAATGACCGGAAGGGTCATTACAAGGAGACATGTGTATAGATTTCATAAGGTTTTATTGAAAAACTAAAGAGATATCATAATCATTAGGGTTTTACTATAACCCTAGCGTGTTCATGAAAATCATTCTATGTAGAGGAAAAGAATCTATAAGATAGATAGGATAACCTTCATACCTGGTGAGGAAGAAAGGTGTCACGACCTGAGGCTACCCCCTAGACATAACATGGGACCCGAGACCATAAGTGTCCCAAGTTAATGCTTGGTCATAGCATACTCAGATATATTTAAGAAAATAAAGCACAAGCATACGTAATGAAGATAGAAATCAACAACAACAACATACCCAGTATATTCCCACAAAGTGGGGTCTGGGGAGGGTAAGATGTACGCAGACCATACCTTTACCCCAGAATGAAGTAAAGAGGTTGTTTCCGATAGACCCTCGGCTCAAAGCAATCCAGGAGATAAAACAAATAAACAAAACAACAGATAAACACAAAACTATACTACAACAAAATAATATAAAAATCTAACTACACAAGGCATTAGCAAGTAGCCGGCGCAGAAAAGCTTCAAGCGTAGCCTTTCAACTACTAAAAAGACAACAAAACCCCGCCCTCCTCCCTACACAGAAACCAACCAACCTACTAACCTACAACCCTAATCTGAGCCCTCCACACCTTCCTATCTAAGGTCATGTCCTCGGTAAGCTGCAACTGCACCAAATCCCGCCTAATCACCTCTCTCCAATATTTCTTCGGTCTACCACAACCTCTCGTAAATCCATCCATAGCCAGCCTCTCACACCGCCGCACAGGGGCCTCTGCGCCTCTCCTCATCACATGCCCAAACCATCGCAACCTCACTTCCCGCATCTTATCTTTCACGGAAGACACTCCCACCTTCTCTCGAATATCCGCATTCCTAAGCCTATCCCTCCTAGTAAACCCACACATCCAGCGCAACATCCTCATCTCAGCCACCTTCATCTTCTGAACGTGAGAGTTCTTGACCGGCCAACACTCCGCCCCATACAACATAGCCGGTCTAACTGCTACTCTGTAGAACTTGCCTTTCAGTTTGAGAGGCATCTTTTTATCACACAAGACCCCGGATGCGAGCCGCCATTTCATCCACCCTGCACCAATCCAGAATACGAACTAACTATGTCTGAAGCCTCTAAATCTGAAATAAGAGTTGATGGGACAAAACCCCAACTAACTTGAAAATCCAACAGGAATGAGACATAAAGAAACACTAATCATAACTACGGTACTTGGGTGATGAGGACTCACCAAGATAGTCCAGATGGATAGCAACGACTAGCCACGCACCTGAGGAGTAGAGCCTGAATCTGCATCATAATAGGATGCACCACAAAATATGCGTCAGTACTATAGGATGTACTGAATATGTCAGATATGCATGAATGTGATAAAAGCATACTTAAAACATAGTTAAAACTGAGTTCATGCATAATGAGAGAAATCATAAGTCAAGATCAAAGTTAATATTGAAAAACATGACATAGAAGACCATAAGTCTTAAAACTTTCATACGGGAGTTTCTAATAACTGACATAAACCATGGTGAGCTACATGGAGTCCAGTGGCATGCACCTATACTAAAAAAGGTTGTCCTAACTGGCCAAGGTTAGAACCATGTGAATAGGATCTTGTCATGAGCCACAGAGGGAAACCTACGGTGGCACATAGTTTCGGACTTGGGTTATCTGAACCCTCGTCGCTCGATGCTAAATACTACTCCCAAAACAATACATATAGCTCATATCATACTTGTGGCATATCTGATGCCAAAACTAATCATAACTAATGACATATCTGATGTCATATCTGTTCGAAAGTTCATAAATCTTAAAACTTAGCATAACCATAATTCAAAATATACTTTTCTTTCTAAATTCATGACTTGAAGAATTAGGCATGCAATTTCATAAATACATAAGATCATGTTATCTAAACATGTCAATTTTTGCTTGAAAACATGCAATTTAATGGAATCATGCTAGAAATCAACTTTAATGCATGGGCTTTTGAAATCTCTTAAGGAACTTTGAATAAATCATAGGTTAGTAATGAGAAACCATGAATCGATGCTCAAAAACTGATTTCATAAATTTTCCTTAATTTGGATCAAAACCCTAATTTCACAAGTTCATAAATCAAAATAAGAATTTGGAGTATTGGGCACAAGGGTGAAAGGAACCCATTGTTGAATTCCCACATACTTAATTGAAGCTAACCTAACTGAAATTGAAGAGAAAATGAGGCTTGAACTTGGAGCTTGAGACTTGGAGTTTGAAGGAGTTATTTTCCCAATTTGGTAGATGAATGAGGGATAATGAGAGCCTTAGGCTAAATGGAGTAGAAACCCTACTAAAAGTGGTCAAAATGACCTCACTTAGGAGTTAAAAGAGTGGGTAATTACAAAAATACCCCTGGGACTTAAAATTTAAAGCTGTAGAAAATCCTGCCTCACGGGCTACCCGACGGGCGTCGCACCCATGATGGCCCATCAGGCCAAGACATCGGGCAAGGCTACCTGGGGTCTGGGACTTCTAGAAGATTCCAACAATGCCCTCCCATGGCCCATCGCAGATGCGACGCCCATGGTGTTCCCCGTCGGAGGAGAGGGAAAGCTGGGGGGAACCCTCTGGAAGATTGCGTCGGCTTGCTCCCACGGGTTGTCATAGTCATGACGCCCATGGTGTAGCCCATCGGGCTAGAGTGTACTTGGATCTAGCCACAAACTGTATCCCACAGCATACCCCATGGCCCGTCGGAGCTACAACACCCATGGTGCTGCCCGTGGGGGGTCAATAGTGCAGCAAAAATTTTGGATCCTGAGTTGGTTAGCTAATTCGGATTTCAGGGTGTTACAATATCTCCCCCTTGGGAACATTTATCCTCGAATGTAGACTAAGCAAGGAAAATATGGAGAGAAAACATCCCAACCCAACAACAAAACATGAACTTCAAGGTCAAACATTAAAACTGAGCTTTTCAACTTGAAACATGATAGAACTAACTTCGGAAAACATGAATGCATGCTAGGATCATGAGAGAAACTGATGGAATAAAACAGGAGGAACATACTAAGGAGAAAACTACAACCTTAGGCTGGAATTGGATCAGAAAGAAAGAGACGAGGGTACTTGGCTTTCATGGCTGCTTCTGCTTCCCAAGTAGCTCCCTCAAGTAGCTGATTTCTCCAAAGGACCTTTACCGATGCGACTTCTTTGTTTCTCAACCTCCGAATCTGATGATCAAGAATCTCTATGGGAACTTCCTCCCAATCGAGCAAGTCGATGAACATCCTTTGCCAATTCTTTCTTTCCATCTTCAACCGAAGACACACTACCCATGGACAACCTACTAAGTGCATCCACCATGACGTTGGCCTTACCCATATGTTAAAGCACACTCATATCATAATCCTTGAGAAGCTCAAGCCATCTCCTTTGAACAAGATTCAATTCATTTTGAGTGAACACATACTGAAGACTCTTATGATCGGTGAACACATCCACGTGAACACCATACAAGTAGTGTCTCCAAATCTTCAAAGCAAAAACCATGGCCGTTAACTCAAGATCATGAGTAGGGTAGTTTTTCTCATGAATCTTAAGTTGTCTCGAGGAATAAGCAATCACCTTACATGCTACATCAACACACAACCCAAACCAATCCTAGAAGCATCACAATACACAACAAAGTCATCTAGGCCCTTGGGTAGAGCCAACACTGGAGTTGTGGTCAATCTAGTCTTCAATTCCTGAAAGTTCTTCTCACATAGATCAGACCACTGAAATTTAACTTTCTTCTGAGTCAACCGGGTCAATGGGGTAGCAATGGAAGAAAACCCCTCCACAAATCTCCTGTAGTAACCAGCCAAACCCAAAAAGCTCCTAATATCATATGAGGAAGTGGGTCTAGGCCAGTTCTTTAATGCCTCAATCTTTTGAGAATCAACTCGAATAGCATCTCTAGTCACAATATGACCAAGAAAGGCAATAGACTGCATCCAAAACTCACACTTGCTAAACTTAGCAAATAACTGGAAATCCTTGAGAGTTTGCAACACCACTCTCAAATGGTCTGCATGTCAGTCTCAATCTCCCAAGTAGCCTCCTCGACAGGACGATACCGCTACTGAACTTTAACTGCCGGAATCTCCTTGGACCTCAATTTCATAACCTGCCTGTCCAAAATAGCAATAGGCTCCTCCTCGAAAGGCAAAGACTCGTCCAATTAAACCGACTCTAACTAAAGCACGTGAGACTCATCCAGAATGTACCGCCACAGCATAGAAACATGAAACACCAGATGAACTCTATAAAGAGCAGGAGGCAAGGCTAACTCATAAGCAACCCCTCCAATACGATGAAGGATCTCAAATGGACCAATGAACCTCGTACTGAGCTTACCCTTCCTCTCAAACCGCATCATGCCCTTCATGGGCAATACCTGAAGGAACACACTATCACCAACCATAAATTCAATGTCTCAAACTCTCTAGTCAGCATAACTCTTCTTCCTACTCTAGGCAGTACAAAGTCTCTCCTGAATAACCCTAACTCTATCCATAGAATCACGAAGCAAATCAGTACCCCACGACCTAACTTCAAAATTATCAAACCAACCCACCAGAGATCTGCACCGTCTACCATACAACGCCTCGAATGGAGCCATCTGAATGCTGGAATAGTCACTATTATTATATGCAAACTCTGCCAAGCCTAAACACTGGTCCCAGTGACCCTCAAAATTAATAACGCAGGCTAGCAACATATCCTCCAGAACTTCTCTGACTGACCGTCTATGTGCGGATGAAAAGCGGTGCTAAGCTTAAATCTAGTGCCTAACTCTCTCTGAATAGACTGCCAAAAGTGCGAAGTGAACTGAGTATCACGGTCATAAATGATAGAAACTGGAACCCCATGCAACGGACAATCTCTCGAATATAGATCTGGGCCAACCTCTCAGAATTGTAGGAAGTCTGAACCAGCAAAAAGTAGGCAAACTTCGTGAACCTATCCACGATAACCCAAATAGCATCAAATCTCCACAAAGTATGTGGAAATCCGACTACAAAATCCATGGATATACGCTCCCATTTCCACAGGAATGGGTAGCCGCTATGATAAACCACCTAGCGTTTGGTGCTCAAACTTCACCTGCTGACAGTTCAAGAACCTGGATACAAAAGATGAAATATCCCTCTTCATCCCACACCACCAGTAGTGCTGCCTCAAGTCACGATACATCTTAGCTGCCCCGGGATAAATGGAATATCTAGAATGATGAGCCTCCTCCAGTATCAATCTGACCAAGTCACCAACTCTAGGAATGCAGATACGACCCTCGATCCTCAAAACACCCTCTGAATCTAAAGTCACCTTCCTAGCCTCGCCACTCAACTGACCACTAGAAGGGAACATTCTTCTGAGTCAATCTAGTCAATGAAGCTGCTATCGAAGAAAATCCCTCCACAAACCATCTGTAATAACCTGCCAACTCGATGAAACTGCGAATCTCGATAGGAGAAGTAGGCTAGGCCCAATCACGAACTGCTGCAATCTTTGCCGGATCTACCATAATCCCATCCTTGGACACCACGTGCCCCAAGAATGCCACAGACTCAAGCCAAAACTCACACTTAGTGAATTTGGCGTACAATTGATATTCTCACAAGGTCTGAAGTCTAATCGAAGATGCTGCTCATGCTCCTCTCTACTCCTCGAATAAATTAGAATGGTGTCGATGAACACAATCACGAACAAATTCAAGTAGGCACTGAACATACAGTTCATCAACTCCATAAATGTTGGTGGGGCATTAGTCAACCCAAAAGACATGACTAGAAACTCATAATGTCCATATCGAGTCCTAAATGCAGTCTTTGGGATGTCCTCAGCCCTAATCCTCAACTGGTGATAATCGGACCTCAAATCTATCTTAGAGAACACTGCCGCACCCTATAGCTGGTCAAACAAATTGTCAATACGCGGCATCGTATATCTATTCTTAATTGTCACCTTATTCAACTGTCTATAGTTGATACACATATGCATAGACCCATCCTTCTTCTTCACAAACAAAACTGGAGCACCCTACGGAGACACACTAGGCCGGATGAACCCTCTACTCAACAGATCCTGGAGCTGATCCTTAAGCTCCCTCAACTCAACAGGTGCCATCCGATATGGACGAATAGAAATGGGCTCGGTTCCCGGCTCTACATCGATACTAAAATCAATGTCACGATCAGGAGGAAGACTCAGAAGATCGGAAGGAAACACATCCGAATACTCATAAACCACAGGAACAGACTCAAGAGGAGACGTAGGCAAGATAAGCTAAGCACCCCTTCCCAACCAGCCGTTGGGCACTCATAAAGGATATAACTCCCCTCGATATGTATCTATCGGCTCCCTTCCATATGATAGGAGGGATACCAGGCATACAAAGAGTAACAGTCTTGGCAAAACAATCCAAGACCACATGATAAAGAGACAACCAATCCATTGCCAAGATCACATCAAAATTGACCATATCAAGGACAACCAAGTCTACTTATGTATCATACCCCAAGATAGTCACCACACAAGCCCGATACACCTGATCAACTACTAAAGAATTACCTACTGGCTACATACACGCAAAGGCATAGGCAAGGACTCACAAGCAGACCCCAGATGAGTAGCATAATAAACAGATAAATACGAGAATGTAGACCCCGGATCAAACAAAGTAGAAGTAGATTGATGACAAATGGAGATTGTACCTGTGATCACAGCATCTGAAGCCTCGGCCTCTGTCCGGCCTAAAACTGCATACATGTGGCCTCGACCACCACAACCACCTAACTTACCGGACTGAGGACCACCTCTAGTACCCTGGGTACCACCCCTACTACCCTGTGAACCGCCTCTAACTGGAGGTGCTGGAGCCCTGGGGACCTAAACCAACTGATCATGTTGCCTAGAATGATGCACCAATGGGCACTCTCTAGCAAAGTGGCTTATCTCTTCACACTCATAACAACCCCGACCAAATGTACTCCGTTGTGAAGACCTGGCTGAATCAGAACGACCACCACAGCCTGTAGTCCTTGAATGACCACCTCAGGGAGTAGGAATGAGACACTGGCTACCCTGACTCTCAGCAGTCTGTAATGCCTCCTGAACAGGCCGGCTCAGCTGAAAATGCTGGTGATGTTGACCTCTACCATAGTAGCCCCTACCACGGCCCTGTGAGCCAATGAAACTACCCTGATGGCGAGGCCTCTTATCGCTGCCCCTTGGGCCTCGTGAAGATTGCCCTCAATAGTGCGGGCATGATCCACTACATCTAGAAATGACTGACTCAATGCTACCATACCCTCTGTAGCCAAGTGAAGATGCAAAGTCAGACATCGAACAAAATGGCGTTCCCTCTCGTGCTCGGCGGGCAGAATCATAGTGGCATGTCTAGACAACTGATGGAATGTAACCTCATACTCAGACACAATCATGGAGCCCTGCTCCAACCTAGCAAACTTATCCATCAGACACTCCCTCATGCTACGCGGTACTTACTTCTTTAGAAAAGCTGCAGAGAACTGATCCCAAGTAAGCGGAGGTGACCCGGCTGGTCTGCAAGCAACATATGACCTCCACCACTATTTTGCTGGACCATCCAGTTTAAACGCAATATAATTTGCTCCATAAGACTCAACTAACCCCAAATTATGTAACCTCTCCTGGCAGCTAGTCAGAAACTCGTGTGCATCCTCCGTAGCAACATCCAAAAACCTCGGAGGACCCAATCTCAAGAACCTACCCAGCATCTTCTGCTCCTCGGAAGATATAACCGGTATAGTGGGAATAGGTTGAGCAACTGCAAGAACTGGTAATACCTCCAATCTGAGATCCGCAGCAGCAGGCTGCGCTCCTGAACCCTGTGCTGCTGCCTGAGCTAAAGTCTGAGCCTCACCTCGAACCTGAGGACCAATTGGAGTGCTTGGCGAAGCTACTGGTGGAGTCATACCCTTGACGAACCTCAGCAATCGAACCAAGGTGTCCTACAATACTGGAGTAGCCATAAAACCTGCTGGATGCTAGGCTGGTCCCACATGCTCTAGCTCATACTGAACCTCATCCACCCTAACCTCAGGCTCTGGTGACGGCAGTCTAGCCCAGGCCCGAGCTGGTGCCAAAGCCTGAGCCCTACCTCGACCTCTGGGTCAACCTCTACCCTGTCCCCTAGCTGGGGCTCTAACTACAGGCGCAGGGGCCTCGTCCTTACCCACTACAGATCTCGTCAGAACCATCTGAGAAAGAGTGAAACAAAGATACTCAGAAGTTGATCAAGTCAATAACGCACGACAAGGAATCAAACAATATGACATATTTCCTAGGAATGTCCTATAGCCTCTCGTAGATTGGATATGAATGTCATCGTACCAATCCACAAGACTCTACAAGACACTTTGTTCTTGTACTGGCGAGACCGGTGAACCTAGTGCTCTGATACCACTCTGTCACAACCCGAAACCGGGCTATGATGGCATTTACATAACCCTCCAGTAGACAAGCCTAACCCAAACATGTCGAAGATAATAACTAATAATTAAACTAAAGAAAAGTGAAAGATATAAAGAAAAGATAAGGCCAATAGCATATATATATATACCGTCGTACAAAATATACATAAGAAGGCCCTAAAGTGACCAAAAAGATAAAATAACACGAGAACCCACTCGAACCTAGTGTCACTAGTACAAGGGCGACTAAAGTAAGGAGTAGCTATACAATAGATGTTGTCTATTCAAAATACAAAATATAGACAGATGTAAAAGATGGAGAGCATGTAAAGTCTCCAAAAACGCCGAGAGCTCACCGCGATCCGAACGGCAACGGGCCTCGAATGACAGGAGATCAGCAAGGGTGGCTCGTACTAGGTGCTGCATTAGAAAAAGAGATGCAGAGTGTAGTATGAATACCAAGGCAACGGGTACTCAGTAGGCATCATAGGCCGACCGAGCGCAGAAAGATAATATATATAAATAGATTGCAGAAAAGCAGCTAACTATATAGGGATCCACCTAAATCTAGTTATAAAGCCGGAGACTTGCCAATAAACCAAAGAGAAAGGGAAGGAAAACAACATCAAGCCAACGAGATTCAATCCACGTGTCAAAGCAAATGCAATGCGGTGCACGATGATGCATGTATGAATGCAATATAATATAAACCCGGAATACCGAATCGAGCGCCCGGAATACCACATTGGACTATGTATATGTATATGTGAAATAGTAAAATACACAGAATAATGCATCGGGGGTCCGGAATACCGCATCGGACTATAAATATATATACATATGCAGAAAATAGTATTTCCTCATTTTTCCTTCTAAAAACCAAGGTGATACTCAAAGTAGCTCGATTTAGTCTGAAAATCATCACAACAGCAGTAGAGCCTCCTATCAAACCAAAAACCTTTGAAAATCGTTACCTTGTTGTACTAATAATATGCCATGCGATATGAGTATGAATATTCACAAACAGAGGAAAAACCACACCATCAAATCAAACATGGCAAGAATACCCTTCAAACTAAGAGAACTGACCTGAAACTCTGTCCAAATCCTAGCCATTGCCTCGGGCCCACAGTTACACACAATGATAGAATAAAGTAGTAAAGCAGAAATAAAAGCAAAAACTAATGGGAAAACTCTATTCTACCTCTAAAGCCTCCTAAAAGCATTCTAAGGATTTTTATACTAGTCACACAGAAGAAGCAAGCTCCTAGGCTAAGGATAATATACAATTCTAGGCTAAAAACATGAAATGGACAATTAACATGATAAACAGGATTTAAGCCTAAGTCTATCTAAAATCCAACATAGCATTCCAGTAACATATAAATATAAACTATCTAACTAAACTCAGTCTAAAAGGTAAACCGTAACCTACCTCGGGGCCGAACTGCAAGCACGAACCATCACTCATGTGCCTTCCCTTTATGAACAGCCTCAGAAAGCTGCCACGCTATCAAGAACATAAACTAGGTTTCAAGATGAGAAGAATGACACCTATATTGCTATACAAAAAAATGGGCCAAAAAATGGGTCAGAAAAATAACCCTCGGGGGTTGGGCAATGAAACAGAAAACAAAATTTACAATTATGCTTGTGGTGGGTTAAAGAACCCATGCCCAAAGTTTGGGTGCAAATGGAGCTCGATTCGGGGCCCAAAATAGCCCCGAAGTGCTACTAATTCACGGAATTAAAACGGGAAAAACTAAAAGTTAAAGGCGGGAACCTACCTCGACCAGAGGAATACGTCATGGAGGTGAGTTGCACAAATTTTCAAACATGCAGCCCCAGGAATCAGATTCCCACAAGGATCACCCCAACTTTAAGAATTAACAACAATGGAGTTTTAGCGGGAGGATTAAGAGGATAAACACGAAAGGAGGAGAGGGGTGATAAGGGAACTTACTGGGTGAAGGATTCTAAAGCAAGGGAGCTAGAAATTAGAGCTTGGGAGCTTCAACAATGGAGTTTTTGGAAAAGTGAAGAAGAAAATGAAATTAGAATTTTAAATAGCTATCAGGGGTCCTTCATCGCGATCGCGACACGACCCCCGCATTCGCAAAGAATAGCTGGCCCAACCATCACAATCGCAATAATCCAGGCCGCATTCGCGAAGAGGAAGCCAAGCCGGGTCCCAAACGGTTACATCACGAACAAGAAGGACACCCTTCACGAATGCGATGGTCAAGAAACCAGAACAATGCAAACACGATGGGATCCTCGCGATTGCGACGAGCAAAAGAGTCTGCAACTTAATGCAGTAACCAGCAATTTACCCAAGTCCAAAAATCTTCTGATGGACCATAGGGATTTATTCGGAACCCTGTGAACACAATACAACCATGCTACCCTACCATAAATGGCATTCCAGACTCAATAGAATCAACGAAACTCCCGACGAAGATTGTTTAATGAAAAATGGGTCCCACGTCCAAAACTAACTCAAAACTCAAAACCCAAAAACAAGTCCGGAAGCCTCGGGACCCAAACCAAACATCCTCCTAGCCCAAATTCAACATTCTGGAGCTAACAGCACTGATGAAATTTCCATCCGATGACGTCTTCCCCAAATATTGACCAAAGTCAACCCTACTAGTCAAACTGACTTGAAAACACATAAAGCAGCACAAAACCAAACCGAAAGCACTCAGACCCAAACCAATAGTCCCACTAGACCAAAATCCCTGTTTCGGAGCCAATGGAACTGTCAGAATCTAATTTTGAGTGCATTTACCAAGAAAGTTGACCAAAGTCAAAGATTTTCCAACTTTAAGGGCTAAAATAGGGAAATGATCATAACAACCTAACGAACAGCCCTAGCACCAAACCGTCAGTCCTGACAAGTCATAATGACCTATAGCTACTGAGGAAAGCTCGAAATGTAGAAAAAGCATGGAAAACGTAAAATGACCTGGAGGGTCATTATACTATATGATAAACATAACCCTTAGAAAGCATCTTCCTAGCCTTAAGATAAGATATAAACTGACCTTTCAAGGATGGAGGACTACCTTACCATTCTAAGACTGGTTCATTTGGAAACCTAAAAATGACAACTCGAGTACAACAATCAACTGAGGCATAACAAGCATACAACCAATCCATACCAAGAATAACATAAAAATCAATCATCTCCAACTCCACTAGATTCACTGAAGTGACCCTATAAAGGACTGAGATAGGGCAATTTCGGTAGATTCTCTTGGCTAGGACTGACTCAACAATAGGAATAGAAACACAAAAGGGTTCTAATAGCTTATCAGGACTAATCTCAAACTTGCAAGCAACATAAGTGGTCACAAAAGATAAGGAAAAACTGGAGTCCAACAAAGCATACACATCGAGAGAGCAGACTTTCAACATACCAGTAACAACATCCGATGAACTGTCCTGGTCCTGACAAGAGGACATGGCATAAAGGCGGTTCTGGCGCTGACCACCAGAACTAAAAGTTGCACCCTGCTGGGCTGGTCGACCTCTTGATGCTGCTGGGGCAGACTGAGTCCTACTACCTCCCTGTCCCTTCTTAGCTAAAGGGAAATCCTTGATCATGTGTCCAACCTGCCCACACCCATAGTAACCACATGTGCCCAACCGACACTCCCCAGATGATTCTTTCCACACTTATTGCAAACAGGGTGAGAAGACGCCATTGCAACACCACCTTGAGACTGCAAACCTGAACCTCTACCAAACTAATCATGACGAGGCCTGGGGGCCTGGGTAGGAGCACTGGCAGAAGAATGCACGGGTCTCGATGACTTTTTTTAAAACAAATAGTGATATCCACCTTCGACCTATGATGGTAACCTGAACCCTCAGATCTAACCCTTTTATTCTCCCTTGCCATCTCCCTCAACTTTTCTCCCTCGATTTGATGAGCATGAGTTATGAGTCGGGAAATGTTCATATCACTCAACAGCATAGAGGACCTACACTCTTTCTTCACCAAATCTGATACTTCATATATGTACTCACTCATCTGATCCTGCTAGAGGTGTGCATTATTCGAATTAAATCAAAAAACCAAACCAAATCAAACTAAATTTTAATTTGGATTGGTTTTTTAGATTTTTGGTTTGGTTTCGGATTTAGAAAAATAAAAACCAAAAATACAAAAAAACTGAAGTTATATATATATATATATAACCCTAATAATAGTCTAATAAAAAATTAAAAAGGCAATTATGATTTAGTTTATATTTTATGTTTGGACATCTATTGACATACTTTTTAGGGATTGTGTTTTGATATTTTATTCGTGACTTATATTAGAAAGTATATTTAATTGATTCAATATTATTACTTCCCCTTGTATATAATTTTTATTTTTTTCAACATGAAAATATAACTTTGATTATGTTATAAATTAGTATTAACATAACTGAAGAGCCGAACCGAGAAAAAACCAAATTGAATAGAGAAAAACCAAACCAAACTAAATTTATTTTGGCTCGGATTGGGTTGCACTTTTATAAAACTGAACACCAAAAAACTGAAATCGAATAATACAAAACCAAACCGAAAAACCGAATGCACACCCCTATATCCTGCAGGTCTGCTACCATAGACGGAGCATACCTAGACAACTGAGTGAACCTCAAACTATACTCCTGGACTAACATTGATCCCTGCCTCAAGTTCACAACCTCAAACTATACTCCTGGACTAACATTGATCCCTGCCTCAAGTTCACAAACTCCTCAGCCTTAGCTTGCCTCAACGCTCGGGGAAAGAACTGGTCGAGGAAATCCCTCTCAAAACACTCCCAGGTCATAGGGACCACGTCTCTAGCTCTAGCCTCCTTCCACTGAGTAAACCAGATATGAGTTACATCCTTTTGCTGGTAGGAAACTAGCTCGACACTCTCAACTCTTATAACCTGCATCACCTTAAAGATCTTCTTCACCTCATCTATAAAGTTAAGCGGATCCTCACCAACTTTCAAACCCTAAAATTTTGGCGGGTTCATACGGATAAAATCTCAAACTCAGGCCGCTGCTCCACCATGAGAGAGGACGGGAATAGGAGACTGCTGATTGGCTTGGGCAGCCAAAGTCTAGGCCAACATGTGAATAGCATTTCTGAACTCCGCAATTGTGACCTCAGGGTCAGGATTAGCATTTTGGGCATTGGCCCGGTGAGGCATAGCACGGCGAGAAGGCATAATCTGAAATATTAGGGGAGTAATAGAGTTAAACTCTATCGTACGATACTAATCATGAAAGAAGTGAACTTTTCCTAAGACATCTCATAGCTTCCCACTCATAAGTGTGGCGCGCTTCACACATATAAACGAGACTCTACTAAATGCGTCTTCAAACACCCTAGGACTCTTGAACCTGGCTCTGATACTAAGTTTGTCACGCCCCGAGGCTACCCCCTAGATGTAATATGGGACCCGGGATCACAAGTGTCCCAAGTTAACCCTTGATCATAGCTTACTCAGATATATTTAAGAAAAACAAAGCAGAAGCATATGTAATGAAGATAAAAATGCACAAACTGAAATGGGATAAAGTCTACAAAACACCAATCTAGAATACGAACTAACTATGTCTAAAGCCTCTAAATCTGAAATAAGAGTTGATGGGACAAAACCCCAACTAACTCGGAGATCCAACAGGAAGGAGACCTAAAAAAACACTGATCATAACTACGGTCCTCGGGTGATAAGGACTCACCAAGATAGTCCGGATGGCTGGCAATGAAAAGCCACACACCTGAGAAGTAGAGCCTGAATCTGCATCATAATAGGATATAGCGTAAAATATGCGCCAGTACTATAGGATATACTGAATATGTGAGATATGCATAAATGTGATAAAAACATACTTAAATATAGTTAAAATTTAGTTCATGCATAATGGGAGAAATCATAAGTCAAGATCATAGTTAAAGCTGAAAAACATGACATAGAAGAGCGTAAGTCTTAAAACTTTCATACGGGAGTTTCTAATAACCGACATAAACCATGGTGAGCTACATGGAGTCCAGTGTCATGCACCTACACTAAAAAAGGTTGTCCTAACTGGCCAAGGTTAGAACCATGTGAATAGGATCCTGTCATGAGCCACAGAGGGCAACCTACGGTGGCACATAGTTTCAGACTTGGGTTATCCGAACCCTCGTCACTTGGTGCTAAATACTACTCCCAAAACAATAAATATAGCTCATATCATACTTATGGCATATCTGATGTCATATCTGTTCGAAAAGCATACAGACATATCCGATGTCGTGCACTTTCAGTTCATAAATCTTAAAACTTAGCATAACCATAATTCAAAATATACTTTTCTTTCTAAATTTATGACTTGAAGAATTAGGCATGCAATTTCATAAATACATAAGATCATGTTATCTAAATATGTCAATTTTTGCTTGAAAACATCCAATTCAATGGAATTATGCTACAAATCAACTTTAATGCATGGGCATTTGAAATTGCTTAAGGAACTTTGAATAAATCATAGGTTACTATGAGAAACCATGAATCGAAGCTCAAAAACTGATTTTATAAGTTTTTCCCAATTTGGATCAAAACCTTAATTTCACAAGTTCATAAATCAAAATAAGAATTTGGAGTTTTGGGCACAAGGGTGAAAGGAACCCATTGTTTAATACCCACATACCTTAATTGAAGCTAACCCAACTAAAATTGAAGAGAAAAGGAGGCTTGAACTTGGAGCTTGAAGGAGTTCTTTTCCCAATTTGGTAGATGAATGAGGGATAATGAGAGCCTAAATGGGGTAGAAACCCTACTAAAAGTGGTCAAAATGACCTCACTTAGGAGTTAAAAGGGTGGATAATTATAAAAATACCCCTAGGACTTAAAATTTAAAGCTGCAGAAAATCCTGCCTCACGGGCTACCCGACGGGCGTCGCACCCACGACGGCCTTTCAGGCCAAGACATCGGGCAAGGCTACCTGGGGTTTGGGACTTCTGGAAGATTCTGACAGTGCTCTCCCATAGCCCATTGCAGATGCGATGCCCATGGCGTTACCCGTTGAAGGAGAGGGAAAGCTGGAGGGAACCCTCTGAACATTGCGATGACTTGATCCCACAGTTCGTTACACTCACGATGCCCGAGGTGTATCCCGTCGGGCTGGAGGAGACTTGGCTCTAGCCACTGGCTATTTCCCATGGTGCACCCCATATCCCATTGGAGCTACGATGCTCGTAGTGCTGCCCGTGGAGGGTCAATAGTGCAGCAAAATTTCTTGGATCCTGAATTGGTTAGCTAATCGGATTTTTGGGTGTTACAAAAGGAAATCAAAGCATGTATAGAGAATCCCTTCCCTAAATCTTGGAGAGTTGCTCTTAAAACCCATGGGGTTTTCTTGAGAGAGGAGAGGGATAGTATAATGTGTTTCTGAGTGTTAGTCATATTTAGGAGGGATTTTAAGTCATGTGAACTGATCACATAAAAGGGGTAGGATGGAAACATCCTTATTCACAAAGTAAGAAAAATTTCCTATCTGGAATAGGAAGTGTGTGCCGCAGATCCCATAGCACAGTTTGGGTTATTGTAACACCCCAAAAATTTTAAGCTAAAACTAAACCACATTACATAGGTGTCATAATCAATTCCCTAGTGTGAGAAGTGTTTTGGGTGCGGAGCATGTTCATAAGAAACTCCTATAAGCAAGTTAAGTTGAAAGCACCTCAACCAAAGAAGTTTTCATGTAAGACTAAACTAGGGTCAACTTCAAACGATCATCTCCTAGAATATGAATAGTTAGGTGGCCTAGTACCCACCAAATTAAAGGTCTTTGAGTCTTATTTACAACGTCACCAATCGCACATTAATTCGAGTTCGGAAAAACAAGTTATCAGTGTTTTACTAAAATGTGTCTGTCTGTCAAACTAACAGACAGAAACCACGAGAGGAATCCACGGCTCGTGGATCACACCACGAACTGTAAATTCAACTCGTGGAAATTAATTTTTTCACCTAAAAACCACAAGGAGGTTCCACAGGTTGTGGAAGTTCCCATGGGTCATGAAACCAACTCATGGAAACAGTCCAGAAGCTTAAAAGTGGCCTAACACCATGAGGAGGTTCCACGGGTCGTGGAATGATCCACGGGTCATGAAACCAACTCATAGAAATCATTACTAAGATCAAAAACTTCACCCAAGAACCACGAACCGTGATCCATTCTATGGGTCATGGTTCATGCTCGTGGAACCCAGCGATGAGTTTTTTTAGCAGTTTTTAATTTAACTCCTTAGGGGCATTTCAGACCTTTCATTCTTCTTTTAGCCTCGACTATAAATAGCTTTAGGATTATTTTTATTAAGCTTAAACCTCAAATCAAGTCAGTTTCCTCTCAAGTAAGTTTCAAGAAGAAAAGAACGCTTTTCTCCAAAGTTCAGACCTAGGGCTTCTTCTCCAAAGCTTCAACTTCATATTTCTCTTCAAGGATTATCATCCACCAGGTATTTGGGTATTCAGTAAGGGTTTAGTTCACCTTTATGCCCAAAACCTCAGTCTTCTATTTCGAATTTCATGATGTTAGAAACTATGATTCTTACCCAATCATGCTAAATTTTACAGAATTCAATCCTTATGATTTCTACATGAATTATAGCCTATTTTAGAAGATTTTCTCTATGTTTTCAATGACTTGCAAGATCTTTTACAAGAACTTTAAAAAACCAAGAATCTAGCTTGAAATGGTAGTATTTTTATGATAATTGGTTTTCTTTAAAATTTAACCTAGATTTCTAGCATTCAGGTTTAAGCATGAAATTAGACAATTTTCAGTCAACAGGCTGCCTTTAAATTTCTCCAAATTCAGCGCTCTTTTCACAATCTAGTTCATCTAGTCAGCATTCAGTCTAAACAAGTTTAAGTTTCCTCATGATGATTTTAACTATGGGTTTTGCTTCCAGACAAGTATTCATGATTCCTAATTACTTCAGTCAAGTTATTTTAGTAAGAAAGAACTATGCATGATTTAGCAGGCTTCAGTTTACCTTCAATATATTTTACAAGAATATGTTTTAAATATGGACTTTCAACATATGCCATCAATGATGATGAACTTAGTAGGGCTTGTGATTAGCATGGTATACAGATATGCCATCAATGATTACGAACTCAGTAAGCTTCATGATTAGTATGACATTCAAATATGTCACATGATATAAATCATCCTCATGAATTATCAGTCAGGTACTCAGTCAGTTAGAATTACATGATTAGAATGCCTCAGTCTCAGTAATAGTTGCATTCTCAGATTATATCAGTACTTTGAGCTATCCAGTATTTCAGTTACATTCATAGCTTTATATTCAGTTGGGAGTAGGCTTAGCACCGAGTGGACGAACAGATGAAGGCTCGGCTGTTAGAGTAGGTTGAGACTTTTAGTAGAAGTCCCTAAGTCCCAGAACTATGGTGCCACCATAGGTATTAAAAGAGTCAGCTGTCAGATTAGGATGTACATCCTTGTCCCTTGTGGACATCAGCTCAGTGGATTCACGTCAGATTAGTTTGTACCCTTGGCAAGGTATGAACGCCCTTCCATCCAGGGTTACAGGTTGGCCCCATAGTTAACTTAGCTTGGGGTATGTCGATTAGTAGTATCTCCCACAGTCAGACTCAATATTGCATTGACCATGTATTCAGTCTTTTAGTTATTCAGTTCAGTTCAGCATGTTACAGTTCACTTACATTCACTATAGTATATCAGTATTTTCAGCATGTTCAATAGAAGAAACTCCCTAAGGATTTTACTTTAAATATGAATTTCAGCTCAGTTGCAGTAGTCCATGATTTACAGACATACTTTATCTTTTAGTCCATGAAATCCTAAGTGACAGGTTTACTTATCTTTAAACCTCATAATCTCACAGTTACAGTCCAGCAACATGATTTACATTCTCTTCAGTAAAAGAGTTTATATTATACGGCTTTGACTTATGCACTTCAGATATTATACATAGTCCAGTTTTTCAGCCATGCTTTCAGTATACATGTATCTTTTCAAGATTTACAGTAAGTACATATCTCATATGCTCAGTACATTCAAAGTACTGACCACATACCTTCCCTGTGTTGCATCATTTTATGATGTAGGTTTCAGTGCTAGCTCCTAGGATCATGGTCAGACAGATCACAGCTTCCAACCAGCAAGGAACGAGTTCTTCTTTTTCAGGAACTCTAGTCAGTTGGTAGTTATAGCGGTTATTTCAGTTGTTGTACATTGATTAAAGATAGTTGGGGGTCATGTCCCGGCTAACCATAGTCAATGTTAGTAGAGGATTCATAGACAGTCAGATAGTCAGTCACTCAGTTGTATCAGTTTTCAATTGCTATTGTATATCAATTTATAATAGTTCATTTTGTTATAATATTTTTAATAGAGCTCAGCATATTTCAGCTTCTGCATTTACTTTCAGTCTTTATCTCAGCAGTATGCCAGGCCATGGGTTAGCTTGGGGTCACTGCTGACTCTAAGCACTATGTCGCATCCAGGGTGTAGGCTCGGGGCATGTCAAACTTGGTATCAGAGCACAGAGTTTAAGTGTCCTAGGGTGTCTATGAAGTTGTCTCTAGTAGAGTCTTGCGGGATGGTATGGAGACGTATGTACTTTTCTTCGAGGAGCTACCGGGCATTTAGGAAATGTTTCCCTTTGTTCATACTCTAGATCATGCAGTAAAAGTTGTTCTTTCAGAAACTTATGCAGATTCACGTGTTGATCAAATTCCTCCAAACATGCCTCATCTTCGAGGTAGTGGAAATAGTATAGTTCAGATTCCTATCATTGAGGTGCTCCTAGATAGAGCTATCTGAAAGTCAAAAGACTGCACAAGGGCTTCAGAGAAGCTCACTAGTGCGTTAAAGTCTACTGATTCAAAGCATGTAACCTTTCCCACTCGTGCAGTTGAGCCTACAGTAGAATGTGCTCTCAGACCCTCTTCCAGAAACTCTAACTCGATTGGCACCTTAGCTAAAATTCTGATCTTTTCTAAGAGCTTGGGTAGTATAGTCACTCAGCAGTTAGTGTGACTTGAGATGTTATGGCCCATAAGTAACAGAATAACCCCAGAACTAGGTGTATGGGTTTAGAATTATAATAGCTACAAGATGTATATGTGAAGCCTAGATGAATTGGTAAATTGTGATTAAGTCATGAGATAGAGAAGAGAGCCTTAAGCATTAAAAATGTAGATGTGCACCCAGAGTAGTATGTTGTTGTGTGATGTTCAGAAGATTATAGATAAACGATGTTGAGCCCCTAGTGTGGTCTAAATTCAGTTGAGTTTGGTGGATGTGAACTTAGAGATGTGATGTTAGTAGACGAATAAGAAAAAATTCAGATTGCTAAGTGTTAGAAGAAGTGGTTATATACCCCGGTAAGAGTATACGTCCTCTAGTGATAGTCTAAGGGTAAAGAGGAAGCTAAGAGATGTCTCAGAAGAAGACCTAGCAAGAATTTAGCATCTTCAGTTATACCCTAGTTAAGGAGAGAGGTCCGCAGAGGACGTATACTTTGAAGTCGTGTCTAGTAGAGTCTTGCGGGATGGTATGGAGACGTATGTACTTTTCTTCGAGGAGCTACCGGGCATTTAGGAAATGTTTCCCTTTGTTCATACTCCAGATCATGCAGTAAAAGTTGTTCTTTCAGAAACTTATGCAGATTCACGTGTTGATCAAATTCCTCCAAACATGCCTCATCTTCGAGGTAGTGGAAATAGTATAGTTCAAATTCCTATCATTGAGGTGCTCCCAGATAGAGCTATCTGAAAGTCAAAAGACTGCACAAGGGCTTCAGAGAAGCTCACTAGTGCGTTAAAGTCTACTGATTCAAAGCATGTAACCTTTCCCACTCGTGCAGTTGAGCCTACAGTAGAATGTGCTCTCAGACCCTCTTCCAGAAACTCTAACTCGATTGGCACCTTAGCCAAAATTCTGATCTTTTCTAAGAGCTTGGGTAGTATAGTCACTCAGCAGTTAGTGTGACTTGAGATGTTATGGCCCTTAAGTAACAGAATGACCCCAGAACTAGGTGTATGGGTTCAAAATTATAGTAGCTACAAGATGTATATGTGAAGCCTAGATGAATTGGTAAATTGTGATTAAGTCACGAGATAGAGAAGAGAGCCTTAAGCATTAAAAATGTAGATGTGCACCCAGAGTAGTATGTTGTTGTGTGATGTTCAGAAGATTATAGATAAACGATGTTGAGCCCCTAGTGTGGTCTAAATTCAGTTGAGTTTGGTGGATGTGAACTTAGAGATGTGATGTTAGTAGACGAATAAGAAAAAATTCAGATTGCTAAGTGTTAGAAGAAGTGGTTATATACCCCGGTAAGAGTATACGTCCTCTAGTGATAGTCTAAGGGTAAAGAGGAAGCTAAGAGATGTCTCAGAAGAAGACCTAGCAAGAATTTAGCATCTTCAGTTATAGCCTAGTTCAGGAGAGAGGTCCGCAGACTCAGAGGGGTTACTTTCAAGATAAGAGGGAGATGATAGAATAAAGAACCAAGTTGAGTCCTGTGACTCAACCAGTACTGAATTCTCAAAAGGGTTATGATGGAATATCGATCCATTCCTATCCTAGAAAAATTTCCTAGCACTGCAGTCAAGATGACACTATACTCAGAAGTATTTATGTCATACTCATGTATAAGTTCATGCACTCCCTACAGATTCATGTCCATACTCAGCTCCTAGAACAAACAGAAATTGCTCTAGACATCGATTCCAGTCTTACTCTATGTCTCTATGAATTCCAGCTTTATGCCATGAGACTCGTTATACAAGTAAGCTCATGTCTCACAGTATGCTCAGTTCTATGTACTCAGTTCAGTCCTCAGAATATGCCTTGATGGATAATGAAATCATGCTACTTCATGTATATGCTTAGACTAGATTTCTTGAACAGTTCATGCTTATGATTCCTTGCCTTAACCATGTTTCATATGTCCAGTATGTGAGACACTCAGACCTTTGTACTTGACCTCTCAGACCTCACCTTGAGTGGCTAGATCCCACTAAGTGTGTTAGTGGAGGAAGCTAAGTAGTAGCCTAGATGGCAAGAGAGTAGACTCCTCATATCAGACCAGTTCAGACCTGCTAGTAATTATTCCTAAGGCCAGAAGTCCCTACGCTCAATTTAGTCCATGCTGGTAAGTTAAGTTTAGAAGAGAATAATTTTCTCGTATAGTTATTCCTCTCAGTTTTATGCTCCTTCCAGTTAAATCATGATTTTCTAAGAATGTGTTTATTCTTTATGGGATTCAGCTAAGTCCCTACTCTCAATCCAGACCAATTATCATGTTGAACCTTCAGTTTCATGTCCTATTAGTGTCCTTATGCTCTCAGTATGCATACATGCCTCACGAACCCAGCTCAGATCATATTTTAGTCAGAAATCAGTTACCATGCCATGTCAGTACTCCAGCTTTTAGTACTCAGTTGGTGGGATTGCAGCTCTTTCCTTACCACCTCAGCCTAGTTAGTTTTTATTTGAGAAACACCCGGTTTCAGCATGAGTTAATAGTTCCTCTCCAGCTTCTCAATTTACTCATGTGTATTTCAGTCTCAGTACCATCTTCCCTCATCTATCCTTGCATTTCAACATGTTTTCACGTCCATAGAACTCAGCTCAGTTAGATATAAATTTCTAGTACTCAGTTGGTAGGGATTGCAGCTCTTTCCCTCCAAACTCAACTTAATTAGTCTTCATTCGAGGATGAATGATCCCAAGGGGAAGATATTGTAACACCCCAAAAATTTAAGCTAAGACTAAACCACTTTCCATAGGTGTCATGATCCATTTCCTAGTGTGGGAAATGTTTTGGGTGCGGATCATGTTCATAAGAAACTCCTATAAGCAAGTTAAGTTGAAAGCCCCCCAACCAAAGAAGTTTTCATGTAAGACTAAACTAGGGTCAACTTCAAATGATCATATCTCTTAGAATATGAAGGTTTAGGTGGCCTAGTACCTATCACATTAAAGGTCTTTGAGTCTTCTTTCCAATGCCACCAACCTTACATGAATCTGAGTTCGTAGAAAAAAGATATAAGTGTTTAACTAAAGTGTGTTTGTCTGTCAAACTGACAAACAGAAACCACGAGAGGAATCTACGGCTCATGGATCAAACCACGAACCGTAGATTGAACTCGTGGAAATTAGTTTTTTCACCTGAAAACCACGAAGAGGTTCCACGGGTCATGGAAGTTTCCACGGGTCATGAAACCAACTCGTGGAAACAGTCCAGAAGCTTAAAAGTGGCCTGAAAACCGCGAGGAGGTTCCACGAGTCGTGAAACCTACTCGTGGAAATCATTCCAGAGACCAAAAACTTCACCCAGGAACCACGAACCGTGATCCATTCTACGGGTCATGGTTCATGCTCGTGAAACCCAGCGATGAGTTTTTTCAGCAGTTTTTAATTTAACTCCTTAGGGGCATTTCAGACCTTTCATTCTTCTTTTAGCCTCGACTATAAATAGCTCTAGGCTTATTTTTATTAAGTCTAAACCTCAAATCAAGTCAGTTTAAAGAAGAAAAGAATGCTTTTCTCCAAAGTTCAGACCTATGGCTTCTTCTCCAAAGCTTCAACTTCAGATTTCTCTTTAGGGATTATCATCCACCAGGTATTTGGGTATTCAGTAAGGGTTTAGTTCACCCTTATGCCCAAAATTTCAGTCTTCTATTTCGAATTTCATGATGTTAGAAACTAGGGTTCTTACCCAATCATGCTAAATTTTACAGAATTCAGTCCTTATGATTTCTACATGAATTATAGCCTATTTTAGAAGATTTTCTCCATGTTTTCAATGACTTGCAAGATCTTTTACAAGAACTTTAAAAAATCAAGAATCTAGCCTTAAATGGTAGTATTTTCATGAGAATTGGTTTTCTTCAAAATTTAACCTAGATTTCTAGCATTCAATTTTAAGCATGAAATTAGCCAGTTTTCAGTCTACAGGCTGCCTTTAAATTTCTCCAAATTTAGCGCTCTTTTCACAATCCAGTTCATCTAGTCAACATTCAGTCTAAACAAGTTTAAGTTTCCTCATGATGATTTTAACTATGGGTTTTGCTTCCAGACAAGCATTCATGATTCCCAATTACTTCAATCCAATTATTATAGTAAGAAATAACTATGCATGATTTAGCAGGCTTCAGTTTATCTTTAGTATATTTTACAAGAATATGTTTTAAATATGGACTTTCAACATATGCCATCAATGATGATGAACTAAGTAGGGCTTGTGATTAGCATGGTATATAAATATGCCATCAATGATTATGAACTCAGTAAGCTTCATGATTAGTATGACATTCAGATATGTCACATGATACAAATCATCCTCATGCATTATCAGTTAAGTACTCAGTCAGTCAGAATTACATGATTAGAATGCCTCAGTCTCAGTAATAGTTACATTCTCATATTATATCAGTACTTTGAGCTATCCAGTATTTCAGTTGCATTCATAGCTTTATATTCAGTTGGGAGTACGTTTAGCATTGAGCGGATGAAGGAATGAAGGCTTACCTTTCAGATTAGGCTGAGACCTTTAGTAGAAGTCCTTAAGTCCCAGAACTACGGTGCCACCGTAGGTATTAAAGGAGCCAGCTGTCAGATTAGGTTGTACATCCTTGTCCCTTGTGGACATCAACTTATTGGATCCACGTCAGATTAGTTTGTACCCTTTGCAAGGTATGAACGCCCTTCCATCCAGAGTTACAGGTTGGCCCCATAGTTAGCTCAGCTTGGGGTATGTCGGTTTGTAGTAGCTCCCACAGTCAGACTCAGTATTGCATTGACCATGTATTCAGTCTTTCAGTTATTCAGTTCAGCATGTTACAGTTCATGTTAGATACTTGGTCATGCATCAGCTTATATCTTTTAGCTTACATTCACTACAGTATATCAGTATTTTCAGCATGTTCAATAGAAGGAATTCCCTAAGGATTTTACTTTAAACATGAATTTCAGCTCAGTTGCACTAGTCCATGATTTATAGACATACTTTATCTTTTAGTCCATAAAATCCTAAGTAATAAGTTTACTTATCTTTAAAGCTCATAATCTCACAGTTACAGTCCAGCAACATGATTTACATTCTCTTCAGTAAAAGAGTTTATATTATACAGCTTTGAGTAATGCACTTCAGATATGATACATAGTCCAGTTTTTCAGCCATGTTTTCAGTATACATATATCTTTTCATGATTTACAGTAAGTACATATCTCACATGCTCAGTACATTCAAAGTACTGACTGCATACCTTCCTTGTGCTACATCATTTTATGATGTAGGTTTCGGTGCTAGCTCTTAGGATCATGGTCAGATAGATCTCAGCTTCTATCCAACAAGGAACGAGTTCTTCTTTTCTGGGAACTCCAGTCAGTTGGTAGTTATAGCGGTTATTTCAGTTGTTGTACATTGATTAAAGATAGTTGGGGGTCATGTCCCGGCTTACCATAGTCAATATTAGTAGAGGCTTCATAGACAGTCAGATAGTCAGTCACTCAATTGTATCAGTTTTCAAATGCTATTGTATATCAGTTTATAATAGTTTATTTTGTTATAATAATTTTAAAAGATCTCAACACATTTCAGCTTCCGCATTTACTTTCAGTTTTTATCTCAGCAGTATGCCAGGCCATGGGTTAGCTTAGGGTCACTTGTTACTCTAAGCACTGTGTCGCATTCAGGGTGTAGGCTCGGGGCGTGACAGTTATGCTCCGGGGACCCCATAGCATAATTTAGGTTGTGCTCCACGGACCCCATAGCACAATTTAGGTTGTGCTTTGAGGACCCCATAGCACAGTCTAATGAGACAAAGGAGAATGGAGAAACACATGGAGAATCCTGTCACGCCCCGAGATTAGCCCCTAGACATAACACGGGACTTAGGACCACAACGATCCTAAGCTAACCCTTGGTCATAGCATTCTCAAGAAAACATAAAGGAAGCATAGCGGAAGTATCATAAGGAAATCCAAAATAGGAAACATAATCATAGATAGATAAGTCAAATAAGGAATATAACTAAAAGATCATCCCATAACATCTGTGTTTGAAAAGCCTCTAAGACTAGCATAAAGAGTTGATGGGACAACACCCCAACTAACCTGATAATCTGAAAAGAAAGGGGACATAAAGCTAGAGTAAAGTCTAGTCCTCGATCTATGAGGACTCACCAAGGCTAACTGAGAGTGGCCGGGAACTCTAGCCACATATCTGTGAAGGGACACCTGAATCTGCATCATCAAAGGATGCAGCGCAATATGCGTTAGTACTATGGAATGTACTAAGTATGTGAGCAATGCATAAGTATGATAGAAAAATATGCTTTAAAATGTACTTAAACATAATCCATACATAATAGAGTATCATAAGAAGATATCATAATGGAAAGCTGAATCATGATACAAAAACCAACTTCAAAATGATAGTTCATAAGATAGTTCGTAAAGCTTAGAAAACTAAAAGAAACATACATATGGGAGTTTCTTATAACTGACATGAGACCATGTGAGCTACATGGAATCTAACTATATAACCCTAGTTAGCAAAGCTGAATTTGAACCTTGCCAAGGAATAAGTCATCATACCCAACTATATAACCCTAGTTGGCAAAGTTGTCCTATGCCCCGCTAAGGCAAGGACACCATACATAAAGATGTGGATCCACTCTCATAAGCCTTTAAGGCACATATCACATCATATCATGACCTACGCTGGCAACGTAATTTCTGGGACTAAAGGATACTCTCACCTCGTTCACTCGGTGCTAAATACTACTCCCAAAACATGCACATATAGCTCAAAATTTTATAAGGGCATACTCTCATGCCAAATCTTATTCATAATGCATGAAAACATATCGGGTATCATGCAACTTTCATAACGTAGTTCATAGTGCTTAGCAAAGCCATAATTCAAAACATGCTTTTCTTCCTAAATTCATACTTGAAGAATTTGGCATGCAATTTCTTAAATACATAAAGGCCATGATATCTAATCATGCCAAGTTTCTCTTGAAAACATGCAAATACATGGATTCATGCTAGAAATCAACTTTCATGCTTGGGCTTTTAAAACAAATAATAGAATCATAGTCAAATCATGAATAATCAATAATAAACAATGAATTTAAACATAGAAACTGATTTCATAAACTTTCCTCAATTTTTGATCAAAACTCTAATTTCATAAGGATTAGGGATTTTTGGGCACAAGGGTGAAAGGAACCCATTGTTAAAGACCCATATACCTTGGTGGAAGATTACCCACTTGATTGGAAAAGATTTAGGAGGCTTGACTTGAAGCTTGGAGATTTGAAGCTTGAGAGAAACTTTTCCTTTTTGGGAGGTGAATGAGGAGCTTAGAAAAGACTTAGGATAATATGGGTGAAAACCCTACTAGGAATAGTCAAAATGACTTCACTTAGTAGTTAAAAGGGTGAGAAATAACCAAAATACCCCTGGGACTTAATTAGGGAAAAGCTGATTTCTAATGCGGCTTCAGGTTCCACAGGTGGTGTCTACGACTCATAGACTTAACCACGACTCGTGGTTCCTTCTCGTGGAAACTGTCCAGGATTAGGGTTGCTGAAGGTTTCTTACGACTCAACTTGATGACTCATGGAAGCTTCCACGAGTCGTAGAACTGGGTCGTGAAAGTCAGGGAATTTGACCACTCTCTGTCTGAGTTCCATGATTTGGTTCCACAACCCATGGAAATCTTTACGAGTCGTGAAACTGACTCGTGGTTCTCAGACCTGGAATCATGTGTCACTTCCACGACTCGTGGAACCACCCACGGCTCGTGGACTTAACCCGTGATTCCTGGAAGTTTAAAAAAAATTGCAAGTCTTGAGTTTAAATGCTGGGTCTATTTCTAGGGTGTTACAAATCCCACAAAGACAACAGGTCTGATGACAACATGAGCAGCTCTAATGTTGTGACCATAAAACAACTTTGGGGAGATAGAGTTGAAGAAGAGGAGGGTATGAAGAATGATGATCTTGAAGAAGGGGAAGTATTAGATTCTACGTCAACTCGGACTGTGGTGAATCCAAATGACACTGAACTATCAATAAGCCAAACATCGTGTAACGATTCAAGTACAGATGCTAGAGTTGACATGGTGCCTAATTCTGTGATGAAACCAGTGGAGTCTTCACAGCATAACAGACCAATAGAATGCACAGAAAGGGTCTCAGATGAGTGAAGAAGACAATGAAGAGATATGAGTGACCTCAAACTTCCAAATAATATCAGTGCAGCAAACAAAGGGTGCCATTCCTTTGCAGATGATACCAGGACATCAGAAAGAGGAACTGCAACTAGCTCAGTATGAGAACCCATCTCCTGTAAAGGTGTTGTATGACATTGTGTCCCATAGCCATTTCACGTGCCCAGAAATTCCACACAAGTCCCAAAACTCGTTCCAAATGATTTCTAATCGATCTAAGGGTCATACGACTTGATTTCTAAGATCTACTAGGCATACGTGATAACGTAAATATAATATAAAGTGCGAGGTGTTACAGGTTGACTCTGCCTACTTATTTTATCCCTTCGTACTTAAGATTAATCACCCATAAGTTTGATAACCGATGAGCTAATAGCATATTCCGGCGTCATGCTTGCATTGTTTATGGTGTGAGCTCACCATATTCTTATTTTTTCCTTCACCTTGACCCCGGTACAAGTATCCTTCTTGTACTGCAAAGGTCATGGTTTGATACGATCATGGTTAGCTTGGAGCATAATTGGAGGGGCTTCTACATATGGATGATAGCTTGGAGCCCGGAGGAAGCTATGGAGCAACAAATACACAAGGTCATGGGTGATCAAGATGCCATTTGAGCAATCAAGAAGGGCCCTTGTGGGTTATTTCCAAAATAGTCATTTTTGGGCTATTTTTGTAATAGGCTATTTGTGTAAAGGCAATAACTATAAATAGTTGTCTTAGCCATTTTCATACTTAGATTTTGATTATTGAATTGTCTTGAATAGACTTGATATTTTAGGTTAGGATATTAATTGGGCTCAATTCCAATTATTAGTTTAGAATGAGTGATTAGGGTGGATTCTCAAATTGCTTGTGTTATCTTCTTTGCGTAATTGATCATCGAGTTATCATCTTGTGGATTCAATTTGGTTTCTGATGCATTTGATTGAGTTCCCTTCTCCCTTGGTTGATTGTAGATTCAATTAGTCATTCTTTCTTCTATCCTCATCTCAATTTCTTGTAATTCTCATCTTAATTTCACCACTATCTTTATTTTGTTTTGTTGAATTCCGTGTTTTAGATATCGATCTTAGTCACTTGATTGAGATCGTTATCATTTTGGTATCAGAGCTTAGGTTTTAAGAGTTGTTCCATCAATTCTTAACTCTTAGGTTCATAAATTTGAAGGGAAAAAAATCGTCCAAAAAAAATCCAAAATATTTGTATTTGATTTGTTATTTTTGACACTAGATTCGTATTCTCTAGTATTTTTTAGTCTAAATCCAAGATTTGGAGCGATTTTGAATTGTAGGGAAGATTCTACCATTAAAGGAGCTTAAAGATTTGAAAACTTGAAAATGGGTCTTGAAGATTAGGAGAGTTTTGAGCTAAAAAAAGAATTGAAATTTGTTTTCTAGCTTAAGAGGAAGCTTCTCCTAAAATTTGAGACGATTTCGAGTTAATTTGGAGGTATTTCAAAATTTCACCATTGTTGAGCTTGAAAAAGCTTGAAGAAGGTGAAGTGGGTTTGTTGTTTGAGGCTAAATTGGAGCTTGAAAAGTATTGGGGTTCATTCTCTATAGCAAAGGGAGTCAAAATCTCGATATTTTTTAAATTTGGAGCTAAAACGAAGAAGTTATGAAGATTTGAAATTCACTTGTTCATGGTATTTTTCATAGCTTGAAGATGAAGAAAATGGGTTTATTTTTGGCTTGGAATTGACGGTTAAAAATTATTGGGGTTTGTTCGTGGTGTTAAAAGGAGCTCGTGTTTAAAATTTGGTAAAGATCGGAGTTAAATTGAGGGAGTTATAAATTTTTGAAGTTCATCTATGTACATAGTGTTCTCCATGAAATTCATAAATTGTTGAGGAAGAATCTTCAAAAAGGTGGTGTCCAAAAAGAAAAGAAGGGGAAAGTGTAAAGGTGTTTGTGGGGCCAAAGGAATACAAAAATATCTGAAAATTAGAAGAAAAAAAAAGAATTTCCAACAGTTTTTCGTGACCAACCAGCGACTGCCAGCTGTCCACGTGACTGGCCCGCCTCGAGCCAAATCAGCACGGCTCCACGCGTCTGAGCCGTTTTGCAAGACGGCTTCCGTGTCGAGCTGGTGGCTTCCGCATCCAGGAGCCGGCTCAGCCTCTCATCCGTCGGCTTCCGTGCTCCAGCCAGCTCCAACAACCTCAGCCGCGGCTCCCTTGCCCTCAAGTCGGCTCCAGAGCTCCCCAGCGCCGGCTCCACACGTCCAGCAACGGCTCCAGCTCATTTTGGAGCTATTTTTCAAGTTTTTCTCCACTTTTTGAAGCTTTTCTCCATGGATTTCAACCAAATGATTTTCTTGGCTCAATCTTGGTAAATTAGTTTCTTTTTCATTAAATCTACCTTTGTTTTAGGTTCATAACTTGATTTTAATTAGTAGATTACCCTACTAAATATTATCAAGTTCTTTGAGTCCATTTTTTTTTTCCTTGTGCATTTCTTTGTGTGCTTTTCTTGTTTTATTTCGTAGTTAATTTCTTGATTCAAGTCCTTTTAGTTTTATTTGAGTTGCCCTTCTTTCAAGAGTCACAAGGATCCATTCCTCCACAAAGATAGATAACCTTGAATTGATTGAGCAAAGTAACACTATCAATTTGGGAAAGAAGCCATAGAAGGTGAGTTGAGAGTTCACATAAAGAGTAGCGTGAGGATTTTATTACTAACTTGTTTGCTAGTTTTGTAGGTACAAAAAGAGCTATAAGGAAGTATGTCCTCTATAGCTTCAGATCCTTATGATGATGAAATAGGAGACTATGCTTGTAGCAATGGAGGCTATGAGTATGATGAGGAGGAGGATTGTGGAGGCTATGATAATAGCCATGATTTAGAGCCATATGGTAATGAGAACTACTACTTCGGAGATGGATGTGAAATGAATGGGGCTCATGGCTCTTATGATGAACATGAAGGAGTAGAAGTATCTTATGGTGAATCTGATAGTGAAGATGAAGAGTATGGGGATTCTCATATTACACACCATGGTGATGAAGATGATGTGAGGTACGATGCTTTCTCCCATATTTCTTATGAATTATTTGAGAAAGATTGTGATCGAAGGGGGTATTGTGAAGATGAATTACCATCCTTGTCTTATGCTACTTCATATCCTAGTCGAGGGGTATAGATGTGTGGGTGGAACCAATTCGAAGACGTCGTGTGAAACATAGGAGAAGAACATTCTCTACTTCTTGGAATGCAAGAACTTATACTTCTTATTCTCCTTATAATGTGACTTGTTCTCCTTATGGTAATGATGTTGGAGGTAGAATTGAAGGATCAATAAGCCATGAAAGTAGAGTGAAATCAAATGAATCCCTTCCGGTGAGGGATCTTGAATCTTTAAGAATTAAAGAATTAGGGGATGCCATACAAAGAGGAGTTGACAAGGTCATTCGATGGGTTGCCAATCTTAAGCCCGAGGAGTTACAAAAGATGTTGAAGAAAACTACTCCTCATGAAGATAATCCCACTAAGGAGTTGAACATGGAAGTCAAAACATCCACACCTTGTGCACCAAAGTGGAAGCTTGAAGTGAAGGGATCATCTAACCCTTCACAAGGGATACTTGGCGCTTGTCCGAACTCCAATGAAATTGAGAGACAAAAGATTGAGAAGAGTAAGGGTGTGATATAAGTGACAACTCTAGAGTGGAAAAGGGAGAGGTTGAGTGGAGTGATGTGAGAGGGTTTTCACAATCTTATCCTAACTCATGTAACTTTTTTTGTTTTTCTAGTTGTCTTGATACTTGTGCAGGTATTCTTGGAAGCAAGCCTAGCAAGGCACCTCCAAATGTGGAGAATCAAGAGGTGTTAAAAAGCTTCCCAAAGGAGCATTTGTGCTTCAATATTGGAAACCAAGGTGAACAAAAATCGTTCATATGAGCTACGAGGTAACAAAGCTAAATCTTACACTTTATTGAAAGTAAAAGATCATTGTGTGGCTAGTAGCCAATTGAGTGTAAGTGATAGCTTGTATATGTGTGAGCTTAAAGAGCCTTTACCTTGTGATGATCTTGATGACACCTTGTTGCATGATGATGATGCCATTATTGTGAGTGCCCAAACACTAGTTGATCCTATAGATGACTTGATTGATTCTTCTAGTAAGATCGATTTGATTCCATCTAGTGTTAGCACTTGTGACTTGGAAAATGTATTGTCATGTAATAGGGGTAGTCAAATGCTAGTTGGCTATAATTGTGGTAATCATGTGTGTGATTTTTTTGAGTTGATATGCTACCAACTAGTGTTCATTGTGGTGTTGACCAACTTGCTTGTAATGATGACCTACTAATTGAGGAGTTGTGTGATGAGATAAATGAACCTCAATTTAGTGATGGTAATGATATAGTTGGTCATGTAGTTAGTCATGTAGGATCTTTACTTAGAGGTGATGATTCCTTAGGTATTGATTCCATTTCTTATTCTTGTCATGAGGATCTTGAGATAGAGTATGAACTTAGGGATAATCCTTTATTCAATGATGGCATGACTAATGTGAATGATGAAGATAGTGGTGTGTCTTATAATGTTGGAAGTGTAGCCACTCTTGAAGGCTACCAATTATTTGAAAATCCACTATGGTATGATGACACACTTTCCAAAGATGAAACTCTCTTCTTGGAAGATGATAGTACGTCTATTGGAGGGGTTAGTGATCAAAAGAAAAAGGGTGTATGTTCTCTAATGACCCCTTCATTCTTGTGTGACCCCATTCTTGATCAAGGACTTAATGCTTATGGATTAAAGGGTGATTCTATATGTGGGCACACCTTGGATGAAGTTCATTTAAGTAACACCTTTCTCTACTACCTCTTTGCATATGATGATGTCCATGTTTGTATGGGATTTATTTTATATAGAGGTAGGGGTTTCTTGGGTTGGTCCATTTGCCTTTGTGACCAAACTATGTGGCCCTTTTATATCTTTGACCCCGGTAAATACTTATGGGTGTTTGAACCAACGGAGACACCACATTTGGTATGGTCTTATGGGGGAATAGGGAAGCAATTGTGTCTTAGGACCGTTGAGGTTTCTTTGTTCCATGATATTTCTCATAGCCGGATCCTTTGTAAGTTCTACAATGCATTGCTCTTATTTGACACAAAGGATAGTTGGTTGTATTTCAAATATGTGCCTCCTTGGCAAGTTGGTATGGTTTATAACCCATGTGCTAACCCTCATGCTATGAGGATATGTTTGTTGTTTGTCCTTCTTATGTTTTTGCAAAGTTCGGATTTGATGACGAATCCTTTTGAAGAAGGGGAGGATGATACGATCATGGTTAGCTTGGAGCATAATTGGAGGGGATTCTACATATGGATGATAGCTTGGAGCCCATAGGAAGCTATGGAGCAACAAATACACAAGGCCATGGGTGATCAAGATGCCATTTGAGAAATCAAGAAGGGCCCTTGTGGGTTATTTCCAAAATAGTCACTTTGGGCTATTTTTGTAATAGGCTATTTGTGTAAAGACAATAACTATAAATAGTTGCCTTAGCCATTTTCATACTTAGATTTTGATGATTGAATTGTCTTGAATAGACTTGATATTTTAGGTTAGGATATTAATTGGGTTCAATTCCAATTATTAGTTTAGAATGAGTGATTAGAGTGGATTCCCGAATTGCTTGTGTTATCTTCTTTGCGTAATTGATCATCGAGTTATCATCTTGTGGATTCAATTTGGTTTCTCATGCATTTGATTGAGTTCCCTTCTCCCTTAGTTGATTGTGGATTCAATTAGTCATTCTTTCTTCTATCCTCATCTCAATTTCTTCTAATTCTCATCTTAATTTCTCCACTATCTTTATTTTGTGTTGTTGAATTCCGTATTTTCGATATCGATTTTAGTCACTCGATTGAGATCGTTATCATCTTCACCCCGGTCATCTGTTCTACGTGCTACTTCTTTCACATATTCTTCATGTACCAGCTTCGAATAAACTTTGTTCAAGGACGACAACGGCATACTGCATTAGCAATTTAGACCTTATTGTCCCGTACATTGTCTCATCCAAACCCATGAGAAAATGATATACCTTTCTTCTTCTCTTTTGTCTCTAAGATCGATGTTAGATTGCATGTGCACTTTCAACACGTGCACCGAGATCTACTCGTAATTTGACAATTCTTCCCACAACTTAGTTTCCCATAGTAATCAATTATGGTCATATGCCCTTTTGTTTGCATTCTTCTAGTTATGCCTTCAACTGTTGCATCTGGGGACCGTTGACAACTGCAGAATGATCTCGGATACTTGCCACAACTCCTCAGCCTCTTCTCTATGTGATATAGTTGAGTGAAACATTGGTTCAAAGGTTTTGCAAATCCATGACACCAATAACGAGTTTATAGTCCACCATTCTTCCAGATCCGGTGACTCATCATTCAATTTTTTATTATCCCATCAACAAAACCGAACTTCTTCCTTGCTCTCAATGTCGTCCTCATAGACGTAGCACATTCGTTATAGTTCTCACCTTTTAATAGGACTTGTGTTATCACAATCCCGGAGTTGTCATTCGATGTAAGGTCATATGGAGAGATAGTCCTCTAATTCTTATCTTGTTCAACAACAATTTCTTTCCATTGTCTCCCGTCATTCTTGTGTCCTCTAGGATTTCTGTCCTTATTGTTGTGGCTCTGTAACATGTTAATCAGAAGAACCGAACACAACAAGGAACACAATGTTTTGGGAGAATTTTCTCCGCCTTCTCATTACTAATACAATGTATTTATATACAAGAGAATAGCCATCTTTTGCTGCTAACCCTAACCTACTAGGTTAATGATACTAACTCTAACCTATTAGACCTATAATTATCACAATATACACATTACCATATTTACATTTAATTGGTACTAAAATTTGACAAGGATTGTGGTCATCGTGTGCTAGAAGCTCTTTCAGGTTAGAAAAACATCTCAACTTGGTTTGCTTCTGTCCTGCATATATGACCTTGCAATTGGATGATAGAGGAAAAGAAATCACAAGTTTTACGATTTCAATATAAAAGATAAAGGGCATTCTAGTGCACAAAACTTTTGTTATAAGTAGAGCATCCGAGGAATAAATCACGTTGTGTTTCTACGGCACAGCATTAGTAAAAGCATAAATAATGATTTCAGTGACGTTCTTTTTTACCCAAAAAATAAATAAAAATAACAAGTTTGTTCTTCATTATGAAAAGAAATAAGATAAGCAACCCTAATAATTAATAAAGGAAAACAAGATAGGAACATCTCAAATAGGTATTAGAGTCCGTTTGAATTGGCTTATTTTAAGTGTTTTTTAAGTTAAAATAGCTTTTAAGTCGTTTATAGTGTTTGGATAAGACAAAAAAGTGCTTCTGAACACTTAATTTTAAGCCAAAATAGCAAAAAAAAACTAAAAGCTGGAATTTCCAGCTTAAAATAAGCTTATCCAAACAGGCTCTTATTCACAAAAAAAAAAAAAGGTCTTGTGCTTGCATTCCCTCCCCACTGTTTTCACTCAGATCCCATACACTTCCATTCTTTCTGGAGAACGAGAAAGATAAGGAAAAACACAAACAGAATCTACTATCTAGTGAACTGTATTTTTCCTTCTGCCTTGGACCTCTTTGAAACTCTAAGATCAGCAAGGAGAGGTTTAGGAAGGTCAAGCAAAACATCTCGAGAACAGACATTAGATGGTGCTGAAGATCGCTTTAATATCTCAAATAAGGGAGCAGCAGCTGATGTTCCTGCAGCAGCATTTTTACCTTGACTGCTTGATTTGGCTTGGAAGCTTCCAAACTTAGTTGTACTATTTTTGATTGGAAGGTTTTCTTTCACGATCTGAAAGGAAGAACATGAGTAAGATCACCGAATGTCTCAACAACCCAACATCAATTTTACAGTATTAAATGGAATAAGAACCACATGTAAGTAACAACAACATACCCAGTGTATCCCACAACATAAGTGATTCACACAAAAGCAAGTGAAAACAAGCCATGATTTCTTATACAATTAGGTTATATAGATTATTGAATATGCATTATCAATTAATGCTAACCTTTTTTTCCATCTTGTTTCTTAACTTCCGGGGACTTTCTCCCATTTCTCTCTTACTAGGAGAAATCCTCCTGATAGGCAATACTTATACCTCTGGAAATTGTGATCTACCAAGATTCTAACTGTATCTAACATGGAAAAATGTAACATATGCTAGAGTGGGACTATATGATGAAAGAGGTCGCGGAGCAGAGAGATGGATAGAAGGGAGGGACTTATCAAATGTGAATAGCAATAACAGAGGAAAATGAGCAGCAGGAACAACAGGTAAGTCAGGCCTCATTCCCCAAAAAGGTCTCTTTCCCCAATCATTTGATGAAAATAAAAAGAAATAGTATAAAAGACCAAGAGTCCAACCATGAAACCAAAAATGCACCTTAGTTAGAAGCACACTACAGACCTACAAAATAGTTACAATATGGGTGATGACAAAACATCAGATGCACAAATTTTAAGCTTTCATGAAGATTTACCATATCTGAAGAATCCTCTGACATTGACATTGAGCTTCGGCTATTGCTGTCATCCCGTCCAAAGATGAAAGAACGAACTATGGTTGAACTTTGTTTATGGGACGATGGAAGATGATTTGTAACTCGTCCAAGAAAAGAGGACTACAGTGTAAAATGATCAGCAGATGTATACAAAGTATTAGTCATACAATGTCTAAACAAGGAAAAGATGTAAAAAGAAGTAATGAGGAAAAAGTAAAAAGAAAGAGCTATGCAAGAGTTAGACCATAGAACTTGAATATAACTGAGGGAACAAAAATGGTGCCTAATTGCACCTTAGTGTACCAAATGGTACTTGTGATAGGACATGCAAAATAAATGAAAAAATATATTCCCTAGATATAGCTGCACTAACATGCTATTATCTGGTAAGTACAGAATGACATTGAGGTTCATAGTTAAGCACTTCTCCAATCCCAAATCAGTAAATGGATACAAAAATAAGCTAGTATCTTAAAATAGAGTAGACTCCAATCGAATGTGATCCTAAAAGTTCTAGGTGAATGTTTCTTGATAGCTTTTTGTACATGGATAAATTACACCAACCCCAAGTTTCATGTTCCTAGTTACAAAAGTAAATTAAGAATTTTACCTTCAAAGAGCTTTTCTTCTTTTGATCCCCTAGCGCTGTATCAAAGAATGCTGCAAAGTTGCAACAGCAATGAAAGGTAATAAAGCTGACAATTAAAGAATATAAAAAAGTACTTCACCATTGTTTAAAAATCATAATAAACAAGTACTTAAATTTGAGATAACACCTACAGGATGCTTTTGGTTTTCTCTTACTATCCGGCACAGTATTAAGCTTCTTTATAAGTCCAAATATCTCACTGGAACTTTCATCCTCAATAGGTGATGCTACAGTTGTAAGCTCCTGTTCATATTTTGTAAAGCTGAGTAAGTTATCAAACAAAATGAAAGACAATGTTTGTTAAAGCATAGAATATAACACAAAGGTTAATGTGATGTGTCAATGTGTCAACTCTACCAACATTGCAAACTCACAGAATTATAAAGCATGCGCTGCTTGACAAGCCTCTTTTCAGTTTCCTCATCTTCATCAGATAAGAAAACATCATCTTTATCCACAAACATCTGCATTATTATTTGCTTTGCTTTTTTTGAATTCAACCGAGAAGAACTCTTAGGTACTGCATCAATGTCAGTGACATCATTGACCTCTTCTTCAAACTCTTCACTTTCTAGTTCATCATCAACCAACATCGTCTCTTTCTGTTCTACACCACATTTCAACTGTTGTAGCAAATTCTCAGTTCCAGCTGCATCCTGCTGCTCAAGCCACCTTTGATGAAGTTCATTCCGCTTTTCATTATCAACTGGCTTTTCTTTGTAATCAGTGGCAATAATATCATGGAGTTCAGCAGAATCATCAATATCATCGTCGTCTTCATTATCGCCAATCCGGAGTAGGTCATTATCACTGTCATCTTCTTCTTCCGCTTCATCATCAACAAATGCTTTAACAGGGTCTCCCTTTGAAGAATTGCAGCCACCGCCACCTTCTTTTGTTTGCAGACTTACATTCTCCTTGTCATTATCCTCCTCATCTGAGAAACTGTTAAAGGAAAATATATTTATTTTTCTTGAGTTTATTGCAATAAGGATGGTGACTTGTTTTAGCATCACAAATTACTGACAACAACCAAATAGACTTTTCTGTTTGTGGACATATGATCCTTTCCAAAAGCAAATAGGAACTTATCCAGCCCAGGTTGCAGTAAAACATGTCTAGATTTGCAAGCATAGATACTTTCCAGAACCAGTTACCTTTCATTTGGAAGGGCAGAATCAAACTTCAAGTTCAAAGCAAGGAGAGATGGTGCCATTACTTCTTCCAATGGACTAGAGGGCAGGTCATCAAGTATCTCATCCTTACAGCCTGTTGGTTCAGACTCATCAAATAGATCCTAAAAAATTGAAAAAGCTCCAGCCTTTAGATTTTCTTTGGCTCTTTGCAACCCCGGTATTACGAACAATATCTCACTTTACCAAGAGAAAAGATGAGAAACTACCTGAGTGTCATCAACGGGAGCTCTAAATACAGCATTGGGCCTTTCATCCAAAGCCTGCAGTGAGATAATAGCAGCAGCACTTAGCAGGGTGATGACTGTCATCATGATCCAATTGATAATGTTATTTAGTTTCAAAGACCAATCTCTAATGTTTCTAGGTTGTCCCACAGTTGCAAATACCATCAAATATATATAAATAGATTGCAGACTTCAGGTAGCATATTGACAATCTTTTACCTGGATGAGGTTGAAAAGTACCAACTCCATGTCAATTCATAGCACAATTTTTGCATTAGATTTTAAAAGGCATGGATCTCATGTATACTTATCAAACTAGATTGAGTTCAAAATAAATCTGGGTTAAAGTTGGTCTCTTTCTCTGAGTCATGTCTAGAAAACAGTTTCGTCCACTAACAATATCCAGCACCTACTTCAGCCAAAGATAGATCTACACAAAAACCAGTTCAATGTTATGTTTAAATAAAAGTTACAACCAACTCACAAAATTTAAACAAATGAAACATGTTTATCCAAATGGTTGAAAAGTAAGGATCTTAACCAGTTTTCAAGTCACTGATTGAAGTCCAAGTTAAATTCTTTTACAGAAACTACCTTCAACTCAGAAAAGGAACGACACCCAGACCAGACACAACACTGAACTCAATTGTGCAGCACTAGTATATAATTATCAAATAAGTGAATCTTATAGATGACAATCTGCTAACGGGACTTCAAGTAAATGCTATAAAAATCAACGCAATTCCGCTCACCATTACATCAGGAACAATTTCACTGCTTGTCCTAATAGGAGGTACTGAAATTCCATCAATATTGGAGGTATCTGTAGTCCTACCCGTTTCTATGCCATGTGCATCCACCTTCACTTCCAACTCTATTTCCAGTTTGTCAACTCTCTGCTCTTCAGAAAATGCACTCTTTGCGTCAACTTCCATCATAACCTCTCTTGAAGCACAAAACTTGTGAATGTAACTGTTGCCAATTAGCATTGCGGTCCTGCTAACAAAATAACAATAGAAATGTATAGATAAAAAGTGAGCAATAACAAACTATGTAGATTTTTTTTTATAAGACACATTTGCTTAAATGGCAACGACTACTGACTTTTTCGAGATTTCAAGCTTCCTTTCCCGAATCTTCTCCAGAACTGAGGATATTGGCTTATGTACAACTGGTATAGGCTTAAATGTTGCATCCTTACTTTCTGATCAAGTTAGAGGAAAAACATGTGAGTTCCATGATGTCTACATATTTTCCATAAGAAAGAAGAACTACTCCCTCTATCACAATTTATACGACACTCTTTCTTTTAGGAAGCTTCAATATGTTTGACACCATTCTATTTCTATACAACTTTAGCAAGTTCCAAAAATCCAAATTCATTAAACTATTCCAATTTTTTAACTTTAGTATTACTTTTCTTCATCAAATTAACATCTCGATCATACTTTAATATTTTATTCAACTATCACTAACATAATACATATGTCAAATCAAACCTTAGCATCCAATCAAATAATGTAACATCAGTTGGGACAAAGGAAGTACTAAAAACAGTAAATAGAGACCTCGCAATAATCGCTGAGTATCAACATGAAACTGCTGAAGCAATGCTTTTCTTTCCTGTATGCCAACAAGTAGATCCAAGAACGTCAAACTACATATGCAGATGCAAGCATCAACACAAATTACAAAGTTGTATATACATAGTTAAAATCACAACAACTATGTCGCAAACTAGACAATTGGGATCAGATAATATTATCTGGTCAACAAACCTTTGCTTCTCGTCTTTTGTTTGAAGCCAGTTCTTTAGGCTTCACTTCACTACCATTGTCACCTTTAGTTCTCTTCTTCATCTTTTTCTTTTTGTTATCTACTTCAACATCTTGTTGTATTCCCAATTTCTCCATATTCATATCCCCAGTCTCTTTGTCAGTTTCCCCAGTCTGTTGATGAATCTCCTTTGTCACGTCACTAGATACCAAATCTTCCCTAATTTCCCTACTTTGTTTATGTTCTTTGCCACGAGACTGATCACCAAATTCCAGAGATCTTTTAACCTCATTGTACTGCTGGCCAGAAACGAGAACACCATCGTCATCAAAGTCCAACTTTTTTCTACTCTCATCAGAAACAGGCTCTAATCTGGTCTCAATGTCGCTGTTGTGTGGTGACACAAGTTCAGCTGAATCAGCAGAATCTTTTTGGGATTCCCCGACCTTTTCCTCAGAAACAGATCCAAATCTTATCTCATCCTCGCATGACACGGGTCCAGTTGAATCTGCAGAATCTTCTTCTAAAGCTTCCAATTTGGCAAAATCAACCTTAGGAAAGTCAAACAAGTCGTCTATTGGGGGACCATGTTGATTTTTGGACGTTGCTAGAGCTTTCTTTAAACGTTTGAACCTCGGACAGCAGACCTCCGGTGAAGCCTCCTCCGGCAAGTAAAAGGACTGATAATCGTCATCGCTTTCCATGAATTATTTGGATCAAAATGGGACTGAGAAATGGAGATTAGGGGATATGGATTGTGAAGAACAGATAAGTGGATCTTATTTATGAAAGACAAGTGAATGACGAAAGTAGGGAGCGGTAAGATTAAAATGGAGATTAGATTTTTAGCGCCAAATGATTCGAATTTTGACGAAAGATAACCGCCAATACTTTGGTGCTTCGAATTTGTGGTTCCGCCCCTTTTGTTTTGTTAGGTATTATTCCACTCCATCTCCATGTTTACTTTGACCATTTTTAATTTGGTAGGGCCCTTGACAATTAGAAGTGGTCGGTTTGGAAAGCCACCTGTTAATTGAAATTAGTATAATTACTTAATTACTAAGATGGTAATTATCAGCTAAGTAGTTACACAGCTTAATAATTATAATGACTTATTTGTTTGCTACAATATAATTACAATGTAATTATATTAAAATGGTTATATTAAATTTTTAAACCTAATTATCAAAAACTAAAAAATTATATTAAGGGTTTGTTTGGAAACCCACCTGGTAATTGAAATTGGTGTAATTACTAGGATAGTAATTACCAGTCAAGTAATTATACAACCTCGTAATTACGATGACCTTGTGGGTTGGGTAATTGTCACAATGTAATTACAAGTGTACTGTTTGGTTGCACAAGTGTAATCACATGGTTATATTAAAATTTTAAAATAAAAGTTAATTATTAAAGATTAAAAATTTATATTAGACAAATAATGAACTTTATAAATGATATTAAATTACATATTTAAGATATATATATATATATATATATATATATATAGTGTTTTAAAATATATTAATTAATAAATATATGTTCTTCACTAATATTATTAAAAAATTGATTTATATTTTTTAAATTAGTATTTTTTATTAAATTAATCATAAAAACTTAAAATACATAATTTTTAAGAACATCATGAAATGCATGTTTGAAAAAAGATTAATATTATAAATATAATGTCATAAAATTATTAAAACATTTGACAAAAAGATAATCATCAATTCTAACTAAAAAAAATGGCTTGCAATGTGAAATATCAAGTAATACTAGTAAAACAAATAAACTGGAACTAAAAATATAACATAAGTTCAAAATTCAAAATAAAAAAGTTAACATAATACTCTTATGTCAAATTTTAACGTACCTAAATATGATTCAAAAGAAAAGGAAAACTTTACTCTATAACCTTATTCGACAATGAATTCTAATTCAATTTAAAAATTAGAATATTAACTAAATTATACTAAATGAAAAAAATGAACATAAAATACAAATAAAAATAGATAATATGAACAATTGCATGAAATCACAAAAAGTAAAGGTTGAAAATGAGAAGGAAATGAAATATAAAAAATAAAAAATAAAAAATAAAAAAATTAAAATATTAGAATAATAAAAGTAAAAAGGAATTTAAAATAATAGAAATAAAAAATAAATTAAAATGAAAAAATAAAAATAGAATGAAATTAAAAAGTAACCAGCTTATAATTATACCATGTAATTACCAGCAATTCACAGTTCTCCCCTGTGAATTGGAGAGTGTAATTACCCCTGTCAATTACACTCAATTACCTGTTGATCAAGTAATTACCTGACCAACCAAACATGTCAAACTGTGTAATTACACCCAATTACACCAAATTCAATTACCAGGGTGACTTTCCAAACAAACCCTACACAAACAAGGGCCTTTATAATTGATATTAAATTAAATATTTAAGATATATATATTGTCTTTTGAAATATATTAATTAATAAATATATATTTTTAACAAATATTATAAAAAAATTTAATTTAAATTTTTTAAATGAGTATATTTTAATTAAATTAATCATAAAAACTTATAAATACATGATTTTTAAGAACATCATGAAATACATGTTTGACGAAATGGAGATTACGGTTTTAGTGCCAAATGATTCGAATTTTGACGAAAGATAACCGTCAATGCTTTGGTGCTTCGAATTTGTGGTTCCGCCCCTTTTGTTTTGTTACTCCACTCCATCTCCGTGTTTACTTTGACCATTTTTAATTTGGTATACCCTTTGATAAACAATAAATAAAAAGAATTGTTTACTATATCACTCATAATAATTAGAAGTGGTTTGTTTGGAAAGTCATCTGATAATTAAAATTTGTGTAATTACTAATAGGGATAGTAATGGAGCGGGGCGGCTTTTTGCTTATGCAGGGCAGGTGAAGCTCTTATGCGATGCGGGGCAGGACTGGGCGGGTTATAATTTTGAAAATTCAATGCGGGGCGGGTTACTGACAACTTTTCCTTTCCAGTGATTGTACATTTTGTCTCAAACAATCAGCATTCAGTAGTCCATTTTGAATGCACTGTGATGGGTAAATCAACTAGTAGATCCTTTTGTTTTGAATTAGAAGCTATTTTTAAAAAGAAAAAAATGTTACTTCAATTGTCTATAATAAAAAGAATTGTCACACTTTCTTGCATCACAGTTTACACATTCACGTATTTATCTAATCCTACGTTATGGTATTATCAGTTTTAAATTTTTGAAATCCAAAAAAGATTGTTCTTATTTATTGGTACCACATTTGACAAAATAATAAGTAATTTTTTGAGCTAAATTTTCTAGGGGATGAGCAATTCTTAACAGGTTTGATAACAGATTTATTTTATCATATATTCATAAGGTAGTTCATGATAAATTGTTCAAATTCACATTAAGAAAAATATTAAAACACATGCCAAATAACAAGATTAGAAAAAAACAAGAAAACAAATTTATGTGGGGCAGGGCGGAGGCGGGTTGATGCGGGGCGGAACGGGGCGGGTTAAAAATAAATAAAAATGCTAGATGGGGCGGGGCGGAGAGGGTTAATATTTTGCGGGTTAAGACTCAACCTGCTCCACCCCATTGCCACTCCTAATTAGTAGGGTAGTAATTACCAGCTAAGTAATTATACAGTTTAGTAATTATAATGACCTGTTTGTTGTACTATTTGGTTGCGCAAGTGTAATCACATGGTTATATTAATTTTTTAAAGTTAATTATCAAAAATTAAAAAATTATGTTTAAACAAACAAGGGCCTTTATAAATGATAAATGATATTAAATTAAATATTTAAGATATATATATTGTCTTTTGAAATATATTAATTAATAAATATATATTCATAACTAATATTATAAAAAAATAATTGATTTAAATTTTTTAAATTAGTATATTTTAATTAAATTAATCATAAAAACTTGAAGTACATGATTTTTAAGAACATCATGAAATGCATGTTTGACAAAAAGATTAATATTATATAAATTATTAAAATATTTGACAAAAATATAATCTATCAATTCTAACTAAAAAATGAATGACTTGTAATGCGAAATATCAAGTCAATACTAGTAAAACAAATAAATTAGAACTGAAAATATAACATAAGTTCAAAATTCAAAACAAAAAAATTAACGTAATACTCTTATGTCAAATTTCAACATAACATACCTAAATATGATTCAAAAGAAAAGGAAAATCTAAGTCTATAACTTTATTCAACAATGAATTCTACTTTAATTTTAAAATTAGAATACTAACTAAATTATGCTATATGAAAAAAATATATAAAATATATAATACGAACAATTGTATGGAATCACAAGAAGTAAAGGTTGGAAAATAAGAAGAAAATGAAATAAAAATAATATAAAATAAAATATATATTTTTTAAAACTATTAGAAAAATAAAAATAAAAATAAATTAAAATAAAAAAATAAAAATAGAAATAAAAGGATGAAATTAAAAAGGAACCAACTTGTAATTACACCATATAATTATCAGCAATTCACCGCTTTTCTTGTGAATTGGAGAGTGTAATTACTCCCTGTCAATTACACTCAATTACCTGCTGACCAAGTAATTACATGGCCAATCAAATATGCTAAATTGTGTAATTACACCCAATTACACCAAATTCAATTTTCAGGGTCGCTTTCCAAATAGGCTCTTAAATGTTGAGAAATGAATAGTATTTAATAGCAATAATAAAATAGATATAAAATAGTAAATTAAATTTTTATTTTTTAAACTAGACAAATAAAGTTGATTAATTATTTTTAATATACTAGACAAATAAATATAGATGGTGGGAGTATGGATTACTACCTTCTTTAAAGAGCTTTTAACACATTTGACCACTCAGAAAAGATAAGTACAATCGCAAGCTAAATATACAAGAGTATTAATTATAGGGAAAAGGGTCAAACATACCTTATAGGAGTACTTTTATTTATCAATTAAGTTTACCCTTCGTTATACTATCTGTCTATTTATACCCTCGTCGTCACAATACTTCTCACATATATCTGTTTTCCCTAATCTGCCCAGAATTATCCAATTTCAATTTAAATTATTCATCTAAAATGAATTTTTAATAAGACCTGACTCGCATCCCACCAAATTAATACCCAAACTAAATTAAATCAAAACACTCACCACCATTATAAACATTGATCAAACTCCGAGCTCCATTAATGTCTGTCAATGGAGTTCCAAAACCCTGTGAATATACTGATTTACCTATAGCACGGTAACAGGAAAGGTGAGAGACAAATTGTGTGCGTTGTGCATGCTACCAAAGCAGAGAGAAAGAGTGAAGCAATTAACCATCTCAAACGTTATCCAGATCACAAGTAGTGGAGCAAGTTCATAGTAGCTTACATTCTTAGCTAATAGCCACACATTATACTTGCGCACTTCTACCAATGGCATCTCCATCCTGTGAACAATGAAGATGTAAATCAAATACAAAATATTTTTTCCCTTTGTCTCTGAGAACACTTAGGAGAACAGAGAATAAACCAAGATAAGCATCCAAAAAGTAGAATAGAGATATCCACAAAACTTAGCAATTCGATGAATTATATTACCCATATAGGGCAGTTGGCCATCTAACAATATAGTTACAGAACCAACCAAGAGAACTCCATTGGCAGCCAGTAATGGAACTCGGAGTTTGAGTACACTTTTATTTATACTCCATTGGTAAGGATGGGGTATAATTAAGATTTCATTGCAGCTCTAAGACCAAAAGCACCAAACAATAATTGTTTCAACCCATTTTAGTTCCAAACAATTAAAGGTTTTTGTTGGGCTATAGCCCATGGCCTAATCTTATTCTCTTTTGGTTTCCAATCCTATATGGAATAGGAGTTGGATATATATTCCTATTTGGAGTTGATTTTGAATTATGAAAAAAGCACCACTCATCATCTATAAATAGGACAACTTGAGAGAATTATTTAAGGCTCATTGGTATTTGTCTTTAAAAGACATAAGCACATAAGAGAGGTTTTTGAGAGAGCTTTTACCAAGAGAGAAGAGAGAAGAAAAGGGTTCTTTTCGCTGCAGTTTTTGCTCTCTGATCAACCACCTTCAAATTGCATTTGTCAGTTCTTCCACCATTGGATCGGGCTAAAATTTTGATTGAGTGTTTCCTACATCTTGGTGTTTGATTTGAATGGTGGATATCGGATTTGGAGGTCAGAATCATCCCGTTTTGAGTCCCGAATAGAAGCTCTATTTTGAGTAATTTCTCTTGATTTATTTTATTGGTGTAGCTATTGTTTCTTCTTGTTTGGCACTTGTTGTGTAGCCATTATTGGAGAATATTTGTAACCCTCTTATTGTTATAGTGGAGCTATTTGGATCTTTGTGATCTCGTGGTTGTTACCTTCTATTCAAAGGGTTTTTCCACGTTAAATTTGGTGTTTTTTATTTTCTCTATTTTCGAGTTTGTCATTTTTCGTCGCAACAAGTGGTATTAGAGCCTTGGTTGACTATCAAAGATTTTTTTATGGAGGCGAATATGAGCAAGATGATATGTTTAAATGAGAGTAATTACAATATATGAAAAAACAAGATGAAAGATCTACTCTTTGTGAAGAAGTTTTCGCTGCTCATAAATCCGAGTCTGTGACTGATGAAAATTGGGACTTTGAGCACCAACAAGCATGTGGATATATTAGACAATGGGTTAAAGACAATATTCACAATCACATTGTAAACGAGACAAATGCTAGAACATTATGGAAAAAGTTGGAGACACTTTACGCTTCAAGAACTGGCAATAACAAGTTGTTCCTACTAAAGCAATTGATGACCTTTAAATACAAGAGGGCAGTCCTATACTTGATCATATAAATAATTTTTAAGGTGTCCTTGATCAGCTGTCTGAAATGAGTGTGAACTTTGACAATGAGATACAAGGACTTTGGCTTCTTAATACTCTACTAGATTTTTGAGAAATTCTTCGTATTTCTTTAATAAATTCAGCTCCTGGTAGCAAGGTGACTATCGAATATGCCAAAAGTGGTGTGTTGAATGAAGAAGTAAGGAGAAAATCTCAAGGCTCATCATCACATTTAGATGTCTAGTTTATAGAAGAACGGGGGAGAGATAAAACAAGAAATTTAAGGAATAGAGGTAAAAGAAGAAGCAAGTCAAGGTCATGGTATCAGAATTATTCATGTTATCATTGTGGCGATAAAGGACATATTAAGAGGTTCTGCAATAAGTTGAAGCAAGAAATTAGAGAAGGAAAGAAAGAAAAAATAATGGAAACAATGTTGTAGCTGTTGTCCGCGAAGACTTTCTCTTTGCTTCTGATAAAAACATCTTTAATTTTGTATCTCAAGATACAAGTTGGATAGTAGATTTTGAAGCTACATCTCATGTCACACCAATGAAAGATTTCTTTTCATTTAAAGAAGGGCAATACTGGTGAAGTTAAGGTGTTTGGTGTTGGCACAGTTTGTTTGAAGACTAATATTGGTACAACATTAGTTCTTCAGAATGTCAAGCATGATCCAAACATTCCTTTGAATTTGATCTTTGTAAGACAACTAGATGATAACGGCTACCATAATGACTTATTTAATGGCCAATGAAAGCTCCTCACCAAAGGCTCATTAATTGTGGCTCGACGAAGAAAGGATTCTAATTTATATGTGACACAAGAATCTATCCTTAGTGATTCTGTAAATCTAGTTATAACGACCAGGTTCATTATTAAGGGTAAACCATTCATGCCAAGTTTCGGGTTAGAAAACTTCCGGGTTAGGGAGTTGAAAATTCTGAGCTAGGCTAGTCTCTGCCATTTTGGAGTGAGGTATAGTCTAGGACAATTCGGGTAAGGATTGGGTTAAATGTCTTGGTTTGACCTAGTTTTCCTTGTAGCTAAGACATAGAGGAGTCCGGGGGACTTTCCAAAATTGAATTCGGGTAAGTAGAACTCCCAGAATCGAGGTTGACGTGAAGGAGTTGTTCTGAAATATCGGGAAAATAAGTGTGTTGTAAAATGGGCACTTTTGGGGGACTTTACGACTTTCTGTTCTGTGTCAACCGCCATAGCGGTTGATACACTGTTATAGCGACTTCCGCTATAGCGGAAGTCAACGCCGATCAACACCACTATAGCGGTAGGTTCCGCTATGGTGGTACCGCTATAGCGGAGCGTGGACCACTATAGCGAAGCGACGGGACTAGAAAACCCAGAAAATGAGTTTTTAATTTCATTCTCTCCTATTCAGCCTTAAAAACAGACGAGGGTTACTCCAAGAACCCTCCTATGCTGCTCCAAGGCTTGGGAGCCATGAGGAGGAGGAATTTCGGTAAAAGGGATGCAAAATCACGGATTTGGACCTGCAGAATCATCAGGGAACACCTTCATGGAGCCATAAAGGGCATAAAACAGCTGCTCAGTATCCAGGTAGGCAAGGTCTTCCAAGAGTAGATTGACCGCTTTCATTTTCGTATTATTGTATAGAATAAAAGGGAGAATTCATGGTTAGGCCTTCGGGCACGGAGTCTGGAGAAAGTTGTTGAATTATTGGATTTCTTTGGAAATGGTAGAATGGGAATAGGGTGTGGTGATATTCTAGGCATTGCTTAAATTGTGTGTTTTTGCTAATAAAATGTGGGAAATAGAATATCGGAAGGTTTGGAGAACCAAAAAAGGATTAGTAATTAAAAAATGTGTAAGGAATGAAAGTTCCGGACTAATTGGTATAATTAAGATAATTGTTTGGTTGTGTTCTAAGGTTGGGAAGGATTTTCCCAGGTTGTATTTGGTCCTAGAAAGAGGGTCAGGAATAAATGTAATTAACTGCATGTCTAAAAGGGCGAATCGGGGTTAGTCTTTGGACGGGATTTGACGGTTCATAGTATACCCGGAATGGGGTAGGTGATGGCTCACGATTCCTGTGAATGTTATATGTTTTGTACTCCTATCTAAGTGTTTGTGTGAATTGCATTGCTTAGATGAAATTGTGTAGAATGTCTAAGGGTCTTGTCTTACAGTCTGTGAGTTGAACGATTTGTTACTTGTTGGTTTACAAGTTGTGTGTTCATTATTTGACTGTGAATTATTGACATTCGATTGGCTCGGGTACCACGCCTGGTACAGGTATACTAATGGTTAGCACGGGTACCACGCCTGGTACAGGTATAATAAATAGTTAGCTCGGGTACTACACCTGGTATGAAATATACTAACGGTTGGTTCGGGTACCACGCCTGGTACGGGATATACTAACGATTGGCTCGAGTACCACACCTGGTACGGGTTATTTTACTGCATCATTGCATTGATATTGTTGTATTACATTAACTGTTATTGGTTTCGTGAGTGGACCGGATTGTTTTATTGAAATATGATAATTGCTTATGGTCCGTGAGAGGCCGGGAATTTGGTTATATTTGGTTAAGTTGGTCTTGGTGTAGACCGGGTTAGGATGTTGATTATATTTGGTCTTGGTGTAGGCCGGGTTATTATATTGTGAGTTTGATCTTGGTGTAGGCCGGGTTATTATATTGTGAGTTTGGTCTTGGTGTAGGCCGGGTTATTATATTATGAGTTTAGTCTTGGTATAGACCGGGTTAGGATGTTGATTATATTTGGTCTTGGTGTAGGCCGGGTTATTATATTGTGAGTTTGGTCTTGGTATAGGCCGGGTTATTATATTGTGAGTTTGGTATTGGTGTAGGCCGGGTTATTATATTGTGAGTTTGGTCTTGGTGTAGATCGGGTGGTTATATTATGTTATCATTTTGGTCTTGGTGTAGGCCGGGTTATTATATTATTAGTTTGATCTTAGTATAGGCCGAGTTGTTATATTATATTATGGGTTTGGTGTTGGTGTAGGCTGGGTGGTTATATTATGTTATCGGTTGGTCTTGGTGTAGGCCAGGTTATTATGTTAATTATTAGTTGGTCTTGGTGTAGACCGGGTAGCTTGTTGAACACTTAGGTGTGGTTAGAGGATCCTTGGAGGGTCCGAGTTTCGGGATTAGAGAGGGATTTAGATATGACTCTGTTGTTGTTATTGAATGTGTCAATGGTTGCTAGGTGAATTCCATGTGATTGGTAAATTGGGAGTAAGACTGAAAGTCTGGGGTCGTAGTTGTTGGTTGTTGTAACCAGAATGGAAAGTTGTCCTAGAGGTTCACAATGGGTCTGGACACTGGTAACTATACTACGAGTATAAGTGGTTTGGTTGGGCAGTTAGTCCGGTTAAGTCTGAATATCTAGTTGATGAGGTGACTTGGAAAGTCTAGGTGTCAAGGTGACTTGGAAAGTCTAGGTGACAAGGTGACTTGGTAAATCTAAAGGTTAGGATGGTCGGTTCTGAAAGGGGGAATTGATAAAAGTGATGTTGAAAGGGGTGAAGCATTTACTTTGTGCATTTTATCTTGATTTTTATATGATAGTAGGAGTGAATTTGGGTCAGCCGATGATGCCTACCAGTACGTGTGTTTGTACTGATTCTACTCTTGCTATACTTTTTTGGGTATAGTCAAGTTGCAGGATTGGTGATGTTCCACAGGTTCAGGATTGCGGTGATCTTCCAGCAGCTCCTACTTCCTTCTATGGTGGGAGTTGTGTCCATCTTATGTTATAAGCTCATCTTGTAGAAGCTCTTGTACCGGATTAGACTAGGTTCTAGGGAGGGCTGTCCCATATTGTAAATGATTTTCCGCAAGTTTTGTAAGTCGTTTATTTCTTGAAATTTTGTAAAGGAATTTCCTTGTATAAAAAAGGGTTTTATTTCATGATTTATTTCTTTTTCCGCATTACCTGTTGGTTCGGGTGGTAAGGGTTCTCCTATCTAGAGGGATTAGAGTAGGTGCCCGCACGGCCCGATAGTTTGCAGAAGTCTTTGCTTTATATAATTACATATAGCAAAGATCCTCCGCTTCCCACCACCTTCAATGGCTTGAGCCAATCTACCAGTCACTAATGGTACTCCTTGATAGGCCCCTAATAAGCTAGAGAAAAGAAGTCCTACTTGTTTTTCAAATAAATCAAGGGATTCCTTTGATCCCCCTTCCCGGGCAGGGAAGAGAATGAAAATGGACCGCAGATGATAGTCGTGGTTGATTTTGATTCGAGGATCTTACGCGGCAGAGCGAACTCTTCTATCGTGTTGCATTTTCTCTAGCGGACCCCCTTCCTATAATGTACTAAACAGAATCAGTGGACATAGAGCATGTCCCCCTCCTGACCCTAGCGGGGGAACTATCAATAGCGATTGGATAAAAAGTTGTAGCTAGGTCCTATAGAAATTTGAATAAGAGCTTGCCGGTCACGTGGAAGGTCTTCGGGAAGCTGTCTTCTAGCTGTGAAAGATGCGGAACACATGCAAGAAAATTGTCATTTGGTCACTAACGGTCTAATTAGTCATAGTTTCCTTCTTCGGAGGGTTGGTTTGCCGAAAGAGGGTGAGATAGGCAAGAGGTAGCTTGCTTCCAAGCTGGACCGACCGCGAGGAATCAAGAGATCTTTGCCGATGCTGACTTGTATCTCGGGTGACGGAATAAGGCGGCCAAAAGCGATGAGCAGTCGCGGTCAAAGCTTGGCTGACACCGATATCTTTTATACCCCTCTCTTCTTAGTTGATCCTCTTTCTAGGGATCTAATGATCATAGACCACCTTTTTGTGACTATGTTGAAGAATTCTTGATGATGAGGACTTACTCACTGATGAAGCCTTTCTATTGAAAAATAAAATGTGGATTTTTCAGTCGCAAAATCCAAAACTCAACTTTATGAAAATAGGAACCATTAACTATTGACTTAGAATGCATGAATGATTCTTGGATTTGAATCTCCAAATCAACTCACTACTCAATCACCCACGTGTGTGTCTGAGTCAGTGCTGGCGGGTTGTGACACTAGTGGAGAGTGACACTTCATCAGAATTATGGCACAAGAGGCTCAGTCATATGAGCGAGAGGGAGATTGCATGTTTGGCTAAGAAGAATTTGCTTGCTGGTGTGAAACAAGCAAAGGTGAAAAGATGTGTCCATTGCTTAGCCGGGAAACAGAAAAGAGTTTCTTTTCACAGTCATCTCCCTTCAAGAAAGCCTGAATTATTAGAGCTAGTACACTTTGACTTGTGTGATCTTTTTAAAGTGAAGTAAAAAGGTGGTGCACTTTACTTTGCAACTTTCATTGATGATCATTCTCGCAAGCTCTAGGTATATCCTTTAAAATTCAAAGATCAAGTACTTGATGTTTTTAATGAATTTCAAGCCTTATGTGAGAGGCAAACTGGAAAAAAATTAAAATATATTTGCACTGATAATGACAGTGAATATATTGGTCCCTTTGATAACTATGGCAAATCACAAGGAATTCATCATCAGAAAACTCCACCCAAGATGCCTCAATTGAATAGCTTGACAGAGAGGATGAACAGAATTCTAGTTGAGAGAGTTAGATGCGTGCTTTCAGAGGCTAAACTTCTGAATTCCTTTTGGGCAGAAGTACTTAATATTGTTGCTTATATTATCAATTTGTCTTCTACGATTGCTTTGGATGGTGATGTTCCAAATAGAGTTTGGTTTGCTAAGGATATTTTCTATGATCACTTGAAAGTCTTTGGGTGTAAAGCTTGTGTTCATGTTCCAAGAGATGAGAGGTCAAAACTGAATGCTAAAACTAAGCAGTGCATCTTCATTGATTATGATCAAGATGAATTTGGGTATCGTTTTTATGATCCAGTTGATAATAAGCTTATTAGAAGTCATGATGCAGTGTTCTTTGAAAACCAAACAATTGAAGATATTGACAAGACTGGAAAATAGATTCTCAGAATAATGAGAGCTTAGTCGATGTTGATCCAGTTCCTATTATTGATTCATCTATTGCACATAAAGGAATCCAAGATAATAATACAGACGATGATCAAGATCAAAATGATCATCAGAGTGTAGAACATACAGAAGCTCCTATTAATGATGTTGTGGTTGATCAACAACCAGCTCCTGCTTAGGTTGCTACTTTAGATGCTCCTGAAACCTCTAATAGAAGATCTACTAGGGAGAAGCAAAAATCAACATATTATTCTCCTAATGAGTATATATTTCTGACTGACATGGGAGAACCTGGAGATTATGATGAAGCCATGCAAGATACTCACAGAAATAAGTGGGTAGAAGCTATGGAAGATGAGATGAAGTCACTCCATGAGAATGTCACATATGAGTTAGTACAATTACCGAAAGGTAAGAGAGCTTTATCAAATAAATGGATCTTAAGAGTAAAGAAAGAGCAACATACCTCTGCACCTAGGTATAAGGCGAGGTTAGTTGACAAAGGATTTGACCAGAGAAAAGGAATTGACTTTGATAAAACTTTCTCTTCTATTGTGAAAATAGGTCTAGATTTTGAGAGTGAGAAGATACACACTGATGACAATCCTTCAGATATGCTAACGAAAGTGGTGATTGCAGATAAACATGTCTTTTGTAGAACTTCGGCAGGCATGAAGCCTGTCCAGAGTTCCTCCACTTGAAGATTCATTTGGCCCCTTGGCTGGAGGGGGAGTTTATTGGTCTATAGCCCATGTTTCAGCCAAAGGCCCATGGCCTAATCCTATTCTCTTTTGGTTTCCAATCCTATTTGGAATAGGAGCTGGATGTATATTCCTATTTGGAGTTGATTTTAGCTTATGGAAAAAGCACCACTCATCATCTATAAATAGGACAACTTGAGAGAATTATTTAAGACTCATTGGTATTTGTCTTTGAAAGACATAAGCACATAAGAGAAATTTTTGAGAAAACTTTCACCAAGAGAGAAGAGAGAAGAAGAAAAGGATTCTTTTCGATGCAAGTTTTGCTCTCCAACCAGCCACCTTCAAATTGCATTTGTCAGTTCATCCACCGTTGGATCAGCTGAAATTTTGACTTAGTGTTTCCTATATCTTGGTGTTTGATTTGAATGGTGAAAATCACATTTGGAGGTCAACATCATCTTGTTTTGAGTCCCGAACAGAAGCTCTATTTTGGGTGATTTCTCTTGATTTATTTTATTGGTGTAGCTATTGCTTCTCTGTATTTGACACTTATTGTGTAGCCATTGTTGGAGAATATTTGTAACCCTCTTATTGTTATAGTGAAGATATTTGAATCTTTCTGATCCCGTGTTTGTTACCTTCTATTCGAAGATTTTTTTCACGTTAAATTTGGTATTCTTTATTTTTTCTATTTTGAGTTTGTCACTTTCCATCGCACAGTTTTTTAATAAATAAAGAAAGAGAAAAAATACCACTTCAATAGAATTCACCATGTAGGTTCTTGATTTCAATGTCACCCAAGGGAGTGAAGAAACCAATTCATAGGTTTGAACTAGAAAGTGATTTAATTTACTTTGGATTTTAATTTGGTAGGTTGTGGCTCAAGTTTAATTGAGAATTCATTTTAAATGGGTAATTTTGGACAGATTAAGAAAGACCATTAATGTGAGGGGTATATATGATAAGTTTCATGATGTCGAGGGTATAAATAGTCAAATATATAACGAAGGGTAAACTTAGCTAATAAATGAAAATAGGGAGGTATTTTTTTTATCCTTTTTCTTAATTATATATAAAATATGTATATCATAAATATATATTTCTAGTTAGTATATAATGGATTATACAGTGTAAAAGTTTCTTATTAACATAATCATCGACCTAGAGTTATTATTACTTTTAATTTAGACATGTTAACTAAGATTGTTTCTTATTAAGGTTCCATTTGACCATGAAAATCAAATACAAATTAGAGTTAGAGTTGGAGATGAAATTAGAGTTATGTTTGGCCATGTATAAAAATTGAAGTTGTATTTTAAATTTTTGTGAGAGAAGTGGGAGTGAAAAAATGAAAACAAGTTTTACTTGTCCAAAATCTTATGGCAAAACACCTTTTTTGGAATTTAACTCCGAAAAAAGCAAATATTTTTCATGGCGAAAGACCCACTAAATACTTCAAGTGTAAATACTTCGATGATATTCTCTAACAAAATTCAGAACTGTAATGTCTACATGCAGTTGACATGGTAGAACACAAAATTAAAAAAAGGTACATTTTCTTTTTAATCAAGTATGGCCACATGGGCCAAGTTTTTATTTATAAGAAAAAACTCACAAAGAGTTCAACAAAGTCCACTATCCAAATTAGATCCGAGCTTAAAAAACAAAGGAAAAGTAATCAGTTTACTTAAATTAGAGAGTAAAATAAAAAAATCTAAAATATTGCATATAGATAGGCCTAGAAGCTCATGTTCATCTTCCATTTTGGCTTCTCCGTGAATCTTCCTTTGACCTTCTCCAATGATGCTCTAGTAGTCTTTGCTCTCCGATGCTTCACAACCGAGTCTTTGTTGTCTTCTCACTCTCAGTAGCTCCAGGTGTAGGTAAGTGGCGATGCTTAGCTCCTCCTTTCTATGTTCCCCTTTCATTTTTGACTTTTTCCTCATTGTTTGCAATGTAGAAATACACAAAAGTTAGATCTCCACTCTGAGGTTCCATCTTCATGTCTTTCAAGATTTTGAGTGTTTGTCAGTTGTTTCCCCAGAACCCATGTGTAATTTCTTTTTGTATTTATTTTGTTTGGGCTTTAATAAGTGTGTGGATCTAAGGGTGGCAACGGAACCGGGAGGTACCGGTACCGGTTCCGGACCGTCCCGGTTCATTTACCGGTCCGGTTCCGGTCCGGTGTACTCCGGTTCCGTCCGGTTGAGGGTGGGACGGAAGGGGTAACGGGACGGAAGGGGGTTGGTTACCGGATCGTCCCGGTCCGGTCCGTCCCGGTACCGGTCCGGTCCGGTCCGGTTCGATCCGGTTGGTTTTCAAATTTTTTTTTTTTTTTTTTTTTTAAAGTAGCCGTTGGGTAGCCGTTGGCAACGGCCAGTGGGGCCCACCCAACGGCTATAACAGCCAAACACCCCCCCAAAACACCCCCCTACCCCCCAAACTTTTTTTAATACCCCAAAGTTTTTAAAAATACATTTTAGTCCTAAATTTTAACTATAAAAACCCCCCACCCCTTCATTATTTATTACACAAAATTTCTTCTTCTTCATCTACTCTCTCAACTCTCAATCTTCTACTCTTCTACTCTCTATTCTCTAATAGTCTCTATTAAATTGTTAATTTTATTTGTTGGATTATTTTGGAGCAATTTTCAAGCTTCAAGTTTCATCTATCAATTTCGGCTTTTGGTTATACACGTCTGTTTTTACGCAGACGTTTGGTACATTCGTTCCAACTTTCATCTCTTTACTTGTTTATTTTTTTGCATTTAATTTTTGTATTTATTTATTTGCTTACTTTTAATATTTTACAATGGAATCCGGTGATAAAAATGTTGGCAAGGGTAAAAGTTCATTTTTTGGTAGGGTAGGTAATGCACTAACCGGAAAAACTAAAGTCGGTAGTTCTTCTAAATCCAAATCTAACACTAGACAACAACCTCAATTAAGAATAAATACGGATGATTTTACACATGTTGATGAAACTCCTTTTAATATTGATAGAAATACTCAATTAGATCATGAATTTTTACAAACAAGGTTTGGTAATTTTAATGAAGAGCTAGATGAAGAAGTAGAATATGATAATGAATATGATGGTAATGATACTTATGATGATGATGAAACAGAGCCGCCTACGGCTACTAGTCCCACTCCTGCTCCCGCTCCCACTCCCCCTCCCCCTGTACATCCTACTAGGGCTAAGCCAAAGGCTGAACGTCCTAAAAAATCTGTTGTGTGGCAATTTATGATTCAAAGTGATGATAAAACTCAAGCTATTTGTAAAGTATGTAAACATGTTTTGAATCATAGAACTTCGGGAAAGTCGGGTGGGACGGGACATTTAAGAAATCATTTAATGGGATGTTGTAAAAATGAATTTTTGCAAGCTCAGGCTATAGCCGATGCAAAAAAATATGGTACTCCCCTTCCCGATCCATCTGTAGGAGTAGGGGCCTCTAACATGATCCAATCACAGTTAAACCCTTCTAATGTTTCTGGCCCTAGTACACATCGTAGTTATAGTAGAGAAAGAGATCTTGAAGAATTAGCTAAAATGATTGTTCTTTGTGGCTTGCCTTTTAGTTTTGCTGAAAATCCCGGTTTTGTTCATTATATTCAAATAGTGTATAATCCTTCTTTCACAGGTTTTTCAAGAAATACTATTAAAAAAGCTATTTTTGATTATCAAGGACAACATGTACAATATCTTCGTTGTTTATTTAACTATAATACTTGTAGAATGGCTATCACTTCTGATATGGGTCGTAGTCCTAATGGTAACGATTATTTCACTATTACTGGTCATTGGATTGATGAGAATTGGAACATGCAAAAAAGAATTTTAGGTTATAAATGTTGTGAAATGTTGAAAACCGGTAGTTACATAGCTCAAACTATTGTAGATGTTTTAGAATTTTATGGAATTTGTAATAAAGTAATTAGTGTCACCCTTGATAATGCTTCTAATAATACAAATGCTGTTGATAAACTAAAACCGGCAATTTGCCCTATTTATATTGACGGTTTTCATATTAGGTGTGCTGCACACATATATAATTTAATTGTTAGAGATGGTGTAGCAATGTATAATAATGGTTGTATAAAATGTGAAGCTGCATGCCATTTTATTTTTAAATGTCAAGTAAAGTCTAGGCGTGTAGAGTTTGAAAATCGGTGTCGTGAATTAGAACTCCCCCCTAGAAAAATTCCAAAAACTGTGTCTACTAGATGGAATTCTTTATATGAAATGCTTAAAGTTGCTTATGAATATAGAAAGCCTTTACAAATGGTTTGGAATGCTCACAATTCAGATATTGATTATAGAATTAGTGACACTGATTGGAAAGAAGTATATGAACTTAAAGAATTTTTAAAAGTTTTTTATTTAGCTACAAAACAAATATCTGGACTTTATTATCCAACTATTTGTTCAGTTTTACCAAATATATGTGCTATTTCTGATAAATTTTCTCAATACAAAAATATTCCACGGTTTAAAGATTCTATTAATGCAATGATTAAAAAATTTAGAAAATATTTTATTCCTATTCCTCAAATTTATTTAACTGCTTGTTTATTAAACCCAACTTACAAAGAAATAGGTGCATCACGAATGGTTGAAAGAATATATTGTAATTTAGATATTTTAGAGATTATATTTGAACAAAGTATCCAAGGTGACGAAGTTGCCGAAGAGGACAAATTACCTAGTTTGTCCGATGTTAAAGATAGCATAAGAATTGAAGCTAGAAAATTGTATGACTTGTATAATTCTAGTAGAATAAATGATGAAGTACATAATGTAGAACCTTCAAGTTCTAGGCGTAGATATTCAAATGAAGATGATATTGATGATATGATGGAAAATTATCTTGGTCTTACTTCTAATGAAAGGAATGATTTTGATGAATATCTTAATCAGGGAATGGAAAGCATTAAGGATGCACAAGGCAAACCTCAACTTTTGGAATGGTGGAAGACTCGCGGCAAGTCATTTCCAAAACTTCAACCGGTGGTTCGAGATTTGCTAGCTATTCAAGCATCTTCAGTAGCTTCGGAGGGCGCTTTTAGTGCAGCAAGATATCAAATTGGGGAGCATAGGTATTCATTAGCATCGGACAGCTTGGAGATATCGGTATTGTTTAGAGATTGGATCAATGCCGAGCGAAGGAATTATGGGCGTCCTAGTTTACCTGTCCAATTTGAATATGATATAGATAATATTTTGGTAAATTCAAGTGAAGACGGCATGGATGCATTGGAGGATCAAGCACAACAACCACTTCCAGAAAATGTTACGAGGGAATTCTTAGAAACTCTACGGAAAGACTATTTTCAAGGATTCAAATATTAGTATGATAGTTCGAGGCCTAATTCAAACAGAACCCTTCCTAGAAGGTGGCTGCGTAGATTAGGTTCTCTTCTAATATTTTGTAATACAAATTGTATTATTTAATTTTTATGAATAAAATTATAGGCTATTCGCCTTAAATTTTTTTAATTATTGTCTTCAATTTAATACAAGTCTTTTTTATATATTTCAATTTTTAAATGTTTCAAACTTAAGTTACAATTTCAAATTTAAAAAAGTTGTTTAACAAATGAAAGTTTGATATAGTTTAAAAAGATTCAAACTTAAATAAGTAAGTTATTAACTTAAGACTTAAGAGTTAAGACTTAAAAGTTTAAAAAGATTTTAAGAGTTTAAAATTTGAAATTTAAAGTTTTAAACTTTTAGAGTTTAAAATTTAAACTCTAAAAAAAATCTAATTTATTAAGTTATACTTTTAAAAGAAATATAAAATAACTTATATATTTTGAAACTTTTTCAATTATAAATAACCGAATTTTAATTTAATTAATTTTTTTTTTTTAAAAAAGGCCGCGACCCGGTAAACCGGACCGGTACCGGTCCGGTCCGGTCTCGGTAAGTACCGGACCGGGACGAACAAGGTGAAAAATTCCGGTACTACCGGTACCGGAACGTCCCGGTTCCCGGCCAACCGGCGGAAGGGATGAGCCGGTACCGGTCCGGTTCCGGTTAATACCGGTCCGGTACTCCCGGTGCCGGTTCCGTTGCCTGCCTTATGTGGATCTAGTGTGAGCTGCAGTACCCTAGTTACTGATATTGTGTACCTTCATCCTAGTTGAGAATTGTTGATGTTATTGCTTAATTCTGATTTATCCTTCATCTCTTTTTTCTGCATGTGCGATTTTATTGTATTTTTCTTGTTGTTAGTCTAAGTTCTTAAATTTGTGATTTGTTCATGGTATTTCCTGGAAATAGTGAAGTTGCTAGTGTTCTTCTCTTTTGAATGCTAGGTTAGAGAGATAATCTTTTAAGACATTGTTACGACGTATTTTGAACTTAATCAAAATATTTTATAACTTGATAATTTTTCTTTTGAAAAAATAAATAAAAGAAAGAGAGTCGCCACTTAATTTTAGAAAAATTAAAAAATCATTTAAAGATATTTTTTTAAAAATTTATGTTAAAACCAGAGTTCAGAGTAAGGGTTCAAGTGATTTTTCGAAGAAGGGGTTAGGTATTTAAAAAAATCGCAAATGCAGTTGACCGACAGATTTAAAATAAATTTGTGGCTAAAATATACCTTGTTTGTGAAAAGAAAATTTGAGGGTGGTTTTGAAAAAAAAAATTTAGAAAAATTTAATCATTAACTTATTTCGTGGATAAAGAAAAATGATTCAAAAACTTACATAACTCAAATGGAGTAAGTTAACTCTGAATGAATGCTCCTATTTTAAAACTCGACAAAGACTAAAAATGTTTAGCCTCATTTTCCTCTTCGCAATGGGATTCAATTTTCTTTTTAGAAAATATTTGACTCGTAAATTTTGAGTTGATTTTTATAAAAAGTAATTGTTTTAAAGGGACTTTCACTTTTTACATAGGTCATAAAAAAGAGAAGATAAGTTAAGATTTGAAGTTGTAAAGAATATCCAAACCTTGTGAGGTCGTTGAAACTGGAACAAACCTTTCAAAAGAAAATCTTTTGTTCAAAAAAGAATATACTTGAGTGAATTAAAGCTTGTCATTAACGTATCATGCGAAACTTGACGAGATATAATTTTGACAACTCTTGAGTTTTACTTTATTTGAAATTCATCTAGGCTTAGTAAAAAAAAAAAATGTTAGTAGCACATATTCACAAGGTAGTAAATATAAAATTAGAAGAAATAATAATAATTTTTGACTTGGGCTACTTTAGCCCAAATCTGGATGCTCAAGATATCATTTATGCTACGAGGTTGCGAGCTCGTTCATCTCCACGTTGTCTATCGTGGGATGATAAACTGACTCGAAAGAATATTGTGTTGGATCACATTCTAATATGAAATGCAAAAGGTTCATCGGACCGAGATGAGATGTACGTGCAAGAAAAAGAGGGAAAATAAATTAGTACCGCCTTAATGAATTAGACAAATATATTCAATATTTAAATCTCTAAAAATGAATTAAACACCACTACCGAATGAGTTCAGAATCTGAGAGTTATCTTAAAAAAATTAGAGTTAGCACTCAAATATATGAAACAGAATATAAATAAATAAAGAAGATTCATTCGACTCAAACATCCTTGAAGAGTGACTAATCGAGGCTCAACATGACTAATCAACTATAGAATATGTGAATTCTAATATTTAGAAAGAACTCAACTATTCTTATCTTTAAAAGGACATCACTTTCTTAAAATACAAAAGTCTTGGAAGATGCACAAGCTATTCATATAAGTAGAACTAAGGGAATTAAATATCAATTACTCAATCCTCTTATTCGAAAAGAAATTTATTCAAGCTCAATATATGACATGTTTAACAAGATACTCATCTGATTTACTTGAAAAAAAAATATACTGCAATTTTCTAAAGCTTGCATAGTTGTTTAAGTCTTTCCTACCATTGCTAACATTTATACATACGAACATTACCAAACAAATTTGAATCCTTGAATGAGATTCATGCAGTCAAAATGACAAAGAGAAAAAATACTTTCAATCCTGGGAAATGGATTCATTAACACATCTTAAAAGGATAATTCCAATCTACACACAAAAAGACACTGAATACATGGCTTTTGTTTATGACAGCATAAAAAAAATGGGAAATTTATATTATCATTTAAGGACAATAAAATTCATAAGCCTGATCATACAACATATTTTACTCCTAAATTGGATAAAGAGTTCTACAAATATGATTTCTAAGATGATGTATTCCCAGTCATGTTATATCTAGCAGTAGCTAGGTTCATATTTATAGTTTAGTAGTCCTAAGAAAGTACATATAATATGCTAACATATCTTACTCAAGTAGATATTTGGATGAACCAAAGATAATTCTTAAACATGATTTTCTAACACATAAATAAAAAGCAAAGCGTAGTTTGTGTTATCAAACTGTAATAGCACATTTCATGTAAAAATGATAATTTACTTTAGGCGAATAAATATGACATGTTCCATAAGCTCAACATTAAGATTTATTAATTTATTATTTTTTTTTAGAAAAAGGGTTCCTAAAATGTAATACGACTCCTAAAACAGCAGTTCTACAGTCGTTTTGCCGTAATTTGTTTGACCAAAATGCAATATTTTGGCCAATTTTTTTGAAACGTTATTCATTACAAGATGAAAAAGAAAGTATTCTTTCGCTAATACGATAAGAAAATACTTTTTACGGAATGCAAAGAAAGTGCTCTATCAACAATATGATAAGAAAATACTCTTTTACAAAATGAAAAGAAAGTACTTTTATTATTATATGATAAGAAAAATACCTTTCAGAAAATGTAGCAAAGTTACTCTTTTTACAATATGATAAGAAAATACCTTTCACAAAATATAAAGAAAGTACTCTTTTCGCATCGCAATATGATAGGAAAATACACTTTTACAAAATGAAAAGAAAGTACTTTTCTATAAGATGTAAAGACAATGCTCTTGAAGTAAATCACTATGGCTTCTATGAAAAAGATTCACCAAAAAAAAGTATTTCCAGAAATTTAATGTTACACCACTGCACATAAAACACTAGTAAATTTTACAACTTCATGACTGTACAGATTGTTTATGACTTAACCTGGAGAATAAAATTATTTGGTTAAGTCACCAAGGATCATAAGCTATTCTAACGTTACGCACAAATTATTTTTCAGAAAGAAAGGCACTATGAAAGTTTAAATATGATTTTTGGAAGCATATTGGGAACTTATTAGAAGACATCAATCTCACGACCATATATGCTTCCTAGTCATACTAATTCTACCATCATGATACTTATACATATGATAACAAATAAAAAGGCCTATGATGGTGGTGGAGAGTAGTTGTACTAATCACATACTTTTTTATTTCAATCCGTACACATCCTAGTACTATGATTTCTACCGCAAATAAGCATGGGTTCATCACTGAGAATCACACAATCAGGCAAACGAACATTACATTGTAATCATTTTCTTGACACAAATAGTAAGGCTGAACTGAAGCATATTGTGTTATACTAACAACTATATATATAAACGTATGATCCTTAAACGTGTGAAACAAATTTCTCTAGAGTAGGATAATCTCAACATAGTTTTTAGTATAATTCTAGGCATGGATAAAATATCCATCAAATCATGTTGGCATCTTGAAAATCTGTTAGTGATATTCGAAAGCAGCCTTTGGTCAGAACCTCATTGAAGTAACTAATGCATTTTTTTTAAGCCTTTGACGGCTTGGTTTGAACCTTAAACCGTAGCAAGCATATGACGTGGGAAGCTACATACCCAAAGAGAAACCAAACAACCCTCGGAACAATGAGAAGTATGAACTGATATATATATATTATAAAAAAAAATAGTGATAAAACATTACTACCCAGAAATGAATAAGAAAGCTATTAGCCGAGTTTTTCATAGAACTTATTACATTTCTAGGAGTATCTTATGTCCAAACATACAGGTTCTATAGGCTAAAGAAGCAGGTGGTTCAAATCTAAATTTATTTCGTTGAGAATCAAACTTCAAACATACTAAAATCTGAGATCGCTTAAGCCGAAACAAAGATCAGAATAAACCTTGAAAAAATTAAAACCTGAAAAAAGGTAAGTAAAAGAACTCTATGATTTAAACTCTTTACAAGACATATTTAAGTTTCAAGACAAAGGATTTTAGAGCTAAACTAGTCGAGAATAAACCAGCTTTGCATAAAACCAACTAACTTCAAATATGTATTCATGTTAAATCAATTTTATACCTTAATAATCTACAATCAAAAAATCCTAAAATATATTTTCTAATATGGGTAGGACTATATTTATCATATGACTTATACAGACCCTAAAGTAGGGCTTCCAACAAGAACAAACTCATAATTAGATTTGTAAACAAAATGATATTATCATAATGGATAACTAAGTATCAAACAATACACACAATCTGGCAGAGAGAAACAGAGAGCACAATAAATGATAGATAAAAATAATTCTATTAAATTTCACACATATACATCACTTAATCTACACAGTAACCTTAAATGAACTGAAACAAAGAAGGAAGAGAGGTCGAACGTTACCTGTTTTGAGGCAGTGGACCGAGTCGATGAGTTGCTAGGGATGAGTTTTCACACACTTGACTCCTCTTCAAGCAAATTTCCCAAAGGACGCAGAAGAGAACTTGAGCAAAAGGAAAAAGTACTAAACTTAAGGATGTAGAGATAACTTCAGATGTCCCCTTCTTTTGAGAGCATTTAAGAGCAATATTTATCGTGAAAACTCAAGGATCTGATAGTTTGAAAATCAAGCTGCTCGAATTAAAAAAATAACAAAATAAGAGGTCACTTTTTGGCATAGATTTGGAAGACAGAGAAGATAAGATGAACATTGAGAAAGTCAAAAACCGAACTCTTGGATTTGATTTTAACGTCCGAATTCGGCCAAAGAGAAGTGGGTTCTGAAATTTAGAGATGTGGACGAGCTTAGTCTACAAATTTTGAAATTTATTCGTGTCACGATCCAATTTCTCAGATCATGATGGCGCCTACAACCCCCCTGTAGGCAAATCAATTTGGTAGCCCCGAACGGTTAGTAATGGGCTACTCTCTAAGCAAGCACACAAGAGAAGTATAATAGCAAAAGCAAGATAAAGAAGTAGAGAAACAGAACAACCGGAATATATATATATAGAGAGAAAACTAAACCATCCCACGACCTGGTATCATAATATAAGAGCCTCTACTAAATATACAGAGTACAAGAGGGTAAAAAATAGAATATACAATTGTCTCTGAATAACAAAAAGAGTACATGGTACAAAAGAAGAGATAAAAGTCAAGCCACGATTGTGAGGAGCTCACCTAAGTCTCGAATGTCTGGAAACACTGCACGAGTCTGCGTGCGGTTAACGGTGATAGCTCACACTAGGATCTACACCAGGAGATGAACAAATGTAATATGCGCACTAATTACAAAGCAACGGGTACCTAGTAGGCATCATAGGCCGACTAAGTGCATATAAGATATAAAAGAATTATAAAGCAGATAATGAAGAAAGTAGTCACGAAAGCAAACAGATAAAAATACACGGAAGCTAGCCACAAACAGAAGACAAGGAGAATACAAGAGTAACGCGCTATCCATAAAAGATATATTACAGAACACAAGTGAAGGAATAGAGAACGCACCTGGATCCTTGCAACAATAATATATACAAAGAGTTTAAGAAATATAACGATATACCGGTAACCTCAAATAAAGGGGAAAGAATTAAAAGCAACTAGTTATAAACATGCTGGAAATACAACTCATAAAGTAAGGATGATCGGAGAATAACTCACAAGTAGCTATAATACGAACATATACTACAATAGAAGTGAGTAAGTTAATCTACCTACAGTCTCAACGGGCGCCAATACACCCGAGGAACACATACAAGTGAAAACAAACCCTCTGGTATCCCATACTACCGAAGCGTACACTCAACCATCAACAAACAAGGGTGGAACTGCAAACAATGCATAATGTGATATGATATGATCAGGTGGTACCATATGCACCTCCTCCGGCGCCCGTAGGCCCAATAGGTAGGACCCATGAAAGGCTTCCCCCGTATGCCTCTACTACCCCTTATACCCGTCCTCTGGCACTTTCGGCCCGTAGATCCTAGTCTAGATTGGCAAGGTCCATAGAGGTCTCTGCGACCACATACAACTCTCAATATCTTAATAATCATGCCCAGAGTCTATTCGGATCTAAATCAGTAAAAAAAGTCATGTCTAGCACTTCGGCCCAGCCGAACCTAGTATCGTATCAAAATCAGTAGTAAATTATATGTAGTACTCCGGCCTAGCCGAATCTAGATTCAGTGAGAAAATTATCTAAAAATCTCTTTTACTCTAATAAGATCCATAAAAATCAGTTAAAACCCACTTTTAGTCATTTATACGGAATATAGGCCCTCGGGGCCATGCTAAGTTAGAAAACTATTGATAACTTGGCCCGCAGCCATAGTAGTAGTAAAATCAAATGCAAAAAACTCTTTTTCATGATAATGATGATATGATCACAATCAATCAATAGCGCAAAGGTTCACAATCAACCTATCAGCCCTGCACAAGCTCAATCTGCTCTACAACATAGATAACCAGTTCCATAATTGCAAATCAATATCTAGCACTCACGAACATTCCCAAATATCCCACCATCTAGGGTCCAAAGGCACAAACGAAGGCCACACAAGGCCACAAGAGTAATACTACAAAATGAGATCAAATACTAAAATAAAGATGTGAAATAAAGCGGATAGAAAGAAAGCGGACAAGGTCTGGTGCCAACCTAGTAAATCCAACCCAAAGATGCTAAATAGTATAATTATAGCCTATATACGCAAAGTCTAAGGTAGGGAAGCCGTAACATACCAAGCGTCCGATGAGTAGCTGTTGGAAATCCAAAGCCCGAGCCCAAACTGCTCCGAGAAGCTCCGAATAGCTAACACACTATAAAGAATATAATATATGCATTAAAACAAAGCTAATGATACCCATATTGCTAAAAGTTTAGCCGGATCGAAATTCGAGTCAAAAGTAGACCCGTGGGCCTCACAATTCGATAACCAGAAATGAAAATACTACAAATGCTCCTAACACTGCCAGGAGTGCATGCTCAATAGTTGAGTGGAATTTGATCACCGAAAGGGCTCAAAACAGTCCCCACAATTCAAGAATAATTTACGAATCAAAAGGAGGAATTTATGGAATTTTAGACAAGAAAAATTACCAATTAGAAGTTGAGAAATGATCACAGACCGAAATTTGTCCACCACCAACCTTTGGAATGGAGCAGAGCTAAATTTGGAGCTTTGGAGATCAATAAGAATGGAGAAAATCGTTTGGGGGTTGTTGGAAATGAAATGGAGAAGGAGACATTTAAATAGGCTGCCAGCCGCTTAGGTGTAGGCGCGCCCCAGGTGCCGCAGGGGCGCCATCGCCACATCGGGGGATGAGGGGCAGGTGCGCTCTTTGCTCAAGCTGCTAGGCACCGCAGGTGCGATACCCAAGGCACAGGTGCGGCAGTGCAAGTGTGCCAAGGCACCCGCTGCTTCACCATACCAGGAGACAGCAATAACCAGCTGCAAGCACAATCATAAAAAGATCTTGGATGGACCCTCGTGAATGCATCCAGGGTGCCGTAAATGAAAATGAACTATGCTACTTTACTAAAAATGGCATCCAAACTCAACAAAATTCTCAACGGAAGTCAATTTAATGAAAAGTGGGCCCCACACCCAAAACCATCCTTAGGCCAACTTTTCCAAAACAGAACCCAATGGGCCAAGACAAGTCCTAAAGCCTCGGGACCCAAACCAAAGGTCCCTCTAGCCCATAGTCTACATTGCAGACCTAACAATGCTGACAGAATTTCCATTCGAGGTCATCTTCTCTGAATATTGACCAAGGTCAAACTTTCAAGTTCAACTTACCAAAAAACACAAAAAGCAAGATAGATCCAAACTGAAAGCTCCCAGACCTCGGCCAAGGGTCCAACTAGACCAAAGTCCACGCTCTGGATCTAACAAAAATGTGGGAATTTGATTCTAAGCATGCTTTCTAAGAATGTTGACCAAAGTTAATAATTTCCTAAGTTCAAGTTCTAAAACATAAAAACGACCATAATAACCAAACGAATGACCCCGAGCACCAAACCATCTTTCCCAGCAAGTCATAATGACTTGGGGCCGCTGCAGGCAAGCTCTAACAGTACCAAGAAAGTGAAAATGCAGGAATGACCGGAAGGAACATTATATCATCCACTACTAAATAGGACTTTCATCCGCGAAAGTCAAGAAGAAGGGAGTACCTGAAGGCTCAAACATCTGCGGTTACTGAGCCTGTATCTCTCTCTCTCGATCTCCCAAGTAGCCTCCTCGACCGGATGATGCATCCACTGAACCTTAACCACAAGAATCTCTCTAGACCTCAACCTCTTGACATCTCTGGCTAGAATGGCTACCGACTCCTTAACAAAGGTCAAACTCTCATCCAACTGTACTGAATCCCACTGCAACACATGTGACTCATCCGGAACATAACGCCTCAACATTGATACATGAAAGACTGGGTGCATAGCTAAAAACATCGGAGGCAAGGATAACAGGTAGGCAACACTACCAACCCTTTGAAGAATCTCGAATGGCCCAATATATCTGGGGTTAAGCTTGCCCCGCCTATCGAATCTTATCACGTCCTTCATGGGTGACACTCAAAGGAACACTAGATCACCACCACTGAACTCTAAGGCACGAAGTCTACAATCTACATAGCTCTTATGCCAACTCTGGGCTGCCCAAAGTCTATCCTGAATCACCCAAACTCGGTCTAAGAAATCACAAAGTAAGTCTGTACTTTGCAGTCTGGACTCCAACCCATCAAACCAACCCACTGGCGATCTGCAATGCCTACCATACAATGCCTTAAAAGGTTCTATGCCAATACTCGAGTGGTAATTATTATTATAAGCAAACTCTGCCAAAGGCACATACTGATCCCATGAACCTCCAAAGTCAAGAATATAGGCCCATAACATGTCCTCTAGGACCTGGATAGTCCTCTTGGACTGGCAATCTGTCTGAGGATGGAATGCGGTGCTAAGCTGAACATTTATACCCATCTCTCGTTGAACAGTCCTCTAGAAATGAGAGGTAAACTGAGTGCCATGGTCTGAAATGATAAAAGGTGGAAACCCATGCAAACGAACGATCTCCTGAAGATAAATCTGAGCCAACCTCTCTGCACTATAAGAAGAATGAACCAGCAAGAAGTGTGTAGACTTAGTCAGCCTATCAACAATAACCCAAATGGAGTCAAACCCTCGAGAAGTGCATGGCAACCATGCTATGACATCCATAGTGATCCCTTCCCACTTCCACTCAGGAATGAGAAGTCTCTGCATTAATCCACTAGGTCTCATGTGCTCGAACATATCCTGCTGATAGTTCAAGCACCGAGATTCAAACTCTGCTATGTCTCGCTTGATACCACTACACCAGTAAAGCTGCCTCAAATCTCTATACATCATAGCTGTGCCCAAATGGATGGAATATCTGGAATAATGTGCCTTATAGAGAATCAACTGAATCAAATCCCCAACTCTCGGAACACAAAGGCGACTATCAAGCCTCAAGACACCATCAGAACCTAAATTAGCCCTACTAGCCTCACCCCGAACAACCTGATCATGAATGTCACACAATCCCTAATCCTCAAATTGATACTGCTGAATCTGATCAACCAAAGTAGAACGGACCTCAACACTAGCAAGAACTCTGCTAGGATCTGACAAGTCAAGTCTAACCAAACGGTTAGCCAAGAACTGGATGTCCAAGCCCAACGGTCGCTCTGAAACTAAAAGAAAAGCTATGCTGCCCATACTCACGACTTTCCAGCTCAAGGCATCCGCTACCACATTTGCCTTGCTCGGATGGAACAGAATAGTGAAGTCATAGTCCTTCAGTAACTCAATCCATTTCCGTTTCCTAGAGTTCAACTCTTGTTGACTCGTGATGTACTGAAGACTACGGTGATTAGTGAAGATCTTATAGTGAACCTTATATAAGTAATGTCTCCTAATCTTGAGTGCGAAGACTACCACTGCCAACTCTAAGTCATGAGTGGGGTAGTTTAACTCGTGAACCTTCAGCTGGCTTGATGCACATGCTATCACAAAACCCTGCTACATCAACACACAACCAAGACCAACTAATGAAGCATCACAGTACACTGAGAAGCCCTGACTCTCAACTGGCAATGTTAATGCCAGAGCTGAAGTCAATAAGGCCTTAAGTCTATGAAAAATATTCTCACACTGATCCGACCACTAAAATGGGACATCTTCCTAGTCAGCCTAGTCAAAGGTACTGCTATGGAAGACAACCCCTCAATGAATCGCCTATAATACCCTGCCAACCGAACAAAGTTGCGAACCTCGGTAAGAGTAGTAGATCTCGACCAATCACGAATGACTGCAATTTTCCCTAGGTCCACTCTAATCCCATCCTTAGACACCATGTGTCCTAGGAATGCTACTGACTCAAGCCAAAACTCGCACTTTGAGAACTTGGTATAAAAATGATGATCTCTCAAAGTCTTGAGTACGGTCCTCAAATGTTGCTCATGCTCCTCTGCACTTCGCGAGTATATCAATATGTCATCGATGAAGACTATATTGAACAAATCCAAGTATGGCTTGAGCACCCTGTGCATCAAGTCCATGAAAGTTGCGGGGGCATTAGTCAATCCAAAAGACATCACCAGGAACTCATAGTGGACATAACGTGTCCTGAAATAGTCTTGGGGATGTCCTCTACCCTAATCCTCAACTGGTGGTAGCCTGACCTCAGATCTATCTTAGAAAACATGGCTAAATCCTGGAGCTGGTCAAACAAGTCATCTATACGTGGCATTGGATACCTATTCTTCACAGTCACCTTATTAAGCTATCGATAATCAATACACATCCGCATTGAACCATCCTTCTTCTTCACAAATAGAACTGGAGCACCCCAAGGCGACACAATCGACCTAATGAAACCCTTAGCTAATAAGTCCTAAAGCTGATCCTTAAGCTCCCTCAACTCAACTAGAGCCATACAATACAGAGTAATGTAAATGGGCTTGATGCCCGGCCCTAACTCAATGGCAAAGTCAATATCTCGCTCAGGTGGAAGGCCTGGTAGGTCAGTCAGAAACATATCTAGGAAATCTCTAACTATAGGAACCAACTCGGGAGAAGAAGTGTAGGCACTAACATCCTGGACGTATGCTAGATAAGCCAAACACCCATGTGAAATCAACTTCCTAGTCCGAAGGCAAAAAAATGATCCCAGATAGTGCGCGACTAACAGAACCCTACCACACAACTGGGGATACATCGAGCACGGCTATGGTAACAGTCTTGGCATAATAATGCAAAACTGCTCGGTGAAGGGATAACTAGTCCATGACCAGAATCACATCAAAATTTAACATATCTAGAATCATCAAGTTAGCCTAAGTCTCAAGACCACCAACAACTACCAAAGTGGATCTAACCACACGATCCACTACTAAAGAATCACCTGTTGGGGTAGCAACAGATACAGGAACAAATAATGGCTCACTAGCCAACCCCAAACAAGGAACAAAGTAGTCAGATACATACGAGCATGTAGAACCAAGATCAAACAATGCTAAAGCTGACTGGCAGCAGACATAAATCATACATGTGATCACCGCATCCGAGGCCTCTACCTCTGGTCTACCAAGGACCGTATAGAACTATCGCCTACCACCACCTGACCAACTACCATCCCAACCATATGTCCTGCCATGCTGGGCACCACTTCTACCCTGAACACTGTCTCCTCTAACCGGTGGCTGCACTGCTCTGAGAGATTGAGTCGGTTGAGCGGCAAACTGAACTGTACCCTGCTGGGGGCAATATCTAGCATAGTGACCAATAATACCACACTCATAACACAGCCTTGACGGCCCACCCTATCGAGATGAACTAGCTAAATCGGTATGGCCACCATGGCCTGATGCCCCAGATGTTGTACCCCTCGATGATTGACCGCTGTAACCATGCTGACCACTCCGACCCTGATCAAACTGGGATCCATCTGAAGTTTAAAGTGATGCCTGAACTGGTCCGCTAGACTGAACCTGATGCTGCTATAGCTGATACCCTCAGCCCCACTGACCTAAACCTCTACCACCAGAATGGTAACCACTGTAACTGCCCTGATGGCGTGGCCTCTTATCTCTGGCCCCCAGGTTATGATGATGTAAGTCCTCCATAGTACGAACATGGTCTGCTATAGCCTGAAATGGTCGCCCACTAGAAACTAGTATCTCAGCAGTCTTTCGCAGCTCAATCCTGAACCCCCAAACAAACTGATGAACCCTGTCTGGCTCTGTGGGAATGATCATAGCCCTAAATGGAGCCAACTAGTGAAAACGAGTCTCATACTCAGATACAAACATAGATCCCTACATCGGTCTGGTAAACTACTCCCTATGATGCTTACAGTCACTCTGAGGTATGAACTTGGACATAAAGGCCTCACAAAACTCTCTCCAAGTCAACTGAGGAAACTAAGATGGTCTGCAAGCTACCTGGGCCCTCTACCAAAGCTTAGCTGGTCCCTCCTACTGATAAGTAGTATAACCGACCCTGTGAGTATCCAGCAACCCTAGATGATGAAGCATCTCTTCGTAAGTAGAAATAAAATCATAAGCATCCTGTCTAGGAGCATCGGAGAACCTCAGTGGAGACAATATCAGGAACCAACCTAAAGCCTTCTGCTCTGACTCTGTCATAATTGGGTGAGGAGCAAGAGGCTGAGAAATTGAAGGTACAGGAAGAACCTCTGCATAGGGAGCCGCAGTAGCAAGTTGTGCTCTTGAACTCTGAGCACCCAGGGTTACCCCCTGAGTGGATATCTGTGCCACATATGAATTCTGACCCTCGACCATACCTAGTAGCTGAAGAAGCAAACCTCGAATATCTGACAAAGGAGCTGGGGCTGGTACTGATGCTGCTGCTAGCCCTGGTGGAACCTGGGATGTCCCCTGGTCTACAGGCTGCTGCTGTAGGGCTTACTCAGGCTCAATCTCAACCCCAGAAGCTCTAACTGGTGCCTCTGCTCAGGCACGTCCTTGGTCTCTACCTCTACGACTACCTCGGCCTCTAGTTGGAGTCAGGTGTGCGTCAAAGGCTCGCCCTCGTCCGCTGCCAAAGATCTCGTATGATCCATTTGTGGAAGAGTTAACTAGAACAAATGAGATTTCAAGAAACTATCTAGTATAAAACGCACAATATAGAAGCAAGAAGAGAGTCATGTTTCCTAAAATTCCACTGTAGCCTCCCAAAGATTGAGTACACACGTCTCTTCCCTGATCCGTAAGATTCTACTAGACATTGGCTTCTATACTGATGATACTGGTGAACCTAGGCTCTGATATTAAGCTATTACAACCTGATTTCTTAGGTCATGAAGGCACCTACAACCCTCTATAGGTGAACCAAATCTCGTAGCCCAGAATGGTTAGTAATGGGCTACTCTCTAAGCAAGCATGCGGGAGAAGTATAATAGCAGAAGCAAGATAAATAAGTAGAGAAATAGAACAACTGATATATATATATATAGAGAGAGATAAAACTAAACCATCCCACGACCTAATATCACAGTATAAGAGTCTCTACTAAATATACAGAGTACAGGAGGGCACAAAATAGAATATACAAATATCTATGAATAACAAAAAGAGTACATGGTACAAAAGAAGAGATAAAAGTCAAGTCCCGATCACCAGGAGCTCACCCTAAGTCTCGGATGTATGGAAGCACTGTACGAGTCTGCGTGCGATCAATGATGATAGCTCACACTAGGATCTGCACCAGGAGATGTAGAAGTGTAGTATAAGCACTAATTTAAAAGCAATAGGTACCAGTAGGCATCATAGGCCAACTGAGCGCATATAAGATATAAAAGCAATATAAAGCAGATAATGAAGAAAGTAGTCACAAAAGCAAACAGAGAAAAATACACGGAAGCTAGCCACTGATAAAAGACAAGGAGAATACAAGAGTAACGTACTAGCCACAGAAGACATATCACAGAACACAGGTGAAGGAATAGAGAATGCACCTGGATCCTTGCAACAACAATATATATAAAGAGTTTAAGATATATGGTGATATACTAGTAACATCAAATAAAGGGGAAAGAATGAAAAGCAAGTAGTTATAAACATGCTTGAAATACAACTCATAAAGTAAGGATGATCAGAGAATAAATCATAAGTAGCTATAATATGTTCATATACTACAATAGAAGTGAGTAAGCTAATCTACCTACAGTCCCAACGTCCCATAGTACCGGAACATACACTCAACAATCAGCAAACAAGGGTGGAACCATAAACAATGCATGATGTGATATGATATGATATGATATGATCAGGTGGTATTGTATGCACCTCCTCTGGGGCCCATATTCCCTGCTAGTAGGACCCATAGAAGGCTTCTCCCGTATACCTCTACTACCCCGTATACCCCTCCTCCGACACTCTCAACCTGCAGCCCCTAGTCCAGATCAACAAGGTCCATGGAGGTCTCTGTGACCACATATAACTCTCAATATCTCAATAAATATGCCCAGAGTCTATCCGGGTCTAAATCAGTAGAAAATGTCATGTTTAGTGCTCCGGTCCAGCCAAGCCTAGTATCGTATCAAAATTAGTAGTAAATCATATTTAGTACTCCAGCCTAGCCGAGTCTAGAATCAATGAGAAAATCATCTAAAAATCTCTTTTACTCTAAGAAGATTCATAAAAACCAGTTAAAACCCACTTTTAGTCATTTATACGGAAAACGGATCCTCAAGGCCATGCAAAGTTAGAAAACTGATGATAACTTGGCTTGAAGCTATAGTAGTAGTAAAATCAAATGCAGAAAACACTTTTTCATGATAATGATGATATGATTGCAAATAATCAATAGCCCAATGGTTCACAATCAACCTATCGGCCCTACACAAGCTTAATCCGTTCTACAACATAGATAACCAGTTTCATAATCGCAAATTGATGTCTGGGACTCACATACATTACCATATATACCATCATCTATGGTTCAAACGTATAAACAAAGGCCACACAGGGCCACAAGTGTAATACCACAAACTGAGATCAAATATGAACGTATGAAATAAAGCAAACAGAAAGAAAGCGGACAAGGTCTGGGGTGCCAACCTAGTAAACATAATCCAAAGATGTTAAATAGTACAATTATAGACTATATACACAAAGTCTAAGGTACGGAAGCCGTAACCTACCTGGCGTTCGATGAATAGTTACTGGGAAGCCAAAGCTCGAGCCTAAACTACTTTGAGAAGCTCCGAACAGCTAACACACTATTAAGAATGTAATCTATGCATTAAAACAAAGCTAATGATACCCATATTTCTAAAAGTTTATCCGGGTCAAATCAAGGTCAAAAGCGGACCCGTGGCCCTGCAACCCAAAACCAGAAATGAAAATACTATCAATGCTCCTAACACTTCCAGGAGCGCAAGCCAAAAAGTTGAGCGGAATTTGATCATCGAAAGGGCTAAAAATAGTTTCCACAATTCAAGAATAACTTAGTAATCAAAAGGAGAAATTTACGGAATTTTAGACAAGAAAACTTACCAATTAGAAGTTGAGAAATGATCACGTACCAGAATTTATCCACCACCAAGCTTTGGAATGGGCAGAGCTGAGTTTGGAGCTCTGGAGTTTAATAAGAATGGAGAAAATTGTTTGGGAGTTATTGGAAATGAAATGGAGAAGGAAACATTAAAATAAGCTGCCAGCCGCTTAGGCGCAGGTGTGGTTCAAGCGCCGCAGGGGCACCATTGCCATAACGGGCGATGAGGAGTAGACGCATCCTTTGCCTAAGCCGCCAGGCACTGTATGTGTGACACCTAGGGTGCAGGCACGATAGCACATGTGCGGCAAAGGCACCTGCCGCTATGCCATACCAGGAGACATCAACAACCATTTGCAAGCACAATCATAAAAAGATCTCGAATGGACCCTCGAGAATATATTTGGGGGCCCGTGAACGCAAATAAACTATGCTACTCAACTAAAAATGGCATTCTGGACTCAATGGAATCGATGAAATTCCTAACAGAGGTCAATTTAATAAAAAGTGGGCCCCATACTCAAAACCATCCTTAGGCCAACTTTTCAAAACTAGAACCCAATGGCCCAAGACAAGTTAGAAAGCCTCGAGACACGAACCAAAGGTCCCTCTAGCCTATAGTTGACATTTTGGAGCTAACAGATGACAAAATTTCCATCTGAGGCCTTCTTCTCCGAATGCTGACCAAGGTCGAACTTCCAAGTTCAACTAACTAGAAAACACAGAAAGCAGGATAGATCCAAACCAAAAGCTCCCAGACCCCGGCTAAGGGTTCAACTAGACCAAAGTACATATTCTAGAGCTAACAAAACTGTCAAAATTTGATTATGAGCACACTTGCTAAGAATGTTGACCGAAGTCAATGATTTCCTAAGTTCAAGTTCTAAAATAGGAAAACGACCATAATGACCAAATGAACGAACGCGGACACTGAACCATCAGTCCCAGCAAGTCATGAATGACTTGAAGTCACTGAAGGAAAGCTGTAACAGTACAAAGAAAGCAAAAATACAGGAATGACCAGAAGGGTCATTATAATTTGCCATTTTCAAGAGATCTGAAACTCTCTAATCAGTGAATGTTTGAATTTAGCCGCTTGGATGAGTCTAGAGCACTATTGATGCTTAGAGCTGATTGACGAGGTGGAAGAGGTCTGTGAGTGTGAAATCTGACAGATTTTTAGGTGAAGAGAAGTGGGTAACGATGGTTAGATTCTAATTTAGGGTTCTTCACTTTTTGACGAGCAGATGTACGTATTGTTTCTAAAAGAGAGAGAGAGAGAAGGGAAGAGTATAGGGGTTTGAGCCGAGTTTAGCCCGAAAATGTGCTAAAAAGGGGGATGCTTTAGTTGTGTTGCAGATTGGCTCACAGAAATTGGCCCAAGTTTAGTAAATAGATTAGTTTATAAGAAATCTCATTTTTCCAATTGCATTCCACTTAATTAATTTAATGATGCTCCTTTCGTCCTAACTAGTTTTTTCAAAATGCACATACCTATATATATACACATACATATATGCATAAACACCCATACATATATCTATATATTACACACATAGTTACAATTCATAATTAATAGAAACTATACTTAAAAAAATTTACAACAATACGACAAAAACATGTTCAGAGTTTAAAATAAAGTTAATATAATATATTTTGTTATCAGAAAATAGTGAAATAAAAATAAAAATAATAAATTACAAAATATTTTTGAATTTATATATATATGAGATACGACATCAATAGTTACTATATTTTCAAGACAAAAGAAATTAACATGCAAAGTAGAAAGCAAAGAAAATTATATTATTATTATTATTATTATTATTATTATTATTATTATTGTTTTTTCAAAATTATTATTTAAAGCCAAATTTACTGAAATTAATATGAAAAAAAGAAAAAAATTATTTGTTAAAATACTTAGGACTGAAAAGTATCAAGACACTGATCATAGAAAAAAGGAGAGCAAAATTGGGTGTCAACATGCATTGCCTTCTATGAATATATGTTGAATATCTATGTGAGTTGTGACATTACATCTCTAATTTCCCCCACCTTTTCAACAATTCCCCATGGAATTTTCCATGCATCATGCAAATGTTCTTAAGAACCAAAAATTCTGTTTTTACGGTAATATTTTGCAAGTCATGTGCAGAGCAATTCCTATTGTTCTCTTTTTTTTCTATCCCATTTTTATCTCTCTTATCTACAATATTCCTCCTAACACATTCATTCCATTACCTTATGTGCCTTCTCACCCACATGATGATATATCAAAACTCTCACGACAATACTCTCGAAACATGTATTAATCGCGTGTTTCCATTATTATCGTCAACCTTCCACCATTCATATGGAAACCATCATCAGAACCCCTAGTGATAAGCACCAGATTCCATCAAATACATTCACAATACAATAAAAAAGGAACGTAATTTCACTATCATGTCTCATTTTTTGGTTTTTCTATTTCAATCACAAAACACTATCACACAATCTTATTAAAACTAAAAAAAATACAAACCACACTGATGGGATCTGCTTCTTAAAACCAAAAAAAACATGACTACAAGCAGATTCTAAATCCCATAGATAATCATATACAATCAATGAGCAATGAATTTATAGTATTTTACACATCTTTCTCATACGTTTTTATAACTTTTAAAGTATTTTTTGGAGCATAACTTGTGCTTATGATGTATTTGTAGGAAATGTTGAGTGGACTATAAAAAAATATCAAAAGTGAAGAAGGGCAATTTGTAAAAAATTTGTAAAGTCAAAGATAAATTATGTGAATGAAAAAGCAATGATGTTGAGCCTCAGATTTTAAATGAAGTTGGAAAGGTGAGAAGGGCATTCTATGAAGCCGCCGATGGATATTGTAAGCCATAAAGTAGAGATGTTGAGTTACAGTTTTTAACAAAAACTTGGCAAGAAGAGAGAAATCTATGGGAGATGATGGAGATGGGGATTTGTGAATCGTAAATACAATCTACAAGTCAACTCTGGCAAACTTAATTTTGAATCTACGAAGAACTGAAGCAATTTGGTAACACCCCATCTGTTCGGAGGATTTAATTTAGGTCGTCAAAGATTTATGAGTCTAATCTAATTGATTTACATCACCCATTGATGACATCTCTGGAGAATAGTTGTAAATGAATGATTATACCAAGAAATACTTATATTAAGTCACTTGAAGTGTTATACTAAGTTTAGAGGCCAAAAGGAGCCTTGAAACAAAAATTCTAGTTGAAGGTTTCTTTACGAGGAAGTATTTCAAATAATCTTGTATATGGTCTGACTTGGAACGAGCATATCTTCTAATATATAAAGAGTTAGAGGGCCTACTAACTATCCAATTGAGGTGTATGAGTCTAGTTTCTAACTCATTAAATCATTTTCCTATATGGCTTCAGAGTAGAGACATATTCATATTTTCAAGAGACTGCACAAGCAGGTAGGTGAGGTAGGTCCCTAGGTTGGTGAGGCTTAGAAGAATTCCATCTTTTTCATTTTGATTTTTTTTGTCACTACGAAAAAAATGAGGCTCAATACTAGAAATCCTTCATAGATGTTGATAATCTTAGCTTGGTCCTTGAATTTGTTTTTTTACACAACGAGCCCATTATTTCTATATAGTTTTCCCCATAGATTTCATGGTGTAGATTTGTGAGTGTTATGGCGATGGAGTCTTAGATGCATAGTGATAACGATCTTAATCGAGTGACTAAAATCGATACCAAAAATACGGAATTCAACAACACAAAATAAATATAGTGGGGAAATTAAGATGAGAATTAGAAGAAATTGAGATGAGAATAGAAGAAAGAAAGGCTAATTGAATCAACCAAGGGAGAAGAGAACTCAATCAAATACATGAGAAATCAAATTGAATCCACAAGATGATAACTCGATGATCAATTAAGCAAAGTAGATAACACAAGCAATTCGGGAATCCACCCTAATCACTCATTCTAAGCTAATAATTGGAATTGAACCCAATCAATATCCTAACCTAAATTATCAAGTCTATTCAAGACAATTCAATCATCAAAAATCTAGGTATGAAAATGACTAAGGCAACTATTTATAGTTATTGCCTTTACACAAATAGCCTATTACAAAAATAGCTCAAAAGTGACTATTTTGGAAATAACTCACAAGGGCCCTTCTTGATTGCTCAAATGGCATCTTGATCACCCATGGCCTTGTATATTTATTGCTCCATAGCTTCCTCCGGGCTCCAAGCTACCATCCATATATAGAAACCCCTCCAATTATGCTCCAAGCTAACCAAGATTGTATCATCCGAACCTTGCAAAAACATAAGAAGGACAAACAACAAACATATCCTCATAGCATGAGGGTTAGCACATGGGTTATCAACCATACCAACTTGTTAAGGAGGCACACATTTAAAATACAACCAATTATCCTTTGTGTCAAATAAGAGCAATGCATTGTAGAACATACAAAGGATCCAGCTATGAGAAATATCATGAAACAAAGAAACCTCAAAGGTCCTAAGACACAATTGCTTCCCTATTCCACCATAAGACCATACCAAATGTGGTGTCTCCATTGGTTCAAACACCCATGAGTGTTTACCAGGGTCAAAGAGATAAAAGTCCCACATAGTTTGGTCACAAAGGCAAATGGACCAACCCAAGAAACCCCTACCTCTATATAAAACAAATCCCATACAAACATGGACATCATCATATGCAAAGAGGTAGTAGAGAAAGGTGTTACTTAAATGAACTTCATCCAAGGTGTGCCCACATATAGAATCACCCTTTGATCCACAAGCATTAAGGCCTTGATCAAGAGTGGGGTCACACAAGAATGAAGGGGTTATGAAAAACATACACCCCTTTCCTTTTGACCACTAACCCCTACAATAGATGTACTATCATCTTTCAAGAAGAGAGTTTTGTCTTTGGAAAGTGTGTCATCATACCATAGTGGATTCTCAATCACTTGGTAGCCTTCAAGAGGGGCTACACTTCCATCATGCCAAAACACATCACTATGCATTTCATCTTCATTAGTCATGTGAAGCTCAAACAAGGGATTGTCCTTAAAAACATACTCCACCTCAAAATTCTCATGACAAGAATTAGAAATAGAATCAACACTCAAGGAATCATCACCTTTAAGTAAAGATCCTACATGACTAACTACATGACCAACTATATCATTACCATTACTAAATTGAGGTTCATTTATCACATCACACAACTCCTCAATTAGTAGGTCATCATTACAAGCAAGTTGGTCAACACCACAATGAACACTAGTTGGTAGCATATCAAGCTCAAAAGAATCACACACATGATTACCATCATTATAGCCAACTAGCATTTTACTACCCCCATTACATGACAATACATTTTCACTCAAGTCACAAGTGCTAACACTAGATGGACTCAAATTGATCTTACTAGAAGAATCAATCAAGTCATCTATAGGATCAACTAGTGTTTGGGCACTCACAACAATGGCATCATCATCATGCAACAAGGTGTCATCAAGATCATCACAAGGTAAAGGCTCTTTAAGCTCACATATATACAAGCTATCACTTACACTCAATTATCCACTAACTACACAATGATCTTCCAAGTTCAATAAAGTGCAAGAGTTAGCTTTGTTACCTTGTAGCTCATAGGAAGAATTGCCTTCACCTTGGTTACAAACACTTGAGTACAATTGCTTCCTTTGAAATCTTTCAACCACCTCATGATGTTCCACATTTTGAGGTTCCACAATAGGTTTGCTTCCAGGAATACCTGCACAAGAATTAAGACAACTAAAAAAAGAAGAGAGGGTACAAAAGTTAGTATAAGGTTGTGACAACCCTCTCAGATCACTCCACACAACCTCTCCTTTTTCTACTCTAGAGTTTTCACTTATCACACCTTTACTCCTCTCAATCTTTTGTCTCTCAGTTTCATTGGAGTTCGGACAAGCGCCAAGTATCCCTTGTGAAGGGTTAGATGATCCCTTCACTTCAAGCTTCCACTTTGGTACACAAGGTATGGATGTTTTGACTTCCATGTTCAACTCCTTAGTGGGTTCATCTTCATGAGGAGTAGTTTTCTTCAACATCTTTTGTAACTCCTCGGGCTTAAGATTGGCAACCCATCGAATGACCTTGTCAACTCCTCTTTGTATGGCATCACCTAATTCATTAATTCTTAAAGATTCAAGATCCCTCACCGGAAGGAGCTCATTTGATTTCACTCTACTTTCATGGCTTATTGATCCTTCAATTCTACCTCCAACATAATTACCATAAGGAGAACAAGTCACATTATAAGGAGAATAAGAAGTATAAGTTCTTGCATTCCAAGAAGTAGAGAATGTTCTTCTCCTATGGTTCACACAACGTCTTTGAATTGGTTGCACCCATACATCTATACCCCCTCGACTAGGATAGGAAGTAGCACAAGACAAGGATGGTAATTCATCTTCACAATATCCCCTTCTATCACAATCTTCCTCAAATGATTCATAAGAAATATGGGAGAAAGCATCGTACCTCACATCGTCTTCATCACCATGGTGTGTAATATTGAGAATCCCCATACTCTTCATCTTCACTATCAGATTTACCATAGATACTTCGACTCCTTCATGTTCATCATAAGATCCATAAGCCCCATTCATTTCACATTCATTTTCGAAGTAAAAATTCTCACAATCATATAACTCATGATCACAATCATAGCCTTCATAAGATTCCCCTTCAAAAGATTCTGAGGCTATGGATGACATCCTTCCTTATACCTCCTTTTGTACCTACAAAACTAGCAAACAAGTTAGTAATAAAATCCTCACGCCACTCTTTATGTAAGCTCTCAACTCACCTACTATGGCTTCTTTCCCAAATTGATAGTGTTACTAGTTTTGCTCAATCAATTCAAGGTTATCTAACCTTGTGGAGGAATGGATCCTTGTGAATCTTGAAAGAAGGATGACTCAAACAAAACTAAAAGGACTTGAATAAAGAAATTAACTAAGAAATAAAAGAGAAAAGCACACAAAGAAACGCACAAGAAAAAAAAATGGACTCAAAGAACTTGATAATATTTAGTAGGGTAATCTACTAATTAAAATCAAGTTATGAACCTAAAAGAAGGTAGATTTAATGAAAAAGAAATTAATTTACCAAGATTTGAGCTAAGAAAATCATTTGGGAAGAAATTTGGTTGAAATCCATGGAGAAAAGCTTCAAAAAGTGGAGAAAAACATGAAAATTGCTCCAAAAACAAACCTGGCAGGGCGTTGGAGCCGTCTAGACCGTCGGCTTGAGGTTGGAGCTGACTATAGGGGGACCTGGAGCTGTTGGCTGGGGTGGAAGCCAACACTAAAAGCTGGAGCCATCGGTGAGAACCGGCTGGACGCGGAAGCCGACTGTTGATCGGCTTGGAGTCGAGGAGCCAGCTGAATGACGTGTCTGACGCGGCTTGGAGGGGCCTGGGCGGGACCACAACAGCTGGCAGCGTCCTATTGGGTGCGTAAAATAGCTGGAAATTCCTTTTTTTTTCCCCTCAATTTTTCAGATATTTTTTGTACTTCTTTGGCCCCACAAACACCTTTACACTTTCTCCTTTTTTTCTTTTTGGATTAAACACCACCTTTTTGAAGATTCTTCCTCAACAACATATGAATTTCATGAAGAACACCATAAACATTGATGAACTTTAAAAATTCATAACTCCCTTAATTTAACTCCGATCTTCACTAAATTTTAAACACGAGCTCCTTTCGACACTAAGAACAAACCCCAATAATTTTTAGCCCTCAATTTCAAGCCAAAAATAAACCCATTTTCTCCATCTTCAAGCTACGAAGAACATCATGAACAAGTGAACTTCAAAATCTTCATAACTTCTTTAATGGTAGAATCTTCCTTACAACTCAAAATCACTTGAAATCTTGAATTTAGACTCAAAAAATACTAGAGAATACGAATCTAGTGTCAAAAATAACAAATCAAACATAAAAAATTTCATTTTTTTGGATGATTTTTTTTTCAAATTTATGAACCTAAGACCTAAGAATTGATGGAACAACTCTTAAAACCTAAGATCTGATACCAAAATGATAACGATCTTAATCGAGTGACTAAAATTGATATCGGAAACACGGAATTTAACAACACAAAATAAAGATAGTGGGGAAATTAAAATGAGAATTAGAAGAAATTGAGATGAGAATAGAAGAAAGAAAGGCTAATTGAATCAACAATCAACCAAGGGAGAAGAGAACTCAATCAAATACATGAGAAATCAAATTGAATCCACAAGATGATAACTCAATGATCAATTAAGCAAAGAAGATAACACAAGCAATTCGGGAATCCACCCTAATCACTCATTCTAAACTAATAATTAGAATTGAACCCAATCAATATCCTAACATAAAATATCAAGTCTATTCAAGACAATTCAATCATCAAAAATCTAGGTATGAAAATGGCTAAGGCAACTATTTATAGTTATTGCCTTTACACAAATAGCCTATTACAAAAATAGCTCAAAAGTGACTATTTTGGAAATGACCCACAAGGGCCCTTCTTGATTGCTCAAATGACATCTTGATCACCCATGACCTTGTGTATTTGTTGCTCCATAGCTTCCTCCGGGCTCCAAGCTACCATCCATATATAGAATCCCCTCCAAGCTAACCAAGATTGTATCACATAGTGAGTTTATGGAAGCATTTCAAGGGTGTGTAGTTAGGTAAAAACCTTATTTTACTGATTTATCCTTAGATCTCAATAATATTTTACGATAGAAATCTGATAAGTTGGTAATTCACCAACTTATTGAGTTCTTTCGCACTAATTATTGCCTTCATTCTTATGTTTTAAAATAATATTTATGTTACAATCATCATATGTGAAGGCATGCAAGATCTATTGTAACACCTCGGATTCTAAACCAATGTTTTGATAGTACTTAGAAGTGTTGCGGGCTATTTCTAAGATTTATGATCATTTTTACAGACCATATTTCCATAGAATGGTCACTGGAGTAAACTTTAGAAAGACATTAAAAAGAAACCAACTCCCAAGTTTCTATAGTAGATAAGACAATTTGATTTTTTGAAGAACGATCCATCTTGACAACCATAGAAAATAAGCTGAGGGAGGTCATATTCCCAATTGAAAGTACGGATGAATGGATGATCTGTAATCTTATTTTACGGTCTGTCGTTATCACCCATAGTTTTGAATCTGAGAGATATCAAATCTCAGAAAAAGTTTATGGCTCGATCTATGATCCTTAAATGGAAAGAACGATCCATAAATCCCACCCATAGAAGTTAGTTCAGAAACCCTTAAGATCTCAAGTAAGATTATGGCTAGGTCTATAATTCAAAATCCTAAAGGACGAACCGTAGTTCCACCCGTAAAAGTCAGATCAAAAAGCATAGAATTTCTAGCAGGTTTCTATAGTTTAGACTATGGTTCGTAAATGAGAAGACTGGACCATAGAACCACCCGTAGATCTAAAATTTCCAGGCAACTACATAAACAGGCCTTAGTCATTTTCTCATTATTTTTCAAGACCAAACCTTTTTTCTCAACCCTAGACAATGAGACTCATTCTCCTAAGACTAGGTAAGTCTTATCCATCATTCCTTATGATAATCTAACGATTCCTAGCCCTAGACTAAGGGTTCTAACGCGTTTCTTTACATAAAACCCTAAGATTGTGAAGACCTTTCTGGTCATCTTCGCGTTTACGTATTCATTGCATTGTTAGAACCTTCCTGTAGCGACCCCAAGTCATTTATGGCTTTCTGGAACTGGTAGTTTGGTGCCCTGACCATTCATTTGGTTGTTTTGCCCTTTTTCCTATTTTAGAGCTTAAACTTAGAATATCATTGACTTTAGTCAACATTCTTATCTAACATGCTCAGAATTGAATTCGAACAGTTTCGTTAGCTCCGGAGCATTGAGTTTGGTCTAGTTGGACCTTTAGTTGAGGCCTGAGAACTTCCGGTGTGGGTTTTGTGTTGTTTCTTCAGTTTTTAGGCCATTTGGAGTTGAAAGTGTAACTTCGGGTGACTTTCAATGATCGGAGTGTCAGATTCAAAATTTGACGATTCCATCAGCTCTAGAATGTTGAGTTTGGGCTATAAAGGTGGTTGGTTCGGGTTCCGAGTGAGCCAGAATCATTTTAAGCATTTGAGTTCCTTTTCGTTAGTGTTGACTTGGGTCAACATTTCTCTGAGACGACCTCGTAGGGAGGTTTCGTTGATTCCGTTAAGTCCGAAACGTTGTTTCCACTCTATTAGCATTATTTATTTTTGAATATCGGGTTCCGATTGTGCCCAGAATGCCCCAGAGAGTTTTCAAAAAATTGCAAAAAAATAGTTGCAGGCCAGCTATCAGCGCCAACGGCGCCCAGACAGCGCGATCGCTCTGGCCTGTGGCAGGCCTTCAGCGCTGGCCATTTTCCAGCAGCTATATATTGCTGAGTATTCATTTTTCCAACCACTTCTTCACTACTTTCTCACTCTAAAACTCAAATATCTCTCCAATATTTTGCTCCAAATCAGTTCTAAGCCTTGGGGAATTAATTGTTTGTCGATTATCCATGCTCCTTCGTATCTTGGTAAGTCTTCTTCCCCAACTTGCTTCCTTTTGTTTTCTCTAAACTTCCTCCATTGATGCTCATATCCAAACCTTGGACTTTGTTGCCCCTAAGCTTGTGCATGTTCGTGAATGCGAAGAATTGCTCGTCTTGGCTTAAATTTTGCCCTTTTGGTAAGTAATTCTCGCCAAATTTCCAATTTTTAGTTCTTAAATTCCATCTTTAAACCCCAACTCTTGCGGGCTGTTTTGGCGCCCTTCCCTTGGCCATTTGAGCTCAAATTTGGAGCATGCCTTCTTGGCATCGTTGGGATTACTGTGGTTCTTTTCATTTTTTTTGTTTCGGGTGTGGGCCCTGCGGGCTTGCTTTTGACCCGGATATCGACCCGGCTACAATTGTAGCAATATGGGTATCGTTAGACTTGTTTTAACATTTTATTCATGAATTGATAGTTTGATTCTCGTTCGGAGCGTCTCAAAGCAGCTTGGCCCCGAATATCATTGTTCCCGCAACTTGTCGTCGGACGACAGGTAGGTTACAGTCTAAACTCCTAGACTTAGCATATATCAGGTAAAATTATACTAGTTGACATCCTTGGGTTGGGTTATTAGGTTGGTACCACAGACCTTGACCGCTTTTCCATGATCCGTCCCATTTCTTTCCTCCGTTATGTGTAGTACTCTTATTACTTGATATTATTACCCTTGTGGTTCTGTGAGGCCTTGTTGACTCTGGAACATAGATGGTTGGTTCATTGGGAATGTCCGTGAGTCTCGAACATAGAATTATCCTTCTAGACTGGTTATGTTTGCTGAGTAGCTTCGGGAGCCTGTGCAGGGTCGATAGGTTGTTATGAGCTGCTAGGTGGATATTGTGTGTTGATCATATCATTTCCATACATATAAAGAGATTTTCCCATATTTTACTATGGTTTGGGCTTCGGGCCTACTAGGACTATTTTCTTAAGCTTGCATGGCCCGGGGCCCCATTTTCAATGAAACTGAGTTTGGAAATGATTTGACTTGATATGTGGATCTTCTTGGGGTAAAAGAAGGTCAAAATATTCTTTTATCATGATTTTTCTACTATTGCTAGACTTGACCGGGTCGGAGTGCTAGCTGAGTTTTCTTACTGATTTGAAATGACTTTAGGCTCGGCCGGGTCGAGCATCTGAGATATTTTACTACTATTTTAGACTCAGTTATTCTCGGGCGCCCTTTGAGGGGTTTTTGAGACATATTTTCACTGCTTTAGTCCTAGAAAGGGTCTAGGCATGCATATTTGAGACTTAGCCACTGGCTTGAGCCCAGACTCAATTCCGGAGGACACGTTTTGATTCTGAGTTATAGTATGGGGTATGAGACCTCCATGGACCTTGCCGCTCTGGGCCTGAGGCTTTGGGATGCATGTGTCATGGGGAAGGGTATACAGTGGAGTAGAGGTATATGGGCTGAGTACTTCCATAAACCTACTTGCTGGGCCCGATCGGCATCGGAGGAGGTACATACAGAGGTTCTATTTCACCCTGAGGTTATCATGCACCATATCATTCATTGTTTGAGATTACACCCTTGTTTGCTATTTGTTGATTGTACGCTCTGATGTATGAGATGCCGGAGGGTTTGTTTTCACTTGATTGTGTTCCTCAGTTGTATAGGCGGCCGGGGGACTGTAGGTAGACTCTCGTTATTTTATTTTAGAATTGTCCTCTATTAAGGTTATAAGGGTGGAGTTGGACTCCGCTAGGCTGTTACTTCTGGATGTGAGATTAGTATATTTTGGCTGGTTATTAATTCCTATTTTCTGAGTGTGTCTACCCTTATTCTTCTCTCCCATTCTTTATACTTGAGGTTACTGGTATACCGTCCATTGTTAGAACTTATGCTTATATATACTATTTTTGCGAGGATCCCAGGTGCGTCTTTCTTACTTTCACCTGTGCCTGTTGTGTATATATTCTGCTTGCTAGCCTTGTATATTGTTTTCTGTTGTCTTTCCTCTAGGCTAGTTCATGTGTACCTTTTCGTTGACTTCTGTGACTATTTGCTCCTACTTTGTCTGCTATTTCTCTTTTACTTTATATGTGCCTAGTCAGCCTATGATACCTACTGGGTACCTTATGCTTCGCATTTGGTGCTCACCCTACCTTTTGCATCTTTTGTGAAGATCCTAGTGTGGCCCATCGCTGTTAGAGCACCGGAGACTAGTGCGTGGTGCTATTTTTGGATCATCCAGGCTGAGGGTCAGCTCTTGGAATTCAGAGCTTGACTTTAGTTTATCCTTGGTGTATTTATTACTCTTATAGTTTTAGAGATATTCTGTATATATTACTTTTGGACCTATGTACTCCTGATGTAGTTCGGCTCTTATACGCTATGATACCAGGTCTTTTGGGTGGGTTTAGATTTCTCTTTGTTTATATCTCTCTTGTATCTATTTTCTTTTCCTTATTCCCTTGCTTTCACTTATGTATCGAATCTTCCGCTTGAACTATTAGAAAGTATCCCATTACTAACTGTTCTGGGCTACATGGATTGGTTTGCCTACTGGGGGAGGGGATTGTAGGTGCCATCATGATCGAGAAATCATATCATGACAGCTTGGTATCAGAGCTCCAGGTTAACCGGTGTCATCGATATAGGAGCCAATGTCTAGTAGAGTCCTGCAGATCAGGGCAGAGATGTCCATACTCAATCTTCGAGAGGCTATGGTGACATCTTAAGAAAATGGACCTTTCTTGTTTCTCTTTCATACGTAGTATCCTTGAAAGTTTCTGGAAATCTCACTTATTCTGGTTCACTCTTCCACAGATGGTTCGTATGAGATCTTCAACTTCTGGGAAAAGAGAGCCTCTTGCTCGTGCACCTTCGACTCCAGCGGATGAGGTAATCGTAGGGGTAGAGGTAGGGGTCGTGGATGCCCCAGAGCAGCGGCACCTGCTAGAGCTACTAGAGTTGAGTTAGGGCCAGAGTTTGATTACGAGCCAGAGTTTGCTCCAGAGCAGTAGCATGTGGACCCGAGGACAGCCCAGGTACCACCAGCTCTAGTACCAGTTACAACATCAGTTTCTGTGCCAGCTTCAGCCCCAACTTAGTCTTTAGATATTCAAGGTTTGTTACTTCAGCTATTGGGTATGATTGGGGAGCGTCCTTCTGAGATAGCCCAGATATCCGATCAGGGGGCAGCCCTGGGTGTTCAGAGTTCAGGAATGCAACCTGCTACTACGACTCCCTATGCTGAGGTTGTTCCAGTCCCATCGGTTGCCCAACCTCTTGCTCCTCGCCCTACTATGACAAAGATGGAGCAGAAGGCCTTGGGTAGGTTTCTGAGATTGGCACCGCTGAGATTCTCTGGTATACCGGGTTAGGACCCACGTGATTTCATTACCACCTGTGAGGAGATGTTGCACCATTTGGGGTTATTAGAGACTCACGGGGTTGGCTATACTTTATATCAGCTATAGGGTCCAGCGATGTTATGGTGGAGGGCACAAGTTGCTTGCAGGCCTTCGACATCACCTCCTTTGACCTGGTCTGAGTTCTATGAGTTCTTTATGGCCAAGTTCCTACCTCAGAGTAATCGTGAGCGTCGCAGGGAGCAGTTTACTTGGCTTATGCAAGACTTTATGATTATCTCAGAGTATGAGACTTATTTTCATCAGTTAGCACCATTTGGAGCTATGATCATTCCTACCGAGGCAGACAGGATTCACAGGTTTGTATGGGGTTTGAGTCTAGAGATTAGGCAGCCAACTAAGATATTGGTTGCCAGCGGTCAGTTATTTCAGGCTATCGCTGACTATGCCCATACTGTGGAGGACTTACAACGACCTTATCAGGGGGCCAGAGATAAGAAACCTCATCATTAGGGTGGTTACAGTGGTTCCAGGCATAAGGGTAGAGGTTCAGGCCAGTGGGGCCGAGGTTATCAACAATAACAACACCAGGGTTAGTCCAGTCGATCGGTTCAGGCTTTACTTCAGGCTTCTGGTTCTCAGTTTGAGCAGGGTCAGGGCAGTCAATGAGGTTACAATGGTCAGCCTTCGAGAGGTACAGATTCTAGGGCATCAGGCCGTGGTGGCCATTCGGGTTCTGCTGGTTCATCCAAACCGAGTAGGTCATCAGGGGCTTGTTATACTTATGGTGTGATTGGTCATTTTGCTAGAGATTGCCTTCAGAAGGGTAAAGTTCAGCCGGCCAAGCCATTACGAGTAGTTTATCCTCCGGCTAGAGGGGGTGGTGGTCAGGCTAGGAGTGGTGCCCTATGTGGTAGAGCAGGTTGTAGGGATGGCGGTCGGGCATGTAGAGGTCGTGATCAGTTCTATGCGATCCCTGGGAGATTGGAGGCAGAGGCCTCAGATGCTGTGATCACAGGTACGATTTCTGTATGTCGTCAACCAACTTATGCTTTGTTTGATTCTGGATCCACATGTTCATATATATTTGCCTACTTTCTGCCTTGTTTGGGGTTGGCTAGTGAGCCATTATCTGTGCCTATTTCTATTTTGACCCCAGTAGGAGATTTTTTAGTAGTGGATTGGATTGTGAGATCTTGTGTGATATCTTTTGGTGATGCGGAGACTTGGGCTGACTTGATGATACTTGACATGTTAGACTTTGATATGATACTGGGCATAGACTGGTTATCCCCTCACCAAGCGATTTTGGATTGTTATGCCAAGATCGTTACCATAGCCGTGCCCAGTGTATCCCCAGTTGTGTGGCAGGGTTCTGTTAGCCATGCACCATCTGGGATCATCTCCTGTCTGTGAGCTAGGAAGTTGATTTCTCGTGGGTGTCTAGCTTATCTAGCATATGGCCGAGATGCTAGTACTGACCCTACATCTCCTGAGTCTGTTCCTATGGTTAGAGACTTCCTAGATGTGTTTCCTACCGACTTGCCTGGCCTTTCACCTGAGAGAGATATTGATTTCACCATTGAATTAGAGCCAGGCACCAGGCCCATTTCTATTCCTCCCTACCGTATGGATCCTACTGAGTTAAGAGAGCTTAAGGAGAAGCTCCAGGATTTGTTAGCTCAGGGGTTCATTAGACAGAGTGTGTATCCTTGGGGTGCTCTTGTCCTCTTCATGAAGAAGAAGGATGGGTCGATGCGGATGTGTTTTGACTATCGGCAGCTGAATAAGGTGACAGTGAAGAAAGGTATCCGATGCCCAGGATTGATGACTTATTCGATCAGCTTCAGGGTTCTGTCATGTTTTCAAAGATTGATCTGAGGTTCGGCTACCATCAGTTGAGGATTAGGGCGGAGGACATCCCTAAGACAGCATTCAGGACACATTATAGCCACTATGAGTTCCTGGTGATGTCTTTTGGGTTGAATAATGCCTCTGCAGCCTTCATGGACTTGATGCACATGGTTCTTAGCCCATACTTGGATATGTTCATAATAGTCTTTATTGATGACATTCTGATATACTCGAGGAGTAGGGACGAGCATGAGCAGCATTTGAGGACTATACTTCAGACTTTGAAAGATCATTGGCTTTATGCCAAGTTCTCAAAGTGTGAGTTTTGGCTTGAGTCAGTTGCATTCCTAGGACACGTGGTGTCTAAGGATGGGATTAGAGTGGATCCGAGTAAGATTTCTGCGGTTCATAATTGGCCTAGACCTACTACTCCTACTGAGGTTCGTAGCTTTGTTGGGTTAGCCAGGTACTATAGATAGTTTGTTGAGGGATTTTCTTCCATAGCAGCACCTTTGACTATGCTGACTAAGAAGGATGTCCCATTTCAGTGGTCGGATCAGTGCGAGGATAGCTTCCAGATGCTTAAGGCCTTATTGACTTCAGCTCTAGCCCTGACTTTGCCGGTTGAGGGTGAGAGTTTCTATGTGTATTGTGATACTTCAGGGGTCAGTCTTGGTTGTTTGTTGATGCAGCAGGGTCGAGTGATAGCATATGCATTGAGACAGCTGAAGGTTCACGAGCGCAACTATCCCACTCACGACTTGGAGTTAGCGAAGGTAGTTTTCACGCTCAAGATCTGGAGGCACTATCTATATGGAGTTCATTGTGAGATATTCACTAACCATCGTAGTCTTCAGTACATTACAAGTCATCACGAGCTGAACTAAAGGCAGAGGAGATAGATTGAGTTGCTAAAGGACTATGATTTCACTATTTTATACCATCCGGGCAAGGCAAATATGGTAGCGGATGCCTTGAGTCGGAAGGCAGTGAGTATGGGTAGCCTGGATTCACTTTTGATTTCTGAGATCCCATTGGCCTTGGATATCCAGTCCTTGGCTAACTGATTGGTTAGGCTTGACTTGTCGGGTCCTAGCAGAGTGCTTGCCAGTGTTGAGGTCCGTTCTACTCTAGTTGATCAGATTCAAAGCCGACAGTTTGAGGATCAGAGTTTGTGCGACCTTCGTGATTAGGTAGTTCGGGGTGAGACCAGCCGGGCTACTTTAGGTTTTGATGGTATTCTGAGGTTTGATGGTCGGCTTTGTGTTCAGAGGGTTGGTGACTTGATTTAGTTGATACTTCATGAGGCCTATTGTTCCAGATATTCTATTCAACCGGGCGCTGCAAAGATGTATAGAGACTTAAGGTAGATTTACTGGTGGAGTGGTATTAAGCGAGACGTGGCAGAGTTTGTATCTCGGTGCTTGAACTGTCAGCAGGTTAAGTTCAAGCACATAAGACTGGGTGGTTTGATGCAGCGACTTCCCATTCCTGAGTGGAAGTAGGAAGGTATTACTATGGACTTCGTCGTGGGTTTACCTCATACTTTTCATAGGTTTGACTCTATTTGGGTGATCGTTGATAGGATGACTAAGTCAACACACTTCTTGCCAGTTCAGACTTCTACGGTGCTGAGAGGTTAGCTCAGATCTACATTCGTGAGGTTATTCGGTTGCACGGGGTCCCAGCTTATATCATTTCAGACCGTGGCACTCGGTTCACATCTCAGTTATGGAGAGATATACAGAGAGATTTGGGTAAGAGGTTCAGCTTAGTACTGCTTTCCACCCTTAGACAGATGGCCAGTCTGAGAGGACTATTCAGGTCCTAGAGGACATGCTTTGGGATTATGTTCTTGACTTTGGGGGTTCATGGGATCATTTTGTGCCTTTGGCCGAGTTTGCTTATAATAATAGCTTTCATTCGAGCATTGGCATGGAACCTTTTGAGGCCTTGTATGGTACGCGTTGCAAATTGCCGATTTGTTGGTTTGTTGGGTTAGAGTCTAGACCGCAGAGTACATATTTTCTTAGAGATTCCTTGGACCGAGTTCGTTTGATTCAGGACAGGCTTAGAGAGGCCCAAAGTAGGCAGAAGAGCTACGCTGATCATAGACTTCATGCCTTGGAGTTCAGTGTTGGTGACTTGGTTTTCCTTAGGGGTATCGCTCCTGAAGGGCGTGACGAGATTTGATCAGCGGGGCAAGCTTAGCCCCAAGTTTATTGGGCCGTTTGAGATTCTACAGAGGATTGGTAGTGTTGCCTACATGTTGGCTTTGCCTCCGATATTTTCAGCTATTCATCCAGTTTTTCATTTCTTGATGTTGCGCCAGTATGTGCCAGATGAGTCTCATGTGTTGCATTGGGATTTGGTTCAATTAGATGAGAGTTTATCATTTGTTGAGGAGCCGATAGCTATTCTGGCTAGAGATATCAGGATATTGAGATCTAGGGAGATTTTGATTGTGAAGGTTCAGTGGAGACATCATCCAGTCGAGGAGGCTACTTGGGAGACCAAGAGTGAGTTGTGTGCTCAGTATCTGCAGCTGTTCGAGCCTTCAAGTACTCCCTTCTTTTTGACTTTTGAGGATGAAAGTCTTTTTAGTAGTGGATGTTGTGATAACTCTTCTGGTCATCTTTGCGTTTACGCATTCATTGCAATGTTAGAGCCTTCCTGTAGAGGCCCCAAGTCATTTATGGCTTGCTGGGACCGATAGTTTGGTACCCTGGCCGTTTGTTTGGTTGTTTTGCCCTTTTTCCTATTTTAGAGCTTAAACTTTGAATATCATTGACTTTAGTCAACATTCTTAGCTAACATACTTGGAATTGAATTTGGACAGTTCTGTTAGCTCCGGAGCGTTGAGTTTGGTCTAGTTGGACCTTTAGTTAAGGCTTGAGAACTTTCGGTGTGGGTTTTGTGTTGTTTCCTCAGTTTTCAGGCCATTTGGAGTTGAAAGTGTAACTTCGGGTGACTTTTGATGATCGGAGTGTCAGATTCAAAATTTGATGATTCCATCAGCTCCAGAATGTTGAGTTTGGGCTAGAAAGGTGGTTGGTTTGGGTTTCGGGGTGAGCCGGACTCATTTCGAGCCTTTGAGTTCCTTTTCGTTAGTGTTGACTTGGGCCAACACTTCTCTGAAACGACCTCATATGAAAGTTTTGTCAATTCTGTTGAGTCCGGAACGTCGTTTCCACTCAATTAGCATTATTGGTTTTTGAATATCAGGTTCCAATTGTGCTCGAAATGCCCGAAATGCCCCAGAGAGTTATCAAAAATTGCAGAAAAATAGTGGCAGGCCAGCCTTCAGTGCCAACGGCACCCAGGCAACGCGATCGCGCTGGCCTGTGGCAGGCTTTCAGCGCCGATGGCTCTGACCATTTTCCAGCAGCTATATATTGCTGAGTGTTCATTTTTCCAGCCACTTCTTCACTATTTTCTCAATCTAAAACTCAAATATCTCTCCAACATTTTGCTCCAAATCAGTTCTAAGCCTTGGGGAATTAATTGTTCGTCGATTATCCGTGCTCATTCGTATCTTGGTAAGTCTTCTTCCCCAACTTGCTTCCTTGTCTTTTCTCTAAAATTCCTCCATTGATGCTAATATCCAAACCTTAGATTTTGTCATAGATTCTGCCCCTAAGCTTTTCCATGTTCGTGGGTGCGAAGAATTGCTCGTCTTGGCTTAAATTTCACCCTTTTGGTAAGTAATTCTCGCCAAATTTGCATTTTTTAGTTCTTAAATTCCATCTTTAAACCCCAAGTCTTGCGGGCTGTTTTGGCGCCCTTCCCTTGGCCATTTGTGCACAAATTTGGAACATGCCTTCTTGGCATCGTTAATATCACTGTGGTTCTTTTTGTTTTTTGGTTTCGGGTGTAGACACTGCCGGCCCGCTTTTGACCCGAATATTGACCCGACTACAATTATAGCAATATGGGTATCGTTAGACTCGTTTTAACATTTTATTCATGAATTTGATAGTTTGATTCTTGTTCAGAGATTCTCGGAGCAGCTCAGCCCCAAATATCATCGTTCCCGCTGCTTGTCGTCAGACGACATGTAGGTTACGGTCTAAACTCCTAGACTTAGCATATATCAGGTAAAATTGTACTAGTTGGCATCCTTAGGTTGGGTTATTAGGTTGGTACCACAGACCTTGACCGCTTTTCCATGATCCGTCCCATTTCTTTCCTCCATTATGTGTAGTACTCTTATTACTTGATATTATTTCCCTTGTAGTCCTGTGAGGCCTTGTTGACTCTGGAACATAGCGGTGGGTTCATTGGGGATATCCGTGAGTCCCGAACATAGAATTATCCTTCTAGGCTGGTTATGCTTGCTGAGTAGCTGACTAGCATGGATAGCATGGTCGACACAAGCATGGATGGTATAGATGACACGTACGATGTTCATGCAAAGGAAAGTATACAATGTGTGGGTGGTCCATTAAAGTGAGGTGGAAGGAGGAATTCAAGAATTCCCAAAAGAAGGCAACCAAACAAGGCCCTTACTTCATTAAGGGCAAAACTGTAATAGCTAGTGTCTTCTTATTCCCTAGTATAAGTAGTAGCTTTTCTTCATTTTGGAAGACTAGTTTTTGCATATTGAAGATTGATACTCTAAACTTGTAGTTGCTAGTGTAAGGCTTAGTGTAATTCCCTTAAGGAATTAGTGAGTGATTAGGGTGACTCTCTTGATTGTTAGTTTAACTTCTTTACTTAATTAATCGAAGGTCTCCCACTTGTGGATTTCATTTAGGTTTCCTTGATTAGTTGAGTTGAATTAGTATCTAGTTGTTGGAATCAATTGGGAGGTGAGGGTTTTAGCCCCTTGTTGCCCATAATTTCAATTCCTAGTTATTAATTCTCATATCTTTTCCTTCGTTTCTTCTTGTTTGTTGTATTTCCGTTATCATTTGGTATCAGAGCTTGGTTTAGGTTTGTTTCCACAAATCTAAGTCTTGGGAATTTGATATCTTCAAAATCCAAAAAAAAAAAAAAACTGATTTTTTTTGTTTTGATTTGTTGTTTTTGATACTAGATCTTCATTCCCTAGTATTTTTTGAGTCTAGATTTCAAATTTCGTGCGATTTGGAGTTGTAGAAGTGAAGTTGCCATTAAAGGGTTTTGAGCTTTTGAAGCTTTACAAACTTTGAAAGTGGTCTATTGATTGAGGAGGAATTGGAGCTTAAAAACCATTGGGGTTTGTTCCTTACGTTAAGGGGAAGCTAATCCTAAAATTTGAGCCAATTCCGAGCTCATTTGAAGGTGTTGGTGTTTAGTGTGTGTTCTTGGTGTTCTAGGTGTTTTTGATATTCATCAAGAATATCTTGAAGAAGAAGAAGCCAAAAGGTACATTTGATCCAACCTTTTTTAAGTCAAAGTGGTCAAAGATGTTTGTTGGGTCCACAAGTGGAATTTAAAAAAAAAAATAAAAAAATCCACGCCCACTCTCACCTAGGCGCGTGTTGCACAGTTTCAGAGAGCAAAAACTGCAGGTTCTATACTTAGTTTTTTTTAGGGGTCTCAAATTTTGGGACCCCAAAATTTTTCTAAGTGTTGGAACTTTTAAGACCCCAATTTTTTTCTAAGTGTTGGAACTTCAAACTTTTTCTTCTACACTCATTTTTCTTAGATTTCTTAACTATTTAACAACTAATTAACATCTTTAATTACTTGTTAACTAGTTTTTAAACATCAAATCATCTCTTTGATTCTCCAAATTAAGCAATAACAAGTGGTTTCTCCTACTTTTGTTACTTAATTCTTGAGTCCGAATTCTTTCGTGCTTCTTCCTTCTTCTTTTCTTGTTTTGTTTCGTTGATTAATTTCTTGATTCAAGTCCGTTTAGAGTCTTTCAAGTCGTCCTTCTTTCAAGAGTCACAAGAATCTACTCCTCCACAAAGGATAGGTGACCTTGAGTTGATTGAGTGAAGCTAGTTCACTACCAATTTTGAGACGACGCCATAGAAGATGAGTTGAGAGTTTACATACGAGTGATGTGAGGCCTTTTTTTTCTACTAATATTATTTGTTGAGTTTTTGTAGGTACAATGTCTAATCATTTTCCTTATAACCATGGAGGAAGGAGCTTGGTGAACAACATGGGGACGAATTTCAATGTGTCAAGGGAGGTTGAAACAACTTTATGACAAGGATGGATAGTATGAATGAAAGGAGGTTCCTTATGACAAGTCAAAGTGAAGAAACAAGAAGGACCTCGGGTCAAGAATTCAACCTATACTACCCCCAACCAAATTGGAACCAAACCTACCCTCAAACTACATTCCGAATGAACCCAAGCTATGATAGGCAAGTCACCCCACATCCAAATACACAACCATATCATCCACCACAAAGGAGTCCTTTTGTGGAAAACCAAGATAGAAGCCAAGCACCTCCACAAAATATATCACATGCATCCTTGCATGTACCTTATGTTCCAACCCAACAACACTACCCACAAGTACCCTACCAAGATATCTATTATCAAAACCCTCTTTATGATGAAATGTGTGAAGAGGTTAGCCCGAATGAATGGTGGGAAAGACCCGAAGGCTTTGGTATGAACCAAGGCATCATGAGATGTCAAGGAAAATGGGATAGTGGAGATAGGTATAGGAATGAAGGAGGAAGGTGTGAAGATCAAAGTGATCGATATGGTGGTCAAGGTGCTCCAAATCATGGGATGGGTGACAACATGGCGAGTCTTCCAATATTCCAAGATGGTAGTCAAGCTATTCAAGCTAACTACAGCACAAAAGGGGAAGACCAAGCCTATGGAGGTAATCATGATATACCTCAATCTTCTTCTCCTTCTATCATTCGATGTTATAAGTGTCAAGGTGAAGGACATATTGCTAGAAATTGTCCACAAAAGAGGTCAAATATTATCTTGTGTGATGAACCTTGTGCTAAAAATATGATAGAGTATGAGGTTGGGAATGGTTGTGATGAACCTAAGGTTAGGCATGATGAAGCAACCTCAAATGTTGTTGATGAGAAATTGGAGAAGGATTTGAACTCTTCTTGTGATCTAAAGAGAATCATGGGGGATCTTTCTAAAGAGGAACTTGATCAAAGTGTGAACCTATTTCATGCAAGGTTCAAGATGATGGATTGGGTATGTTCCTTGGTCATTGATGGTAGGAGTAGTACTAATGTGGTGAGTTGCACTATGGTTGATAGAATGAAGCTTCCTACACAAAGACACCCCAAGCCATACACACTTCAATGTCTCATTGAGAATTATGAAGTAGAGGTAACCAAACAAGTGGTCGTGAATTTTAGCATTGGCAAGTATCGAGATGAGGTGTTATGTGATGTTTTGCCCATTCAATCTTGTCATATGTTGTTTGGTAGACCTTGGCTAGCCGGTAGGGATGTTCGATATCAAGTGGAGTCCAATAAATACTCATTTGTATTTGGAGGACGAAGACACATTCTTGTACCTTTAACACCCTATCAAGTGAGTGAGGATTACAAGATAATGAGGGAGCTTCAGAAGGTACTTAAGAGAGAGGAACTTGAAAAGGAGAAGAAAGAATTGGCTCAAGAAGGAAAGTTGTATGAGATTGATGAGCCAAGAAGTGACTTAAAAGAGGTGCACAAGGAGCACTTAATTTTGGGACTTGCCAATACCAATCCCCTGTTACCTACTAACCATGGTGCTAGCATTTTGCCTAGTACCATCCCTTCTCTTTTGCAGGTTCATGGACAAATATTTCTAAAGGAGGATCCGAACAAAGTCCCTCATGAACAAAGGGTTGAAGGCCTAATAATAGAGCTACCTAGAAAGTCAACTCTTAAGAAGAAACACAAAGACCAAGTCTATGGGTCCAAAATGATGCATTGGAGGGAAAGCTTTGGGAAACCAAGTGTGGTGCACAAGAATGCAGACTCAAAAGCCCGTCTTCAAGGTATGTACCCTTCCCCTCTTATTCCAAGCAATCCTTGGAGTCATGATGACACTTTTCCTATGGTAGGTAGGTTTTGGAAATTGTATGACCTCATACCCTACCATGAGAGTGATGATATAGCTCCAATGTATTCATGGTTGGTTTTGGATATGCTTAAGTTATGTGTGTTTCATGTTTTGAATGCCAACCATAGTTATTGTTTGGGAAAGAATCCATGGTGCATTCGTGATGCCCGATTTATGTATTCTACTCCTTGTCACACTTATGTCGTTAGACAAGTTGAGGTGTTAGGATGGATTCTTAAAAACATGACTCCATTTGTTTATCCATTCTTTGTGGGAGTTTGTTTGAGGAATAATAATGAAGTGTACTTGAAATGCTTAATCTCGTCCTCTTATGTTCCAAATTGTGAATGCCATCTTGTTAACATTCTTTTCTTAAAGTGTGTATTTGCAATTGAGAACCCTCGAGTGGATGCTAAGTTGCTTATTTATTTTTGGGAGAGTCCATGGATATTGAAAGCTCCTTGTCACCTTCATAGGGTTGGACAAGTTGAAGTTTCAAATGGAACTTTTGGAAGCATGTTTGGTTCTATGATAGGAGGGACCCCAACTCCTTGGGAGTATTATTTGGCATGGAGTGATTTGACTCCTAATAAATCCCTCGACTATTCTAGTAGCATGGCTTTGTTGGTGCACTTTCTTCCTTTGGAAAGTTGTCTTATAGAGAGGATTGTTTTGTGCTTAAAATGTCTCTTCTTATCTATCAGTGTCCTTATCGTTTGGCATGCCCTAGATGACAATAGTGAGCTTAACACCTTTCTCTACTACCTTTTTGCTTATGATGATACCCGTAGTGGTGTGAGATTTATTTTGTATGGAGGTAAGGATATGTGGGTCTTTTACTTTTTTTGACCCGAATGAACCCTTATGGGTGAGTGCACCACTTTTGGTGTGGCCTACTTGTGAGATAATGAAACAATTGTGTCTTATGGCTCCAAAGTTAGATATGATACTTGATGCCACAAAGACCTTTGTGTTTGCCTTGTCTCTTGATGTTTATCATAACCAAAACCTTTGCACCTTGTACGATGAGTTATTTTTATTGGAAGAAAAGGATATTTGGTTATATCTCAAATTTGTGCCTCCTTGGCATGGTGATATGTTGTCCTTCTCATGTGTCTTTAAGGTTTGGATTCGAGGACGAATCATTTTCAAGAAGGGGAGAATGATACTAGCATGGATAGCATGGTTGACACGAGCATGGATGGTATAGATGACACGTACGATGTTCATGAAAAGGAAAGCATACAATGTGAGGGTGGTCCATTAAAGTGAGGTGGAAGGAGGAATTCAAGAATTCCAAAAAGAAGGCAACCAAACAAGGCCCTTACTTCATTAAGGGCAAAACTGTAATAGCTAGTGTCTTCTTATTCCCTAGTATAAGTAGTAGCTTTTCTTCATTTTGGAAGACTAGTTTTTGCATATTGAAGATTGATACTCTAAACTTGTAGTTGCTAGTGTAAAACTTAGTGTAATTCCCTTAAGGAATTAGTGAGTGATTAGGGTGACTCTCTTGATTGTTAGTTTAACTTCTTTACTTAATTAATCGAAGGTCTCCCACTTGTGAATTTCATTTAGGTGTCCTTGATTAGTTGAGTTGAATTAGCATCTAGTTGTTGGAATCAATTGGGAGGTGAGGGTTTTAGCCCCTTGTTGCCCATAATTTCAATTCCTAGTTATTAATTCTCATATCTTTTCCTTCGTTTCTTCTTGTTTGTTGTATTTCTGTTATCAGTAGCTTCGGGAGCCTGTGTAGGGCCGATAGGTTGTTATGAGCTGCTGGGCGGCTATTTTGTGTTGATCTTATCATTTCCATGCATATAAAGAGATTTTCTCATATTTTACTACGGTTTGGGCTTCAGACCTACTGGGACTATTTTCTTAAACCTACATGGCCCTGGGGTCCCATTTTTAATGAAACTTTATATGGAAATGATTTGACTTGATACGTGGATCTTCTTGGGGTAAAAGAAGGTCAGAATATGCTTTTATCATGATTTTGCTACTATTGCTAGACTCGACTGGGTCGGAGTGCTAGCTGAGTTATCTTACTGATTTGAAATGACTTTAGGCTCGACCAGGTCAGAGTGCTATCTCCATCGAGCATCTGAGATATTTTACTACTATTTTAGACTCAATTATGCCCGGGCACCCTTGGAGGGGTTTTTGAGACATTTTTTCACTGCTTTAGTCCTAGACAGGGTCTAGGCATGCATATTTGAGACTTAGCCACTGGGTTGAACCCAGACTTAATTCTAGAGGGCACATTTTGATTTTGAGTTATAGTATGGGGTCTGGGACCTCCATGGACCTTGCCGCTCCAGGCCTGAGGCTTTGGGCTGTGTGTGCCGGGGGGAAGGGTATATGGTGGAGTAGAGGTATACAGGCTGAGTCCTTCCATGGAACCTACCTGCTGGGCCCGATCGGCACCGGAGGAGGCACATACAAAGGTTCTATTTCACCCTGAGGTTATCATGCACCATATCATTCATTGTTTGAGATTCCACCTTTGTTTGCTATTTGTTGATTGTATGCTCTGGTAGTATGGGATGCCGGAGGGTTTGTTTTCACTTGATTGCATTCCTCGGTTGTATGGACGGCCGGGGGACTGTAGGTAGACTCTCATTATTTTATTTTGGAATTGTCCTCTATTACAGTTATAAGGGTGGAGTTGGACTACGCTAGGCTGTTACTTCTGGATATGAGATTGGTATGTTTTGGCCGGTTATTAATTTCGATTTTCCGAGCATGTCTACCTTTATTCTTCTCTCCCATTCTTTATACTTGAGGTTACCAGTATACCGTCCATTGTTAGAACTTATGCTTATATATACTATTTTTGCGAGGATCCCAGGTGCGTCGTTCTTACTTTCACCTGTGCCTGTTGTGTATATATTCTGCTTGCTAACCTTGTATGTTGTTTTTTGTTGTCTTCCCTCTGGGCTAGTTCCTGTGTACTTTTTTGTTGACTTCTGTGACTATTTTCTCCTACTCTATCTGCTATTGCTCTTTTATTTTATATGAGCCCAGTCGGCCTATGATACCTACTGGGTACCTTATGCTTTGCATTTGGTGCTTCCCCTACCCTCTGCATCTTCTGGTGCAGATCCCAGTGTGGGCCATCACCGTTAGAGCATTGGAGACTCGTGCGGGGTGCTGGTTTTGGATCATCCAGGCTGAGGGTGAGCTCTTGGCGTTTAGAGCTTGACTTTTGTTTATCCTTGGTGTATTTTGTACTCTTATAGTTTTGGAGACATTATGTATATATTACTTTTGGACCTTTGTACTCCTGATATAGTTTGTCTCTTATACACTATGATACCAGGTCTTTTGGGTTGGTTTAGATTTCGCTTTGTGTATATCTATCTTGTATCTATTTTCCTTTCCTTATGCCCTTGCTTCCGCTTATGTATCAAATCTTTCGCTTGAACTGTTAGAAGGTAGCTCATTACTAATCATTCCGGGCTACGGGGATTGGTTTGCCTACTGGGGGGGGGGGGTTATAGGTGCCATCATGACTGAGAAATCGGGCCGTGACAAGGATTCGCTGAAGGAATCATCCCCTAAGACTCCAGATCAGATTTCACAAATTCTCCATCAAATTTTGGAGCACATGAGGTATGTAAGGCTACACTAGTGAGATAATTTCACTCTCTCACACCCCATCAGTCAGATGTTCATCTAGGGTTTGACATCCTGAAATACTAACCCTCGATTATTGTTAGCAATGAGTAGTATCTCTTGAATTCCCCATGAAACATGTTGTGTTCTTAAATATTCACTGAATGGTTGTTTTTACATACCTTCTCATGTCCATAAAGTCTATCTAGCATTACAGATCCAGTTCATGAGTCACAAGAATTAGTCTATGACCTCGTTAAAGAAGCATTACATGTTTTTCAAAGGCATTATTCAGAAAAAGCTTTATGAACTTTTTAATGTATATTGAGATTACTTTTAAAGAAGTATACTTTCTATTTTTAAATCTCATGCTAGTATAGTTATATGTGATTTTTAGCATAGAGGCTCACCAACAATATTCTCAGTTAGTTGAGCATCAGGCTCACCAGTTTATATCACATATAGTGATTTTGAGATAGAAAGCTCCACAAAATATTTTTCAGTCACCTTAGAAAGGTTTTACTTTATGAGCATTAATATCTTTTAGGAGGATTATTTAGCACAAAGATGGTTAAGGTTTCAGATAACTTGAACCCACAACTACATTGCTAGTGTAGGATAGGATCGTGCCATTGGTTTAGGCGACTCCTCAGGTAGCCCCTAGTAAGGGCTCAATATGGATATATAGTTTAGTATCGTCCCTTACCGCCACAAGGTTTGGAACAGCTCTCCCAACCGGGCCAGAGGTTGGATATCATGTGCTCATATGATATTTGTCGATCAAGAGAAACTCCCAACTAAATTAAAGTATTTTCAGTACTTATTGTTGATACACAACTTTTTGATACTTTTATAGCAGTTGTCACACATTTTCATACTAGTGTTTTGCTTGCATCAGTTAGTTATATATCAGTCATTGATGTGGTGGGATTTCATGGCACTTTTGATACTTTTTGGGAGTTCTTAAGTCTATTTTGTTAGATATGACGCCCGTTTGCTACATGTGCAGGGAAAAGTGTTGAAAAGATAAAAAGACATAAAAAACAGCTATTTATGGGCTGAAAGTGATGCCCCACGGGCGTGATATCCACCATGGCCCATGGGAAGAGGACGTGAGAACAAGGCAGAAAGGGTCAAAAGGCTAAACCCATCGCACGACCAAATAGGATGGGCGTCGGAAGAACCACGAGCCATCATACTTGCCCATGGGATTGTTATAGAGAAACAAAATCAAGGAGCAAGCTCCTAGATGCCCAGTCACGACACCCGTGGAAAGTGCAATGGGACATTGCATATGCCCATCGAAATTAACCAGAGCATATAGTAAGCAAGAGGCCTTGGTCGATAATGGATCACGATGGGCCGTGGGGACCACAACAGCCTATCATCCTAACCATGGGACCTAGATAGAGATCCATGCAAAAGATTGAAGAAGTCATGACGGCCAGCCCACGACAGCCCGTGGGATCTGCCCGTCGAGGTGGGCGCGATCAACTGTCCTGGTTCAGTTAGGATTTGGTCTGTTTTGTCTATAAATACCTTTTATAGGGTTTTAGTTTATTGTTACTCATTTTTTGGGACATCATAACATATTGTTGACATTACTCTTACGTAATTTTGAGAATTCAATCATTGCTTCTTGATTATTGAAGTATTCTTGAGAATTCAAGATTTTGGATTTCCTTAGTTCTTATTGTAAGTTATAATTATGATTTCTTCATCTAAATCTGATTGTCTTTTTAGAACTATGAGTAGCTAAATCCACAACTAGGGTTGTAGGAACCATGACAGATTAATAAAGTAGGCAAAGTACTTAGTAAACCTAGAATAGTGTTCATGCATGTATTGTTCTTCTCTTTGCTTTGATTGCTTTTTAACGGTTCTGAATGTTAGAACTCGCCTTATTCTTACTTGCTTGACCAAAGGGGTAACGAATGGGAAAAGGAATTATACAATGGAGATTTGAGGTTACCAACCCTTATCTAATTAGCTTGAACTTGCCCAGGGATAGCTAATCTGGGATCACTGGTAAGGATTAGCAAAGCAAACACCTGTAGACTGACCAAGTTGCATGGTGACATTCTTCTATTTTGGTAACCATACGTTTAGTTGAAGCTAACTTATCGATCTTGCATGCAGAGAACTAGGCTAGATGTCACGCCCCAAAACAGAGGGGCGGACAAGAACCATATGACTACCTGCTTTATGAGTAATCTATGACATAAATGAAGTCACCAACCAATAACGAGCGAAAAATAACATATGATGCATATATATATATATATACCATGGAGTCATTTAAACAAAAACTGTACGATACGACACTAGATAATGTCTAGGAAGCCTCTAAAGAGTACAATATACTATACTACTAATAACGAGTCAGGACAGGCCCTAACGTACCCAACTAGAGATCTATACACATACTGGCTCCAGATGGAGATGAAGCTCACCAAAATATCAGCTGAAGGTAGCCAAAGAACCTAATGCAAATGTCTGCTCCCCTGTGAACCTGAGCCTATATTTATAAGGAAATACAATGCCCCGAACGTAGGGACGTCAGTATACATACAGTATGTACTGGTATGTAAAGAAGACAGAATAACAAGTAGACGAATATGGTAGCTCATATGAATAAAATGTCAAAATGAAAGAATTATGAGCATACAAGTAATAGAAGTGCGATATGAAACTGTAGCCTATGCATCAATCTTATAAGTTCTTCATATAACGTTCAAAGAAGCATTTATTATAATATAGCCCCTATGGCTTGCCTATGTGACGTACTTACTCTATATCTAATACAAATGATCGTGTGATGGCCTACTGAAGGCGATCCAAGTCACATATAAAGAATATGCTACTCAAGTACTTATTGCTATGATTTTATACACATAACCATAATTGCGGTCTGATGGGAGGTACGCCCTTTGAGGGCTCACTATAAGGGTCTGCCCGCAGGCCACATATGCCATGTATTAGCTCGAGTCAGGGAAAACCAGTGCATGATGTTTCAGCTAACTCCAAATACAAATAGTGCCACAAGGGCATGTACGCCACAATGTTCAGGTTTACTATAAGGGTCTGGTCTCAATCCTGTGCACAGAATAGCATCGCGCGGGTGTGTCAAGTAAAACCTATGAATACCCTCCCATCGCTAACTTTTATTAAGTAATGACCTAAAAAAGGCCTATGACATATGATTTACTATAACAATCGTTCAACTATTCAAGTAAGATCTCTATATGATACCTAGCTTACCGAGTATGATATCACTATCCAGATAATAGTTCTTACTTTAACTTATAGTCATATCAAATAGGTTATTGCATAAGCTAGTATAATTATGCTATGACCATTTATTTAATTTATAATATGTGACACATATATAAGACCAACTCGTGTGAATTCTAAGGATTTCAAATAAATACACTTACGGTCATGTAAAATATTAAGAAAGTTGACACGAAGGGAGTAATAGGAGTACGTATAAACTTTAATAATTAAATAAGGGAATGACACCTAAAGCAACTAAAAGTTTTGTTTTCTTTCTTCATGGAGGCTATTTGATCTTTTGTAGGGGAAACATGTGACATAGGGTGGTGCCTTACGGCGAAGAAAGTTTTAGCTTTACATACCTTATATGCTTCCCAAGCTAATAGTAGTACCGCGAGATTCCAACAATTCAACACACCTCGGTATAGCTTTTACGCAACCAACCAAATCAAATACATACATAAAACATATATGTATTCATAAATAACTTATAGGAACACCTAGCAATTCATTTCAATATTTTCCACTTATACCCAAAGTTTAATCAAATTCCTTAATCATAGTTTGGAGTGAAATCCTATTTTTCAACTTATAAAATTCAATAATAAATCATCCAATTAGTAGGAATTCTCAAAAATTCCATCTTTACTCATCTTTTCACCTCTTTTAAAAATCTCAATAATCAAGACCCACTTTCAAGAGCTAATAGAAATTAAAATCAAATATCCTCAAATACTTTTTCATAATTATATTAGGGAATATAATGAATAATTTACCTCTTGGAGTTTAAATTCCAACTTTAGCTCTTGAAAATTCCTTGAGTTGGCACCTAATCAACTTAATTTATAAGCTCCTTAAAAATATGGATTTAATTTCCTCCAAACTCCTTCAATTCTTTTCTTGATGATATTGAAGGAAAGGGGAAGAAATACATAAATACCAGTACTAGTACTGCTGTATGTTGTTGCTGCTATGCTTTCCCAAAGTAAAAGAAACCTTGGCCTCTTTTTGTTATTGTTGCTGGTCGTTGCTTTTCCAGTAACCAAGCCAACCCCTTTGCTCAATCCCCCTTTTCTTTTCAACTCTTCCCTTTCTTTCTTTCTTTTTTAATTCATTAAGGAAATGGGGACCCACATAGAATCCTTATAAATGACTTAGTGGGCTGCTCTCTAATTATTTTTTGATAAATATTTTTCCCCAAATACCTCACACAAATAATATAGTTATCCCTATATACATATTCTCCAATGGTGCATCTCGTAACTCTTTGTCGATTAAGAGTTATGCTCATTTAAAGTTTTAAACTTGTATTCAGAATTTCTTGAGGCCCTACAATCTCCCCCACTTAGGATCATTCATCCTCGAATGATGCTTATAGCTTACTTTAAGTTTCATATTTATCCATGAGATCACCAAATCATTTTCTACTTCACCTTTTTCATCACAGGGCCTTAAAATTTGGCTAACTTTCAAACTTTCCAGAATTTTTGGCAATGTTTCCTTTGTAAATAGGCCTATAGGGAACCTGTCAGCAAGCCAGAATACATACAACTACGCTTCACAGAGCGTCACAATAGATACAATGCTCAATAATTACTACACGAGGCTCCGTTTGACCTTATACTTAAATAAAAGTTACAATCATTTGCATAACTCACCTTACACTCTGCATCTGGAAGCTACACCCATGCAAGTCTCTAGAATCATAAGCATACATCAGACACCTAAATGTATCACAAGAGAGTTAGATAACCATGAAACAAAAACAATAGAGACTATCAATCATATAAAAAAAATAAGCAGTTTAAGGACCTTCCAATGGTTCTTGGAACAAATATGGATATTTAGTTTTCATATCAGCTTCTGCTTCCCAGGTGGCTTCTTCTATGTTCTGATTCCTCCAAAGTACTTTGACTAAAACTGTGTCTTTAGTTCTTAACTTTCTAACTTGTCGATCCAATATAGCCACATGAACTTTCTCATATGTTAAGTCTCCTGCAAGCTCGATATCCTCTGTAGGGATGACATGAGAAGGTTCTTCTAAACATTTGTGCAACATAGACACATGGAAGACCGAATGCACTGCAGCTAGCTCCGGAGGTAATTCTACCTCATAAGCTACCTGACCAATTCTGCGTATAACTCTATAAGGTCGAATATACCTGGGACTTAGCTTATCTTTCTTCCCGAATTGCATAATGCCTTTCATAAGCGACACCTTCATGAATACCAAATCATCAATTTGAAACTCTAGATCCCTATGTCGCACATTGGTATATGATTTTTGTCGACTTTGAGCAGTCTTCAACCGCTCTTGTATCAATTTGACCTTCTCAATGGCTTGATTGACTAGATCTGGTCCTAATATTTGTATATCACCTACTTCAAACCAACCAATAGGCGATCTGCATCGTCTCCCATACAAAACTTCAAATGGAGCCATGCCAATACTGGAGTGATAGCCGTTATTATAGGCAAACTTTATTAGGGGCAAATGATCATCCCAGTTAACTTTAAAGTCCAGCAGACATGCTCTCAACATATCCTCAAGCGTCTGAATGGTATGCTCGACTTGGCCGTCTGTTTGTGGATGAAATGCAGTGCAAGATTTACTTGTGTGCCTAAGCCTCTTTGGAACGATCTCCAAAAATGAGCTGTATATTGGGCACCTCTATCTGAAATAATGGACACTGGGGTCCCATGCAAGCGAACAATCTCCTTTATATACAACTTAGCATAATCTTCAGCTGTGCTGGTGGACTTAACATGCAAGAAATGGGTTGATTTTGTCAGCTGATCAACTATTACCCAAATTGAGTCATGTTTCCGAAAGGAAAAGGGAAAACCTGTGATGAAATCCATATTAATAGCCTCTCATTTCCATACTGGAATACTTATGGTCTGAGCTAGGCCGCCGGGCCTCTGATGCTCTGCTTTTACTTGCTGGTTGTTGGAGCACTGTGCTACATATCCTGCTATATCTTTCTTCATATCATTCCACCAGTAGACCTCTTTAAGGTCATGATACATTTTCGTAGAGCCCGAATGAATTGAATAATGGGAAAAATATGCCTCAACCATAATCTGTTGTCTTAGGCCATCTACATCAGGTACGCATAGTCTACCTTGACATTTGAGAGTGCCATCGCTCGCTAGCTCAAATATTGTAACCTGGTGTTGTTGAATCCCTTCCTTGTATAGAAGCAATAAGGGATCAACATACTTCTTCTCTTTCACCAATGCCACTAAGGACGACTCTACCGTATTCAATACTACAACACCATTATCTTCAGAATCCATGAGTCAAATTCCTAGGTTGGATAATTTATGCACATCTCTGGCCACTTCACGCTGAACAAATGGCAAATGTGCTAGGCTACCCATAGATAATTTACTGAGAGTATCTGCTACAATATTACCTTTACCAGGGTGATAGAGAATATCGACATCATAGTCCTTTAGCATTTCTATCCACCTCCTCTGCCTTAGATTCAACTCTTTCTGCTTGAATTAGATATTGAAGACTCTTATGGCCTGTAAAGACATCAACATGCACCCATTACAGGTAGTGGCGCCATATTTTAAGCGCAAACACAACTGCTGCAAGCTCCAAATCATGAGTGGGGTAATTTTGTTCATGCTTCTTCAACTCCCGAGAGGCATAAGCTATAACGTTTCCATGCTGCATCAGGACACAACCTAGGTCAACACCAGAAGCATCATATACAACATATCCTTCTGTGCCTTCTGGTAAGGCCAATACTGGCGCTGTAGTCAATCTATCTTTCAGCTCCAGAAAGCTTCTTTCACAAGCGTCTGACCACTGAAACTTAGATGCTTTCTACGTCAGTTTAGTCAATGGGGCAGAAATAGAGGAAAAGCCTTCTACAAATCTCCTGTAGTAACCGGCTAATCCCAAGAAACTACGTATCTCTGTGGGAGTGGTTGGTCGAGGCCAATTCCTCACAACTTCTATTTTCTGAAAGTCCACTCTGATGCCTTTTCCAGATACCATATGGCCAAGAAAGGCTAATGAGTTAAACAACACCTCGTACCATATGACCTTCTATACCACACTAATAAAAGGCATTTGAACCACGCCAACACTCTCCTCCATGTGATCGGCCACATTGTCTACATGTAGGTCGAGGTGGTAATCCCGGACTAGTATCCCTCTAAAGTCGCAGGCCTGGTGCGCTAGAAGTCTGACCTTGGTCATGTCTATATCTCGAAAATCAAGCTGGAGCATGCTGCCGACTGAGTCTGCCTAGGTGGTCCTCTTCTGGTGGAAGCTCCACTGCTCCCTTGATACTGACCAGCCATCCTAGCTCTCTTGCTCTGTTCCCTTTCATCATCTATTTCATGATTTTGCTGATCCTCATTTAACTGCTAAGCATACTCCATGATCCTTGATATATCTAAATCCCTATTCAGAGCAGCAGAAGAAATGTTGTCCCTCAAGGCACCCGCAAGGCCACACATAAATTTATGAATCCTTGATTCCTGAGTACTGACATATTCTGGAGAAAATCTAGACAACTGCGTGAATCGTAAGTTGTACTCTCTAACACTGAGATCACGCTGCTCTAAATGTAGAAACTCATCCACCTTTGCCTGTCGGAGCTCAAATGGCAAGAAATGATCCATGAAGGCCCTTGAAAAGTCCATCCAGACCGCTGGGGGAGCATTCTCACCCCTCGAAGCTACCCATATCTCATACCAAGCGACAACAACATCTTTTAATTGATAAGAGGCCAACTCAACAGAATCTGTCTCTGATAACTGCATCACCTTACAAATTCTATGAGTCTCATCAATGAATTGCTGAGGGTCCTCTGCAATGCTAGAGCTTGTGAACACATGCAGATTCATATGGAGGAAATCTCAAATCCTAGATCCGGCTACCTCTCTTTGAGAAGCAACATGGACCTCCATATTCTGTCTTTGAGCCTGAGCGGCTACCAACTATGTGAAAACTTGTATCGCTCCTCTAAGATCCTGCTCTAAGGCACCTGGTGGTGGTATATGAACTACTGCTGGAACTCCTGAAGGTGCATGAACCCCTGCAGGTCCTTCTGTTCTAGGCACCTAAGAACCTGGAGGCGTAGGACTCAGCAAACTCTCTTGAGCTCTAGTCTGATCCCCTAATACTGGAGACTGCCCTGCAGTGGTTGCCTCCTGAGTTGTGCTTGTAGTGACCCACTGGTCTATAGTAGACATGATCTGTATCACAAATAGTAGAGTATAAATCAAAAGTAACTTTCTATGACTTAGCTCTATTGCACGATCTAGATTACAAATGAAGATCAAATTCCTAAATGCCCATGTAGTCCCTTAATTATAAATGTGGCACGCAACACACTGATAAGTAAGGTCCTACTAGAAACGGCTTCCAAGACTCCCCGAGACAATTTAACCTAGGCTTTGATACCAAGTTTCTCACGCCCCAAAATAAAGGGGCGAACAAGAACCGTATGACTACCTACTTTATGAGTAATCTATGACATAAATGAAGTCACCAACCAATAACGAGCGAAAACTAACATATGATGCATATATATATATATACCATGGAGTCATTTAAACAAAAATTGTATGATATGACACTAGATAATGTCTAGGAAGCCTCTAAAGAGTACACCATACTATACTACTAATAACGAGTCAGGACAGGCCCCGACTTACCCAACTAGAGATCTGTACACATACTGGCTCCAGATGGAGATGAAGCTCACCAAAATATCAGCTGAAGGTAGCCAAAGAACCTAATGCGGATGTCTGCTCCCCTGTGAACCTGAGCCTATATTTATAAGGAAATACAGTACCCCAAACATAGAGACGTCAGTATATATACAACATGTACTGGTATGTAAAGCAGACAAAATAATAAGTAGATGAATATGGTAGATCATATGAGTCAAATGTCAAAACGAAAGAATTATGAGCATACAAGTAATAGATGTGAGATATGAAACTGTAACCTATGCACCAACCTTAGAAGTTCTTCATATAATGTTCAAAGAATCATTTATTATAATATAGCCCCTATGGCTTCCCTATGTGACATACTTACACTATATCTAATACAAATGATCATGTGATGGCCTACCGAAGGCGATCCAAGTCACGTATAAAGAAGATGCTACTCAAGTACTTATTGCTATGATTTTATACACATAACTATAATCGCGGTCTGATGGGAGGTACGCCTTTTGAGGGCTCACTATAAGGGTCTGCCCGCAGGCCACATATGCCATGTATTGGCTCGAGTCAGGAAATAGTGCCACAAGGGTGGGTACGCCATAATGTTCAGGCTCACTATAAGGGTCTGTTCTCAATCTTGTGCACAGAATAGCATCGCGTGGGTGTGTCAAGTAAAATCTATGAATACCCTCCCGTCACTAACTTTTATCAAGTAATGACCTTAAAGGCCCATGACATATGATTACGATAATAATCGTTCAACTATTCAAGTAAGATCTCTCTATGATACCTAGCTTACCGAGTATGATATCACTATCCAAATAATAGTTCTTACTTTAACTTATAGTCATATCAAATAGGTTATTGCATAAGCTAGTATAATTATGCTATGGCTATTTATTTCATTTATAATATGTGACACATATATAAGACCACCTCGTGTGAATTCTAAGGATTTTAAATAAAGAAACTTACGATCATGTGAAATATTAAGAAAGTTGACGCGAAGGGAGTGATAGGAGTATGTATAAACTTTAATAATTAAATAAGGAAATGACACATAAAGCAACTAAAAACTTTGTTTTCGTTCTTCATGGAGGCTATTTGATCTTTTGTAGGGAGAACATGTGACATAGGGTGGTGCCTTACGACGAAGGAAGTTTTAGCTTTAAATACTTTATATGTTTCCCAAGCTAATAGTAGTACCGCGAGATTCCAACAATTCAACACACCTCGGTATAGCTTTTACGCAACCAACCCAATCAACTACATACACAAAACATATATATATTCATTAATAACTTATAGGTTCACCTACCAATTTCTTCCAATATTTTCCACTTATACCCAAGGTTTAATCAAATTCTTTAATTATAGTTTGGAGTGAATTCCTATTTTTCAACTTATAAAATTCAATAATAAATCATCCAATTAGTAAGAATTCTCAAAAATTCCATCTTTACTCATCTTTTCCCCTCTTTTAAAAATCTCAATAATCAAGATCCACTTTCAAGAGCTAATAGAAATTAAAATCAAATATCCTCAAATACTTATTCATAATCATAATCATATTAGGGAATATAATGAATAATTTACCACTTGGAGTTGAAATTCTAACTTTAGCTCTTGAAAATTCCTTGAGTTGGCACCTAATCAACTTAATTTATAAGCTCCTTAAAAAATATGGGTATAATTTCCTCCAAACTCCTTCAATTCTTTTCTTGATGATGTTGAAGGAAAGGGGAAGAAATACGTAAATACCAGTACTAGTACTGCTGTATGTTGCCGCTGCTATGCTTTCCCAAAGTAAAAGAAAGCTTGGACTCTTTTTGTTGTTGTTGCTGATTGTTCCTTTTCCAGCAACCAAGCCAACCCCTTTGCTCAATCCCCCTTTTCTTTTCAACTCTTCCCTTTCTTTTTTTTGTTTTTTTAATTCATTAAGGAAATGGGGACCCACATAGATTCCTTATAAATGACTTAGTGGGCTGCTCTCTAATTATTTTTTGATAAATATTTTTCCCCAAATACCTCACACAAATAATATAGTTATCCCTATGTACACATTCTCTAATGGTGCACCTCGTAACTCTTAGTCGATTAAGAGTTATGCTCATTTAAAGTATTAAACTTGCATTTGGAATTTCTCGAGGCCCTACACTAGATTACTGGTACAATGCCTTACTGCATTATGAACTCATGGGGAACACTGCCCTAGACACTTCTCTCATTGATTAAAATAATTAAACTGATACTCTGTTACTTATTTACAAACATTAGTTGTTACATTAAAACCCCTCATTAGGGAAATAAGATGGCTAAGAGCGCAAATACATACACTTGACCTAAGTCCAACCATATCCCTATAGAATTGACCCTAACCTTGGTTAGGTTCTATATTTTAACAGTGACCGCTTTATACTTCTTTTTGGAGGTGTAATTTGGGCGTATCAAATTTTGGCACCATTGCCGAGAAATACGGGGTAGGATTAAAAGCAATTATGTATATTTGACTGTTAGTCCTTATTTCCTTATTTACTTTTTTTGTTGTTTTTGTTTTGTTTCATAGGTTGCATACTTGTGCATACCCAGTACAAGGAGTCAAGGCAATTCCCTGATTCTACTTGATCTTGAACTTCACCAAACTCTGAGAAATAAGGTGAAGGATAGGGTTGTCGAGACACCAGAACAGGCCACAACTCGAATGTTGGCTGAAGAACCAAAAAGGATACGTGAAGCACAAGTAGCACAAGCTGCTCAGAATGCTGCAAAATACGCTAATCAGAATGTTGTAGCTGAGCAAGCAAGGCAAAAGGCTGCCCATCATGCCGCAATAAATGCCTAAGTAGCAAGGGATGAGGTTGCCTGATGTAATATTAACCAAGATCTAGTTGCACAAAGCGGGAATAAGGGTCATCATAAATATCAACCCCGACACATCCCTCAGCATGATATTGATGATAAGTGGTAATGCTCAAATCTACTCTCCTAAAAGGAGGTATCGGCAATCGTTAGAGTAAAATACATTTATAGTACCCGATGGATGTCAGGGTCGATTCCACAGGGAATTTAGAGCTTAGCCTAGGTGATTGTAAATAGACCTCACACGAGAGTAGGTTGCTCAACAATAATAATGTAAAAAAGGGGGGAATAGGGAATCTTTCATAATTCAAATTCCAAATAAAGCAATAAGTAAAAATGGATGTAGACAGTGAGAGAGGACGACTAGGGATGTGTGTCAAATGGGACTCGAACATGGGAAAAGGTGATTGCTTATTCATGCAAATTCATGCTAAATGACATGGGTAACCTTGGTTTTAGGTATGGTTATTCATCTCTCGATCAACAACCATATATTCAACATTCTTAAATCAAGCACTATTGATTAAGCAATAAAAACCAAGCCAATGCTTAGGGAGGTCACATTATTTCTCGCTTAGACGCTTAAGTGGGTGATTCCGTTGATTTGAGCTATTTCTAGCCTCAATCTAAATGGAAGCCCAACCTACTAGCAATTTCACATTCGAAGTTATGATTTCCTCTTTCAAGCAAGAACATAACCAAGTAAGGAAAATCCATGTTTGCAACCACCAATTTTAGAGTTAAAACGTGGTGAAATCACTAGACCCATGTCAATTAAGCAACTATAAATAAGAAATAAGAACACCCACACCCATTTATCAAGTACCCATCATCATCACATCCCTAGACAAGAAGAGGTTTAGCTACTCATGCTTAAGGAAAGAGATATACCAAGTGGGTAATTCAATTTTCCTTCCATTCACGCTAAATTTCTCAATATCCAAGCTCAGTTTGTACACAAATGGTGGTTCAAAGAATTGGGAAGAAGGAATTGGGAGAAACCCTCTTCTTGTTCTTAGAAGGGAAAACTTGTTCACAAAGCTAAGAATTGTTCAAAACTCTTCAGAACTATCAGAACTATATACAATTGTGCCTAAAATGGTTTTATAAACATTCCAAAATTGTCAAATAATTTTGGACAAAAATGCCCCTTCGGGTGGTGTGCGTCGCAATGTGTGATTTGCACATCATCATGTGCGCATCACACACCCTTCTTCAGTGGTCCAGTGACTCAAGCAAATTGGGAGCTTTATGCGACGTGGGGTGCGGTCTGCACCAGGCATTATACTCGTCGCACAGTGACCACACCCCTTAGCAGACTCTTCAGTTAACTTTCATCTCCATACGGTAAAGGGTGCATTCCACACCAAGGCAAGTGCGTGTCGCACGGGCGCCGCATCTCTCAGCAGAATCTTCGTCTTGTTTGATCACTTCACACTTCACTCCTTTTTGGCTCTTTTTGGGTCCATTTCCTTGTTTTATATCCTTGATCACAAGTACCTGCATAGACATAAATAAAGACCATAAGGACCTCTAAATCATATCAAAACATAGCAATAATTCACGAGTAAAGGCTTAATAAGTTGGTAGATTTCTGACTTATCAAACCCCAAACTTGAACTATTGCTTATCCTCAAGCAATATACTCACAAGATAAGGAATGAATTATGTTCTAGAACTCAATCAAGGCACCAATGACTACTCTATTTTAAAACTAAGAAAAATAATAAACCAAAAGACTCAACTATCATGCTCATCTTAATTTGGACCACCACATTATCAAAGCAATAGATCATTTCAAAACCTTTTCAAAAGGATTTCATTTCTCATTTAAAATCAAGGAAATTTTGTCATTCAAAACAAGATACAAAGCTTCTCAAGTCATTAGCATGGACCATCAAGGTTTTTCTCGAGATTTACCAGATAACTTGTCTCATTAATTTCTATCAATTGAAATAGAGACTTCATGTTTCAATTTGAGTGCATGATGCCACTCACCACAAGAGAGAATCACACTCACAATCATGTAATTCACAAAACAAAGAGATTATAAGAGAACCAAGAAGACTCTAACTCTCTCAAAGAAGTTCAAGTGCACACATGTTGACCCATAGGCTTGCCCTTCATGTAAATTGCCACTAATGTAGGATGGCCAAGCTCGAAATTACCTAGGGCTTGCGGGTTATATAATGTTGGCTAGGGATAAGGTGAGGATTTCATTTGGTTCAAGTGACTACACCTCCCTAATGCTCTTTGTTATCATTTAAAACACCGCTCATATTTTTGACTTTGACTTCACCTTATTTCTCCCTCACACAACCCAAGCTTCTCCTTTTCAATCATGATCATTCAAAACTCCTTGTATCACCTTTGTTCGGTAGCACCTATTCTTTCTTTTAATTTTGCTCATTGGATTGAACTTTTTGGAGCAAATTTTCAATTTAAACTTAAGGTGCTACCTTGCACTTGAAGTGCATCCTTTTTCTTCTCCTTATTGATCACATACACCCCCAAACTTCAGCTTTTGATTATTTTGTCATTTATTTCCCCCCCAAACTTAGGCTTTTAGCCTACGTTTCTCTTTCAAGAAATTAGGGAGGACGGGTGCGAAGATAGAAGTTCCAAAAAGGTTAAGGTGTCACAAAAAGGTGCCAAAGAATGGTCACAAGCTCAAAGGGGTTCACTAGGATTGATGTCGAGGGAAGTCATTTGGTGAAGTGGTTATCAAGAAGGGCCTAAGATCCTTTTCCAAGCTCGGTCACACCTAGAATTTCACCTTGAATTCGGGGTAAGTTCTAGATGACACATACGCACAAGAATAAGGGTAAAGCCTCACTACACAAGGCATCATGCCAAAAGACTTCATTACACTAGTCTCAAGATCAATTGGGATAAATGACTTTTGACAAGCTATTCAGAGTTCATTACACTCTCCTTTGTGAATTGATCAAGCCAAAACAAGAGTGTGCAAGTCACGACAAGAGAATCCCTTCCTCAAAAATTCATTTTCCCTCTTTCGTTTCCTTTTCAAAAATGTCTTGCCAAGAAATTTTTTTGGTGGGTCCATTCATTTCGAGACAAGCACACTACGGACTCAAATTTAACTAAAACTTGGCATTTTTCCTTAAGAAAGATGCCTGTCATTTTTTATCATAGGGAAACACCAACCCGGTTTGACACAAAAACAAAAGAAAAGAAAGAGAAAGGAAATAAAGAAAATATTTTTCTCCTTGGAAAAGAATCGTGGTATGAAGAAAACCCTCAAGAGTTTATTGCTAACTTACTATTAACAAGGCGATTACCAATTAGCGCACTCATAAATCATTTGAAAAACAAGCCTCGACATAGGCTCTTAGCGCATTAGTAAGGCACGGGTAGCAAGACAATGGACTCGTGTAAGACTACCTGTCACACAACCAAATTAAAATTCAAGCCTGGGCGAGGGCACAATCAAGCTAAAAAACAACATAATAAAAAGGGCCCGGCAAGGGCAATATCATCACAATCATCCAACATGCCCGACAAGGGCCAAATCAAATCTAGCAAGGAAGCTAAAAAAATGTCAACAAGGCCTGACAAGGGCAATAAAATATCTCAAGCCTGATACGACAACCAACAATCAAATAAAAAAACACCACCTCCCCCCCATTAAAAGAAGCATTACCCTCAATGCTTTAAAAATGAATAGGGAAAGAAGTGGTGCAACTCCTTGGAGCATTATGCCTCATTATCATCAACTGTTGCCTTAGTATCGATAGTATCTCCACTAGGACCTGCACCACCCTCTCGGGAGTGTGCTATCATTGTGGACTCCCTGAGAATGCGCTAGAAAAGTGGGTTCTCATCATCATCCAGCTCACCATCCTCATCCCCAGGGATCTCTGCCTCAACATCCGCATAGGCTGCAAATAAGTCATCCATGGGTTCATGAGTCTGGCAGGGCTGAGGCAAGGTGCTTAAATCTTTCTCTTCAACTGGAGCTTTCCCTTTTGCTTTGGCCACATCCTTCTTGAGGTCCTTCACTGCACTCTCAATAACGTCCACCCTTTTGTAGAGGTTGGTGACACTATCCACTAGCCCTTGCATGGCATTCTTAACAACTCTTTGAATCATACTAGGCATCTTATTAGCCAATTCATTCAGCTACCTCTCATGGCTATATATTTTGTCAACTATGTCTTGTAAGCCACTTTTAGTCAAAGGTCCTCTTGGTGCAGCGACTATGGGTGTGTGTGCTTCTGAAGCAGCCTTAGAAGGGGAGGAAGCATTTTCTTCAGCATCCAACTCATCAACCTCAATCTCTACCGCTGTCTTAACCCTGAAACTTTTGAAATAAGGGGAATCTTTGTCAATTTTCTTGTCAAGGTCCAGCACACCAGTGGCGAGAATAGGAATATCACAACTGAAGAAAGGGACGCTCGTATTTGTGCACAGTTTGCTAATAAGAACTAGAAAAGGGAATGCATCACCACCCCTTCGAGCCTTTCTCTTGATCACCAAGGCCACTACCTCACCAAAGTTAATATGGTCCCTCACCAAGATTGAGGCTATCAGAATGGCCCCATCATGGGTGACCTTTTGGTCATTCTGAAAAGGCATGAAGTGAGAGAGGACAAAGTCATACCAAAGGTGGGCCTCAAAGTACAAAGACAGTCACGATGGGCCCAAAGAGGTGTGTCAAGAAATAATAGGAGCAACCCACTCAAGAGGTTTGTGTTTGACGGTCAGCTTGGCCATGAGTTCGGGTGCAAACTCAATGGGGTTTTCCTAGTAGACAACATTGATAGCAGCAGGAGTGACGCAGACCTCTTTACCTCAAACAATTACTGATTCCAAAGGGGAAAAAGTTTCTGGCCCACCCTTATAACCCTTAGCATCTTGTGTGGCTTGATATGAGACAAAGAACTCCCAGACTATCTCCTTGTAGTAGCTCCAAGGCATCTCCTGAAATGGTTACCACTGTTGTCTGGAAAACTGCTCGGAGATGTTGGGCAAGTTATCCCCCACTACATCTATATTGAAACTCTACTCCGTGTTGAAGGACCTGCCACTATCACAATCATAGATGGCCCTCATACCTTCCACCCCAAACCGAATCTTCTCCTCCTCTGAAATATAGGCACGGGAAGATGTTGTGGCTTTCTTCTTGCCCTTTGAGGTTGAATTGGAGGAGGAGGGAGCTGTTGGCCACGTTTCCTCTGCTAGAAGACTGCACATGGAGATTATGAGCCCAAAAACTAAAGCAAAATCTTTTTGTGTTTTTGTGAAAGAAAAAGATCAAAAAGAAGTTAACAAACTAAAAAGTACAGAATGCAAAGGATTAGAAAAATGACAAAGGTAATTGACCGCTCCTGCGAACCATGTGCGGAATGCAGAAGCCATTATGCACATTGCACATGACGTCGCATGAGTGGCCAAATTCTTCAACACATTTTCCACTGAGGTGCGATTGCTGGTACAACTCGCATGCACTAAAGTGCGCATCGCACCTTGCTTCACACCATAAAACAGTGAGCTAGAACTAATTTTTTAGCAGGTGCGGTCCCTTATGCGTTCTGCACATCAAGATCCACTCACCACATGCGAAATGCACTGTAGCACAATTGGAATTTTTGGTTTCTTGTGTTCTTGTGAATTACACATGTTATTCGTGGAGTAAGATTTGCATAAGGCACTTGGCACCAAGCAGTAAATCAACAGTTTAAACAAAAAGGCAAACATGGTATGACCAAAAATTCATCCGGGTACTCAGACTTCCCCGGAATCCATTATCACCATTAAAAATAAAAGAAGACTCAATGACTTCCCTTAATGTAACACCCCAGAATTTGATTCAGCCTTTAAACTTAGAATCCCTAAAAAATCTATTCCTATGGTTTACGAGCCCAAACCACGAGCCGTGGATTAAACCACGAACCATGTAATGGACTTCTGGAAACCCTTCTACATCTCCCACCTCTAGTATGAGAACCACGAGTGGATTCTATGGGTCGTGATTAGTATCACGGGTCATGGAAACCACCCGTGGAACTCAGACTGAGGGCAGTCAATTCCCTAGAAACCACGAGAAGGTTATACGACTCGTGAAAGTTTTCACGAGTCATCCTGTTAACTCATGGAAAGTTATCTGCAGCTTGAAAATTTGGCTCAGGAACCACGAATCCAATCCACGAACCGTGGTCCCTTCTACGGTCCGTGGAAAGGACCCGTGGAACCTGAAGCCGAGGTTTTAATCAACTTTTCTCTAATTAAATCCCAGGGTATTCTATAATTACCCATCCTTTTAGCTCTTAAGTGAGGTCATTTTGACCATTTTTAGTAGAGTTTTATTCCCTAATAGCCTAAACTCTTCTTATTCTAAGAAATCCTATTCCAAAAGAAGAAAGAACTCCTTCAAGCTCCAAGTTCAAGCCTCCATTTATTTTCATCTTAGATAAAGCAAGCTTCAATAAGGTATGTGGGTATTCAATGAGGGATTCCTTTTACCCTTATACCCAAAACACATGATTTTTACTTTGATTTATGGATTTGTGAAATTAGGGTTCTTATCCAATTTGGGGAAAACTTATGGGTTCAGTTTCAAGCATTAATTCATGTTTTCTCATTACTTATCTATGATTTATTTGAAGTTCCATAATTGATTTCGAAAGCCCATGCATTAAAGATGATTTCTAGCATGATTCCATTAAATTGCATGATTTTAAGTGAAAATTGGCATGTTTAGATAACATGACCTTATGTATTTATGAAATTGCATGCCTAATTCTCCAAGTTATGAATTTAGAAGGAAAAGTATATGTTGAATTATGGCTATGCTAAGTTTTGAGGATTTGAAGTATGAATTGCATGACATTAGATATGTCCCTATATTTTATGAAAGGTTTGGCATCTAGATATGTCTACCTAAGCTATGTGAATTGCATGGTATTAGATATACCCTTATGCTTTTCAAATGGATTTGGCATTAGATATGTCACAAGTATATGTGAGCTATATGTATATATTTTGGGAGTAGTATTTAGCACTGAGTTGGATCGGGTGAGATTACCCTTAGTCCCAGAACTATGTGCCAGCATAGGTGCCCTCTGTGGTTTATGGAAGGATCCTAGTATGATAAGGTTCTAATCCTTGCTGGTTAGGATAACCTTTTTTAGTGTGGGTGTATGACACTAGATTCCATGTAGCTCATCATGGTTTATGTCGATTAAGAGAAACTCTCGTATGAAGATTTAAGACTTATGCTATTCTATTTTATGCTTTAACCTTTAAACTATGAGTTTACTTATGATACTTTTTTTATGCATGAACTCAGTTTTAATTATGTTTCAAGTATGTTTTTACCATGTTTATGCATATCTCACATATTCAGTACATCCTATAGTACTGGATGCATAGCGCTGCATCCTCTTGATGATGCAGATTCAAGTTTTCCTCCTCAGACTTGTGGCTAGAGATTTTAGGCCATCCAGATAGTTGTTGGTGAGTCCTCATCTTCCGAGGAGCAATTCATTAGTTTAGTTTATTATTGTCCTTTTAGTACTTAGAGTTAGCTTGGGTATTGTCCCAATAACTCCTTATATCACATGTAAAGGCTTTTCAGAAATAGATAGTATTTGGGTCTCTCTTTCCGATTATGTTTCATCTTGACTTTATCAGTTATGGATTGGGTTGCATAGTTTTCTATTTATGCTTCCGCTATATTTTCTTATGAGTATCTGAGTTATGCTATGACCAAGGGTTAAATTGGGGTACTTGCTGTCCCTGGTCCCATGTTATGTCTAGGGGTAGCCTCGAGTTGTGACAAACTTGGTATTAGAGCCTTAGATTCAAGAGTCCTAGGGTGTCTGAAAGCCGCATCGAGTAGAGTCTCTTTCATGTGTGTGAAGTGCGCCACACATATAAGAGAGAAGCTATGTGGTGTTTTAGGAAAAACTTCACTTCTTTCATGATCAATATCATGCGATAGAGTTTAACTCTATTACCCTCTAATCCATTCTTTATGCATTTCAGATTATGCCTCCTCGCCATGCCATGCCTCGCCGAGCCGCTCAAAATGTTGACCCTCTGATTCTAGACCCCGAGGTCACAAATATGGAGTTCAGAAATGACATTCATATGCTAGCTTAGACTATGGCCGCTCAGGCCAATCAACAATCTCCTATGGGTTTACCCTCAAGGTGGTATAGAGGACCGAGTTCAAGATTTCATTTGCATGAACCCACTTGAGTTTTGGGGTTCGAAAGTTGGTGAGGATCCACAAAATTTCTTGGATAAGGTGAAGAAGATATTTGGTGTGATGCAAGTGGGTGGTGTTGATGGTATTGAGCTAGCTTCCTATCAACTCAAGGACGTGCCTCATATTTGGTTCACTCAATGGAAAGATGCTAGGGCTAGGGATGTGGTCCTTATAACTTGGGAATGCTTTGAGAGGGATTTTCTTGACCGATTCTTCCCAAGGGAGTTGAGGTAAGCTAGGGTCAAAGAGTTCATGAATTTGAGGCAAGGTTCTATGTCGGTTAAGGAGTACGGATTAAAGTTCACCCAGCTTTCTAGGTGTGCTCCTTCCATAGTGGCTAACCTGTGGGATGAGATGAGTAAGTATGTTTATGGAGTGTCAGATTTGGTAAAGAAGTAGTATAGGTCCGCGATGCTTTTGGGTGACATGGATATTTCTCAACTTATGACTCATGCCCATCATATTTAGGGAGACAAGTTGAGGGAGATGGCAAAGGAGAACAAGAGGGTTAGATTGGAGAGTTTGGGTTTTGGCCATCAAAAGTCTGGAGGCAGATATCGCTCTTTGTTTCAGAAGAAATCATCAGGTCTCATTCATTCTTCAACTAGTGTTCCAACCCAAGCCCCCAAGCCTCATCATGATCATACTGGTGGAGGATTAGGTTCCTATTTGTAGGGGATTATTGCAAAGGGGACTCCTTACCCTTCTTGTAACAAGTGTGGTAAAAGTCATCCTGGTGAGTGTTTAGCTGGTTCAGGTGGATACCTTGGGTGTGGTCAGGTTGGACACAAGATTAAGGATTGCCCTTCAGCTAAAAAGGGACAGGGAGGTAGCAGGACTCAGTCTTCCCCAGTAGCCCCAGGAGGTCTACCAGCCCAACAAGGAACTGGTTCTAGTTCTGGTGGTCAGCGCCAGAATTGCCTTTATGCCATGTCCTCTCGCCAAGACCAGGAGAGTTCATCAGACGTTGTTGCTGGTATGTTGAAAGTATTCTCTCTCAATATGTATGCTTTATTGGACTCCGGTGCCTTCTTATCTTTTGTGACTCCTTATGTTGCTTGCAAGTTTAAAATTAATCTTGATCAACTCTTAGAATCCTTTTGTGTTTCTACTCCTGTTGGTGAGTTAGTCCTAGCCAAAAGAATCTACCGAAATTGCCCTATCTCAGTCCTTTATAGAGTCACTTTAGCGGATCTAGTAGAGTTGGAGATAACTAATTTTGATATTATTCTTGGTATGGATTGGTTGTATGCATGTTATGCCTTGGTTGATTGTCGTACTCGAGTCATCAGTTTCAAGTTCCCAAATGAGCCTGTCTTAGAGTGGCAAGGTAGTCCTCCATCCTCGAAGGGTCATTTCATATCTTATCTTAGGGCTAGGAAGATGATTGCTAAGGGATATGTTTATCAGGTAGTTCGGGTTATGGACACAGAGTCTGAAACCCCATCCCTCCAGTCAGTTCCTGTTGTGAATGAGTTTTTAGAAGTGTTTTCTGAAGATTTGCCTGGAGTCCCTCTCGAGCAGGAGATCGACTTTGGAATAGATCTTCTTCTAGATACGCATCCTATCTCTATCCCTCCCTATAAAATGGCTCCCGTGGAGCTTAAGGAATTGAAGGATCAGTTAAAAGACCTCCTTGATGAGGGTTTTATTTGACCCAACATCTCTCTATGGGGTGCTCCAATTCTATTCGTGTAAAAGAAAAATGGTTCCCTTAGAATGTGTATCGACTATTATTAGTTGAACAAAGTCACAATCAAGAAAAAGTATCCCATTCCTAGAATTGATGATTTGTTCGATCAGCTTCAGGGTGCCAGTTTCTTCTCCAAGATCGACCTTAGATCTGGTTATTATAAACTTCATGTTAGAGAGTGTGACATTCCAAAGACAACCTTCAAAACTTGGTATAGTCATTCTGAATTTTGGATTAATGAATGCTCCTGCAGCCTTTATAGATTTGATGAACTGTGTGTTCAAACAATATTTGGATATGTTTGTAATTGTTCTCATTGATGACATTCTTATCTATTCTCGGAGTGAGGAGGAGCATGTGGACCATTTAAGATTTGTGTTGCAAACTCTCAAAGATCGACAACTATTTGCTAAGTTTAGCAAATGTTAGTTTTGGATGCAGTCTGTTGCTTTTCTAGGTCATATTATGACTAGAGATGGTATTTGAGTTGATTCTCAAAAGATTGAGACAGTAAAGAACTGGCCTAGACCCACTTCCCCGTCTGATATTAGGAGCTTTTTGGGTTTGGCTGGTTACTATAGGCGATTTGTGGAGGGGTTTTCTTCCATTGTTGCCCCATTGACTAAGTTGACTCAGAAGAAGGTTAAATTTCAGTGGTTTGATATATGTGAGAAGAACTTTCAGGAATTGAAGACTAGATTGACCACAGCCACAGTGTTGGCTTTACCCGAGGGCCAAGATGACTTTGTTGTGTAATGTGATGCTTCTAGGATTGGTTTGGGTTATGTGTTGATGCAGTATGGTAAGGTGATTGCTTATGCTTTGAGACAACTTAAGATTCATAAGAAGAACTACCCTACTCATGATCTTGAGTTAGCGGCCATAGTTTTTGCTTTAAAGATTTGGAGACACTACTTGTATGGGGTTCACGTAGATGTTTTCACCGATCATAAGAGCCTTCAGTATGTGTTCACTCAAAAGGAATTTAATCTTCGTCAAAGAAGATGGCTTGAGATTCTTAAGGATTATGATATGATTGTGCTTTACCATCCGGGTAAGGCCAATGTCGTGGCGGATGCACTTAGTAGGTTGTCTATGGGTAGTGTGTCTTCTTTGAGGATGGAAAGGAAGAATTAGCCAAGGATGTTCATTGACTTGGTCGATTAGAAGTTCACCTTATTAATTCGACAGAAGGTGGTGTTATTGTTTAGAATGGTTTTGAATCTTTCTTGGTATTTGAAGTTAAAGAAAAGCAAGACAGTGATCCTATTTTGCACCATCTGAAGGGTGCAGTCCATTAACAAAGGGTAGAGGTTTTCTCCCAAGGGGGAGATGGTGTGCTTCGATATCAGGGTCGATTGTGTGTTCCCGATGGGTTGAGACAACATATTTTGGCAGAGGCTCATAGCTCCAGGTATTCTATTCACCCCGGTACCACCAAGATGTACCATGACCTAGGGGAAGTCTATTGGTGGAATGGCATGAAGAGGGACATAGCAGGTTTTGTGGCTAAGTGTCCAAACTATCAACAAGTAAAGCTAAAGCATCAGCGACCGGGTGATATAACTCAGGATATTGATCTTCCTACTTGGAAATGGGAAGCGATCAATATGGATTTCATTATTGGTTTGCCTCATACTCGAAGGAAACATGATTCTATTAGGGTTATTATCGACCGGATGACTAAGTCATCTCACTTTTTGGCTGTTAAGACTACAGATTCAACAGAGTATTATGCCAGACTCTACATTCAGGAAATAGTACGATTGCATGGTGTTCCATTGTCTATCATTTCAGATAAGGGTACTCAATTTACATCCAAGTTTTGGAGGTCATTTCAGAAAGGTCTTGGTACTCAGGTCAAGCTTAGTATAACTTTTCACCCATATATAGATGGCCAGGTAGAGCGTACTATTCAGACCTTGAAGGATATGTTGAGAGTTTGTGTGATTGATTTCAAAGGTAATTGGGATGATCACTTACCTCTTATCGAGTTTTCCTACAATAACAACTTTCATTCTAGCATCCAGATGGCTCCGTATGAGGCACTTTATGGACAAAGGTGTAGATCTCCTATTGGTTGGTTTGAGGTAGGTGAGGCAGCTTTAATTAGTCCAGATTCAGTTCATGAGACTATGGAGAAAGTTTAGACCATTAGGGAGAGGTTGAAGACCGCTCAGAGTCGACATAAATCATATGCATATGTGAGGAGAAGAGAGTTGGAGTTTGAGGTTGATGATTGGGTATTTGTGAAGGTATCACCCATGAAGAGTGTGATGAGATTTGGTAAGAAAGGGAAGCTTAGTCCCCTCTATATAGGTCCTTATTGGATTTTGAGGAGAGTTGGTAGTGTTGCTTATGAGTTGGATTTGCCATAAGATTTAGAAGCGGTTCATCCGGTTTTCCATATTTCCTTGTTGAAGAAGTGTATTAGTGACCCGACCTTGATTGTTCCATTGGAAGATGTGGGTATGAAGGACAACCTTACTTATAAGGAAGTTCCTGTGGAGATTCTTGATCATCAGATTCAGAGGTTGAGAAACAAAGAAGTCGCTTCGGTGAATGATAAAGGAAATACAACAAACAAGAAGAAACGAAGGAAAAGATATGAGAATTAATAACTAGGAATTGAAATTATGGGCAACAAGGGGCTAAAACCCTCACCTCCCAATTGATTCCAACAACTAGATACTAATTCAACTCAACTAATCAAGGAAACCTAAATGAAATCCACAAGTGGGAGACCTTCGATTAATTAAGTAAAAAAGTTAAACTAACAATCAAGAGAGTCACCCTAATCACTCACTAATTCCTTAAGGGAATTACACTAAGTTTTACACTAGCAACTACAAGTTTAGAGTATCAATCTTCAATATGCAAAAACTAGTCTTCCAAAATGAAGAAAAGCTACTACTTATACTAGGGAATAAGAAGACACTAGCTATTACAGTTTTGCCCTTAATGAAGTAAGGGCCTTGTTTGGTTGCCTTCTTTTGGGAATTCTTGAATTCCTCCTTCCACCTCACTTTAATGGACCACCCTCACATTGTATGCTTTCCTTTTCATGAACATCATACGTGTCATCTATACCATCCATGCTCGTGTCAACCATGCTATCCATGCTAGTATCATTCTCCCCTTCTTGAAAAGGATTCGTCCTCGAATCCAAACCTTAAAGACACATGAGAGGACAACAACCAAAACATCCTCAAAGCATGAGGGTTAGTACAAGGGTTAGCAACAATATCACCATGCCAAGGGGGCACAAATTTGAGATATAACCAAATATCCTTTTCTTCCAATAAAAATAACTCATCGTACAAGGTGCAAAGGTTTTGGTTATGATAAACATCAAGAGACAAGGCAAACACAAAGGTCTTTGTGGCATCAAGTATCATATCTAACTTTGGAGCCATAAGACACAATTGTTTCATTATCTCACAAGTAGGCCACACCAAAAGTGGTGCACTCACCCATAAGGGTTCATTCGGGTCAAAAAAGTAAAAGACCCACATATCCTTACCTCCATACAAAATAAATCTCACACCACTACGGGTATCATCATAAGCAAAAAGGTAGTAGAGAAAGGTGTTAAGCTCACTATTGTCATCTAGGGCATGCCAAACGATAAGGACACTGATAGATAAGAAGAGACATTTTAAGCACAAAACAATCCTCTCTATAAGACAACTTTCCAAAGGAAGAAAGTGCACCAACAAAGCCATGCTACTAGAATAGTCGAGGGATTTATTAGGAGTCAAATCACTCCATGCCAAATAATACTCCCAAGGATTTGGGGTCCCTCCTATCATAGAACCAAACATGCTTCCAAAAGTTCCATTTGAAACTTCAACTTGTCCAACCCTATGAAGGTGACAAGGAGCTTTCAATATCCTTGGACTCTCCCAAAAATAAATAAGCAACTTAGCATCCACTCGAGGGTTCTCAATTGCAAATACACACTTTAAGAAAAGAATGTTAACAAGATGGCATTCACAATTTGGAACATAAGAGGACGAGATTAAGCATTTCAAGTACACTTTATTATTATTCCTCAAACAAACTCCCACAAAGAATGGATAAACAAATGGAGTCATGCTTTTAAGAATCCATCCTAACACCTCAACTTGTCTAACCACATAAGTGTGACAAGGAGTAGAATACATAAATCGGGCATCACGAATGCACCATGGATTCTTTCCCAAACAATAACTATGGTTGGCATTCAAAACATGAAACACACATAACTTAAGCATATCCAAAACCAACTATGAATACATTGGAGCTATATCATCATTCTCATGGTAGGGTATGAGGTCATACAATTTCCAAAACCTATCTCCCATAGGAAAAGTGTCATCATGACTCCAAGGATTGCTTGGAATAAGAGGGGAAGGGTACCTTGAAGACGGGCTTTTGAGTCTGCATTCTTGTGCACCACACTTGGTTTCCCAAGGCTTTCCCTCCAATGCATCATTTTGGACCCATAGACTTGGTCTTTGTGTTTCTTCTTAAGAGTTGACTTTCTAGGTAGCTCTATTATTAGGCCTTCAACCCTTTGTTCATGAGGGACTTTGTTCGGATCCTCCTTTAGAAATATTTGTCCATGAACCTGCAAAAGAGAAGGGATGGTACTAGGCAAAATGCTAGCACCATTGTTAGTAGATAACAGGGGATTGGTATTGGCAAGTCCCAAAATTAAGTGCTCCTTGTGCACCTCTTTTAAGTCACTTCTTGGCTCATCAATCTCATACAACTTTCCTTCTTGAGCCAATTCTTTCTTCTCCTTTTCAAGTTCTTCTCTCTTAAGTACTTTCTGAAGCTCCCTCATTATCTTGTAGTCCTCACTCACTTGATAGGGTGTTAAAGGTAGAAGAATGTGCCTTCGTCCTCCAAATACAAATGAGTATTTATTGGACTCCACTTGATATCGAACATCCCTACCGGCTAGCCAAGGTCTACCAAACAACATATGACAAGATTGAATGGGAAAAACATCACATAACACCTCATCTCGATACTTGCCAATGCTAAAATTCACGACCACTTGTTTGGTTACCTCTACTTCATAATTCTCAATGAGACATTGAAGTGTGTATGGCTTGGGGTGTCTTTGTGTAGGAAGCTTCATTCTATCAAACATAGTGCAACTCACCACATTAGTACTACTCCTACCATCAATGACCAAGGAACATACCCAATCCATCATCTTGAACCTTGCATGAAATAGGTTCACACTTTGATCAAGTTCCTTTTTAGAAAGATCCCCCATGATTCTCTTTAGATCACAAGAAGAGTTCAAATCCTTCTCCAATTTCTCATCAACAACATTTGAGGTTGCTTCATCATGCCTAACCTTAGGTTCATCACAACCATTCCCAACCTCATACTCTATCACATTTTTAGCACAAGGTTCATCACACAAGATAACATTTGACCTCTTTTATGGACAATTTCTAGCAATATGTCCTTCACCTTGACACTTATAACATCGACTGATAGAAGGAGAAGAAGATTGAGGTATATCATGATTACCTCCATAGGCTTGGTCTTCCCCTTTTGTGTTGTAGTTAGCTTGAATAGCTTGACTACCATCTTGGAACATTGGAAGACTCGCCATGTTGTCACCCATCCCCTGATTTGGAACACCTTGACCACCATATCGATCACTTTGATCTTCACACCTTCCTCCTTCATTCCTATACCTATCTCCACTATCCCATTTTCCTTGATATCTCATGATGCCTTGGTTCATACCAAAGCCTTCGGGTCTTTCCCACCATTCATTCGGGCTAACCTCTTCACACATTTCATCATAAAGAGGGTTTTGATAATAGATATCTTGGTAGGGTACTTGTGGGTAGTGTTGTTGGGTTGGAACATAAGGTACATGCAAGGATGCATGTGATATATTTGGTGGAGGTGCTTGGCTTCTATCTTGGTTTTCCACAAAAGGACTCCTTTGTGGTGGATGATATAGTTGTGTATTTGGATGTGGGGTGACTTGCCTATCATAGCTTGGGTTCATTCGGAATGAAGTTTGAGGGTAGGATTGGTTCCAATTTGGTTGGGGGTAGTATAGGTTGAATTCTTGACCCGAGGTCCTTCTTGTTTCTTCACTTTGACTTGTCATAAGGAACCTCCTTTCATTCATACTATCCATTCTTTTTACCCTTTCCTCTATACCTCCAAACCTCCCATTTGTTTCAACCACCCTTTCATTCATATTGGTCACCCTCCTTGACACATTGAAATTCGTCCCCATGTTGTTCACCAAGATCCTTCCTCCATGGTTATAAGGAAAATGATTAGACATTGTACCTACAAAAACTCAACAAACAATATTAGTAGAAAAAAAGCCTCACATCACTCGTATGTAAACTCTCAACTCATCTTTTATGGCGTCGTCTCAAAATTGGTAGTGAACTAGCTCCACTCAATCAACTCAAGGTCACCTATCCTTTGTGGAGGAGTAGATTCTTGTGACTCTTGAAAGAAGGACGACTTGAAAGACTCTAAACGGACTTGAATCAAGAAATTAATCAACGAAACAAAACAAGAAAAGAAGAAGGAAGAAGCACGAAAGAATTCGGACTCAAGAATTAAGTAACAAAAGTAGGAGAAACCACTTGTTGTTGCTTAATTTGGACTTGTTGTTGCTTAATTTGGAGAATCAAAGAGATGATTTGATGTTTAAAAACTAGTTAACAAGTAATTAAAGATGTTAATTAGTTGTTAAATAGTTGAGAAATCTAAGAAAAATGAGTGTAGAAGAAGAAGTTTGAAGTTCCAACACTTAGAAAAAATTTGGGGTCTTAAAAGTTCCAACACTTAGAAAAATTTTGGGGTCCCAAAATTTGAGACCCCTAAAAAAAACTAAGTATGGAAACCTGCAGAAACAGCCCTCTGAAGTTGGTCTCACGCGCCTGGGTGAGACTGGGCGTGAATTTATTTTATTTTATTTTTTTAAAATTCCATTTGTGGACCCAACAAACATCTTTGACCACTTTGCCTTGGAAAAGTTGGATCAAATGTACCTTTTGGCTTCTTCTTCTTCAAGATGTTCTTGATGAATATCAAAAACACCTAGAACACTATAAGAACACACACTAAACACCAACACCTTCAAATGAGCTCGAAATTGGCTCAAATTTTAGGATTAGCTTCCCCTTAACGTAGGGAACAAACCCCAATAGTTTTTTAAGCTCCAATTCCTCCTCAATCAATAGACCCACTTTCAAAGTTTGTAAAGCTTCAAAAAGCTCAAAACCCTTTAATGGCAGCTTCACTTCTACAACTCCAAATCGCACGAAATTTGAAATCTAGACTCAAAAAATACTAGGGAACAATAATCTAGTGTCAAAAACAAGAAATCAAACAAGAAAATTTTTTGGATTCTTTTTTTTTTTTGGATTTTGAAGATATCAAATTTCCAAGACTTAGATTTGTGGAAACAAACCTAAACTGAGCTCTGATACCAAATGATAACGAAAATTAAGAAAACAAGAAAGAAGGAGGAAAAGATATGAGAATTAATAACTAAGAATTGAAATTATGGGAAACAAGGGGCTAAAACCCTCACCTCCCAATTGATTCCAACAAGTAGAAACTAATTCAACTCAACTAATCAAGGAAAACTAAATGAAATCCACAAGTGGGAGACCTTCGATTAATTAAGCAAAGAAGTTAAACTAACAATCAAGAGAGTCACCCTAATCACTCACTAATTCCTTAAGGGAATTACACTAAGTTTTACACTAGCAACTACAAGTTTAGAGTATCAATCTTCAATATGCAAAAACTAGTCTTCCAAAATGAAGAAAAGCTACTACTTATACTAGGGAATAAGAAGACACTAGCTATTAAAGTTTTGCCCTTAATGAAGTAAGGGCCTTGTTTGGTTGCCTTCTTTTGGGAATTCTTGAATTCCTCCTTCCACCTCACTTTAATGGACCACCCTCACATTGTATGCTTTCCTTTTCATGAACATTATACGTGTCATCTATACCATCCATGCTCGTGTCAACCATGCTATCCATGCTAGTATCAGTGAAGGTCCTTTGGAAAAATCAGCTAGTTGAGGGAGCTACTTGGGAAGTAGAAGCAGCCATGAAAGCCAAGTACCCTCATCTCTTTCCTTCCGACTCAGTCTCAACTTAAGGTATTAGTTTCCTCCTTCGTATGTCCCTCCGATTCTAGTCCATCAGTTTCCCTCATGATCCTAGCATGCATTCATGTTTTTCAAAGTTAGTTCAATCATGTTTTAAGTTGAAAAGCTCAGTTTTCATGTTTGTCCTTGAGTTTTATGTTTTGTTGTTTTGTTGGGCTATTTTCTCTCCAATTTTCCTTGCTTAGTCTTCATTCTAGGATGAATGATCCTAAGGGGGAGATATTGTAACACCCTGGAATTTTATTCAGCATTTAAACTTAGAATCCCTAAAAAATTCTAACTTTCCAAGGATTAAGAGCGCAAACCATGAGCCATGGATTAAACCACGAACTATGGAATGGACTCGTGGAAACCCCTCTATAGCTCCCACCTTTGGTCTGAGAACCATGAGTGGAGTCTATGGGTCGTGATTAGTTTCATGGGTCGTGGAAACCACTCGTAGAACTCAAACTAAGGGCAGTCAATTCCCTATAAACCACGAGAAGGTTCTATGACTCGTGAAAGTTTCCACGAGTCATCCTGTTAAATCGTGGAAAGTTATCCGCAACTTGAAAATTTAGCTCAGGAACCACGAATCCAATCCACGAATCGTGGTCCCTTCTACGGTCCGTGGAAAGGACCCATGGAACCTGAAGCCAAGGTTTTAATCAACTTTTCTCTAATTAAATCCCAGGGTATTTCTATAATTACCCATCCTTTTTGATAACGGGAATACAACAAACAAGAAGAAATGAAAGAAAAGATATGAGAATTAATAACTAGGAATTGAAATTATGGGCAACAAGGGGCTAAAACCCTCACCTCCCAATTGATTCCAACAACTAGATACTAATTCAACTCAACTAATCAAGGAAACATAAATGAAATCCACAAGTGGGAGACCTTCGATTAATTAAGTAAAGAAGTTAAACTAACAATCAAGAGAGTCACCCTAATCACTCACTAATTTCTTAAGGGAATTACACTAAGCCTTACACTAGCAACTACAAGTTTCAGAGTATCAATCTTAAATATGCAAAAACTAGTCTTCCAAAATGAAGAAAAGCTACTACTTATACTAGGGAATAAGAAGACACTAGCTATTATAGTTTTGCCCTTAATGAAGTAAGGGCCTTGTTTGGTTGCCTTCTTTTGGGAATTCTTGAATTCCTCCTTCCACCTCACTTTAATGGACCACCCTCACATTGTATGCTTTCCTTTTCATGAACATCGTACGTGTCATCTATACCATCCATGCTCGTGTCAACAATGCTATCCATGCTAGTATCATTCTCCCCTTCTTGAAAAGGATTCGTCCTCGAATCCAAACCTTAAAGACACATGAGAGGACAACAACCAAAACATCCTCAAAGCATGAGGGTTAGTACAAGGGTTAGCAACAATATCACCATGCCAAGGAGGCACAAATTTGAGATATAACCAAATATCCTTTTCTTCCAATAAAAACAACTCATCGTACAAGGTGCAAAGGTTTTGGTTATGATAAACATCAAGAGACAAGGCAAACACAAAGGGCTTTGTGGCATCAAGTATCATATCTAACTTTGGAGCCATAAGACACAATTGTTTCATTATCTCACAAGGAGGCCACACCAAAAGTGGTGCACTCACCCATAAGGGTTCATTCGGGTCAAAAAAGTAAAAGACCCACATATCTTTACCTCCATACAAAATAAATCTCACACCACTACAGGTATCATCATAAGCAAAAAG